>VYZX01006924.1:10128-55053 GCA_013401335.1 Brachypteracias leptosomus
CCTCCTCCTTTTCGGGTGAGGTGTGTGGTACCATGCTTCTCTCACTGACTGTACAAGCCACAGAGATGACCAGGCTATGTGTAGATGTTTGCAGTAGGTCAGATGAGCCCCACCCATGCAAATAAGTGTGTTCACACCACTTCACATTAGGCATCAAACTCAGTGGTCCACACTAGGAAGCAAATCCCCCTGCTTTCAGTCTCTATACACAGAGAAAAGTCATCTATTCCAACAGGTGATGCAGAGGTAATATCTAAAGCCTATGTATTGACCAGGACCAAAGAGTCAGTTATCTCCATAGAGCCATTCAGATCCAAGGAAAGATGTTCTAACTTAGGCACTCAGGTGGCACCCAGGTACAGATGCCTACAGTTAGAAAGTGGAACTACTTCCAGAGGTGGACATTTAAAAGCAAGGATCATGTCTTCCTTATTTTTCCCCCCATAGATGTCACCTCACTTTTTTTAAGTACTAGCTGAAGTTTTCTTGGGAAATTCAATCCAGATATTTACAAAATATTTCAACCTATTTGGTTTTAGCTATTATGAAATGTTAAAGTAGAACTTAATATATGCATGGAGGTTTATTTTAGTGGTTTTATCTCTGTGGTCATGTAATTAAAAATCTTTTTTCTTCCTTTTTCTCTCTCTTTTCTAGTGTCTGATCTGAAAGAATATGAAACTAACAGTGGAAACAGATCAAAATTTAGATTGGAAAAGAAATCTGCAGTTCATGCGCTTTGCACTGATATTTTCTTGCCTGCAGCAGCAATTGTTTTCCAAAGTACATTTCCTGTCTTGCAATTTTCTTACCTGCAGTAGAAAATAAATAGAC
Organism: Brachypteracias leptosomus; assembly: GCA_013401335.1. Classification (NCBI taxonomy): domain Eukaryota; kingdom Metazoa; phylum Chordata; class Aves; order Coraciiformes; family Brachypteraciidae; genus Brachypteracias; species Brachypteracias leptosomus. The sequence goes on from VYZX01006924.1 coordinate 10,963, forward strand.
ATTTAGAAAAAAAAACAAACCACTACAAATCTCATTTGTTTGGTTCTGACAATCTCATCTGCTTAGGTCCCACACTGCCACTGGCCATTGTTGTTCATGTCCTTGTTAAATCATTGGAACACACGTCTGAATGCTGTGTAGTATTGCCTCTGCTGGAAAAATTCATTTAAAACATTGAAGTGGTGAGTTCCTCTCTGCAGTGAAGGTGTAAGTAGCAGGTATAGATGTGGGAAGGTTCAGGGAATTAATGTGTATGGCTTAAATCCAAGATCTCATTTGATATAAAATAACAAGTTTTGAGTAAAGTAAAGTAAAATGTCTCTGGATGGTTTTATTTTCTAAGGACTCTGCCACAGGTCAATGGCCTACCAAATTCACTTTGTCTCTCCAAAGACAGAGTTTATATCTGCAATAAGCTACTGTATATATTGATTTACAATTTTTTTATAGCTGTGTTTGTCATTGCTTAAATTCTTAGTTTGCAAGTAGCATTTTGGTAGAAGAAAAATAGATGCACTTTGGCCAAAAGGTTTACGAAGAACACTGCCAACTTCATGTGCCCTTCACTGGAGAAGCATAATAAAAAGTAGTTAGACATATTTTATGGATTCTAGGTCTGTTGTGCATATATATAATCACATTTTCCTACTTCTTTTGCATTTAATTCTATTTTTAATATTTGCTGCCAGGATTAAAATGAGGTTGCTTTCTCCCAGATTGGAAATTTCATCCTTTTTGTACACTACTATTAGATTTCACAGATTTCATTACATTTTTCATTAAAGAATATATTATAATGAAAATGTGAAGTATTCAGATGGAGTCTCCAGGGGGTGATTGGGATGTTGGAAATTTCACTTTGGGAAGTGCAATTTGTTCCCCTGAAGAGGAAAGTTTGATGATCAGTGATGTCAGATAGAGTATTAACAAAGGGAACTAACTGGGGGATGATCACCACAGTAAAACTAGTAAGGTTCTGCTCTTAAAGAACCAAGCTGTGGAGATGGGATGCATTTCCTGCAAGCTGGCAGATGACACTAAACTGAAGGGAGCCCAGATTGGCCCCCACAAATATTAACACAGAGCAGCAAATTGAACAGAAAGCCATCAAGATGGCCAGGAGGCTGGACTATCTGACATACGGGGTAATTAGGTAAAACCTAATTTATTCTGTTATTCTACCATTCTAAGTAACCTGCAAATGGCGTTTCTTCTTCTCTTGCCAGAAATAACTGCTTGAGAAAGCTTTGCTGTCATAAATTATCTTCCTCAGTGATAAAAAAAAAAAATGGGAAAGAATGAAGACTGTGTGAGAAGAAACCTGAATCCCATGTAAGGAGGTTGTTCTCATGAAGGAGATACATAGTTCAACTTGGTAAATATACCTGCCCTGACCTATTATTTCTCATTCATATTGTTGGCCACGAGCGTAGCAAAGCGGTGAATGTTTGAGCTCTCCCTCCTTCAGGATATGCAGGAACTTGGGCAGGAACAGGCTCCAAACGCAGACCTGAGGATTTTCACTGTGCCATGGCACTGAGAGGCTAGACCTGAGTCAGTCTAACCAATACTATTGACAGATGACTCGTTGCCTGGCTCTGTTAGCTGCTCAGTGTCTTCTTTGGTGTTGTGTCCATGAGGTCAGGAAGACATCACTTTATTGTGCCTGTCTTCAAGCCAGGCTGAAGAGTCACTTTGACAGAGCTGCTGCAGTATTTATTGGCATTTTCTATAGAGAGCAGTGTGGTTAAATCATCTCTCTCAAACTTCCTGAAATTTAGCCCCATAGAAAGGCGAAGCTGTGCTATTTTTACTCATTCCTATATTGATCTGCATCCCTATATATGTTTTCCATAGATCCATTTTTATATAGTGGCATCCTCTCAAAAGTATGTAATGTTGTGTATTAACAGAAACTCATCATTGTGGGACAAGCAGGCAGAAAAAGTAAAACTGGAAAGCAGGCACAATGATCTTTAGCATGTTTCATGTTTCTAAATTAAGAATGAAAACATAATAATTTCTTATGTATCTCATTGTAACCTTCTGCACAGTTGATGTTCATTTTGCTTGGGCATTAATCTCTACACACGATGTGGAGTTTTGGAGCACTATGCTCAAAAAGTCTATGCCCTGAGCTAACCATAGACTTTTTCTGGCAGACATAAATTTTCCCTTGATATAGTTCAGACTTTTCAATCCCTAAGGTAGAAGCAATTAAAATAGGATAACTTACTCCCTTCCTTGCACAGAAATAACTCCAATGCAGTCTGATGAATGCTTGAGGGTACAAAGTAAAGCATTCAGAAATCAGGAAACATCACAGTCAAATTGGCTATTCTCAGAAATGAGGAAACACCACAGGCCCTAGGAATAGTTATTTCATATTTAAATACCTGATCATGTATTATTTTGCTTCCTTGTCCTTGGATTGAACCAAACTCATATAGGAGAGGAGTTTGTTGGGCTTATTGCAAGAAATTCCTTTGCTTGTTGCAAGGATTTCTTAAAGCTGCTACCAAAAACACTTCAAACAATGCTTTTAGCAGAGAAGCAAATAAAATACTATAGAAATCTCAGACAAAGAAGGTGTTTACTGTCTCCATTGGACTGACAGTCAGAAGGCAGATGAGTCAAGATTGTGCCTCTTGCTATCCCAGTCCCTTTGAACTATAAATAGTTGACCACAGCACAGTAGAGGGCTGTCTGGGATCCAGGCATCTGAGATGACCTGTGATCTGCAGAAGAGCTTCAACAGAGCCAGTAAGAAGTCCTGTGTGTGGATCCCTCTTCCGACAGCATGTTTCTTTAGGATTATAGTAATTGAGTCCTGCCTTTTGCCTCTGCTTATGTGCATGGCCACTTGGTATCAGACAGTATCAAGCTGGCCTTCAGATGACCCTCTTGCACCAGTATTAGGAAATAAATCTTTATGAGGGCTAGCACATTGCTCTGAGGTCATCTGAGCTCCTCAGCACTGTGTTGTAGCCTCCAGAAAAAAGAGTTTAAGAATGCAAACAGGTACTTGAATACTCCAGAGCTGTGAACCACTCTAATACATTGGTCCCTACTGGGGACAGATTTAAACCAGAGGGTGAACAAGACAGTACTCAGGGTTAGAATAAATGCCTAGAAGCTTATATTTTTGCTGAAAAATTATCTCTCCAGTAGGATTCTGCTTAAAGCCCCATTAGCATAAAAGTAAAGCATAATTGATTTTTTTTTGGTCTTTTTTCCCCCACTTTCTGATTTTACATCAGAATGATGCATATTCAGTTTGGAATTTAACAGTCTCATCTGAGTGGTTAATTGTAAAATGACCGCTAAAAGTTCAGCAAGCATTTGTCCATTTGTGTCCTCTCTGACCTTATGGGGGCTGCCAGACAAGAGTTACGGAATTATGATTTTTATCCTTATCTTTGGTGGTTTATATTTGCTTTGTCATATGCCTGTTTCGCTTCTCTCCTTCAAATGTAAAAATCAAGTTGATCTTTCCAGAAATTTGTGAGGCCATACTGCTATTGCCTTGCTAATAGTGAAGCAACTTGCTTTCAGCTTTTCTATAGTCATTGGTGTCCTGTGTTGGGTTAGGACAGGGTTAATTTTCACCAGAAGTTGGGAGAGGGCCACAGCCAGGATAGACAACTGAACCAGCCAATGGCTTTTCAATACCTTACCGATGTCATGCCTGCTCTGTAAGGGCAGGAGCGGCTGGACAAAGTGCGGGCTCTGGCTGGGTGGTTGAATGGGGCTCTGGTGTGGCACCACATGGTTGGGTTCATTCTATACCACTTGCTTTGTGCATTGTATCATTACAATTGTTGTTGTTTTGTTGTTTCTTCCCCTTTTTCATTGTTCTATTAAATTCTCCTTATCTCAACCCACCAGGTTTTGCCTTTTTCTCCCTATTCTCCTTTCCCATCCCACTGGGGGAGACGCGGGAGTGTGAGTGTGGTGCTCAGCTCCTGGATGGGTCTAAGCCATGACAACTGAATGTCTGCAAACCAATCCACTCTCTTAAGGTGCTCAGTCACACTGGTATAGTTTTAGGAATCCATGAATGCACAGTACAGGGAATATATAAAAATGGCACTTTGGAGAAGATTTTGATGAACATATTAATTTGATGATCAATACTGTGCTGTGAAAAAGATCAAGGATTGGTAATCTATGTTTTTGGGGAGAAGTTCAACATTAGACTTAATGTGATCCAACTCTGTCCCCAACACTGGGACACCCCTTTCCCCATGCACCCCAAGTGTGAACTCCCATAGTCCTTGTTGCCTTGTGCCATCTCATTGATTTACTTTAAAAGAGTTATTTTTTTAAAACATTCTAATTTTCCTTCAGGTCAACAAAGGGATCGAGGTCACCCTTGAGACAAACATTAGATTTGATGCAAGGGAGAAGGTGGGAGATCTGCTCTTCTGGCAGCAGCCTGACTTTAGATCAGGTGAACTACACAAAATTGCACACGTACATTCAGCGCAGTGGCCTAAAGAGAGAAATATTTCAAGGCCAAGGGAAGAGAGGTTGTAAAGGCTCCTTCTGTTTCAGTGAACAAATCTTGTAGCTGTCTGTAGGTGGGGGTGGAGAAACAGTTACCAGAAAACAACAGGCCAGAAAAACAATGTACTTAGAAGACTTTTGTATGAAAGTTTGTGATGGACAGACAGGCTCTGGAGAGTAGGAGTCTTTTGTTAAATTTGCAAGAGCTGATGAACTCACAGCATCAAAACTCTACTGAATCTTCACAAGGTCACAGATTGTGTAACTCAGGCCACATCCAAGAGGGGGTGGCAGCCATATGCACATGAAGACGGCAGGAGTACATACCTATCTGGTGAAGCAAAGGACCTTCTGAGGGACACTTACTGAGAAACTAACTCTACTACTGTGTGAGCTGAGTGAATTAATAACTATGTTGTATGAATAGCTATCTGCTATCTAATAACAGCTTAATGAATAGCAGCTATTGTAAAAAAATATATTGATTGCAATCCATGCTTGCCCACATACACAGACAAACATACACTTGATTTCCTATAAGGAAAAAGGGAATTTACAAGAGAGGTAGCAATCACTCCCATTTGGCATTACCTTCCCTACAGTGACAAAACTATCCCAGCTCCAAGGCCCAAATACCCAGGAAGACAACAGTAATGAGCAGTTTGGAAAAGGCAGAATTTGCTTCTAGGATATGTGGTAGATAAGTCATAGAGGTAGGAATAGAATTCAGAAATTCTAATTCAATGTCTCTTCTTACACCATAATGAAGAAACATGAAAAGCAAGGGAGTGGACTATATTTCATAAGGGAAAAGTATGTCCTGCTGACAGCTACCCTCAAAAAAGTCTCATGGGAAAGTTTTGCAGTTTCTAATATCCCTTGCTGCATCCCTGAATTGCTGATATATCAGTTTCTGTTCACATGGAGCATAGGAATTTCAATTTCTCCTCTTTCTCCCAGCAAAGTAGAGTCTGAGGGTGGCAAATCTTAGAGAAGTTTGATAAAGGATTCAGTGTCCTTGGCTCCTAGAAAGAGCATTCAAATGTACAGATGCATATAAACAATGGATTTTCTAGGCGAAGAGCTACAAATGAAAGTAAGTCCTGAATTTGTGAACAGAGAGAATCCTCTTAGGACAAAACAGTTTTTAGTAATTGGGAAATGCAGCTGGGACTCCAAAAACAAGCATTACTAAAGAACTAGCAAGGAACCTTAACGTATCATTGTGGGGAGAGCTAGATCCCTTATCACACATGGGCTTAAAGAGCATGTCCATGAATCCATCTGTGCAGACTTCTCCTGTGTTATGGCCAAAAGAGGCATTCTCTTGTACATGGCCCCACTGACTGTTTCATCACTCCCCAGTCTCCACACCAGGATGTAATGAGGAGCAGTTGATACCTCCCTGACACTTATCTAGGACCATTTACAAAGCTCCAAATGAATAACCTGTCTTCCTTACAGCTGAGGATGATTTTGCTCCCTCTTTTTTCATATTTACTTTCCCAGGATCTTAAACACAATTGCTGCCTAATCAACCTTGACACTAAAAGTTCTACTTTCCTTTTCCACCACGGAAAAAAGAACAACCAGCCTCTCCCTGCATCATAGGTCAAGCATCAGAGACTACAGCTTTACCTGATTTTCAGATAATGCTTCTCCACTTACCTGGTTCCCACATCTTCAGACAGCAGCAGAGGATACAAGTATTTACAGTAAAACCAGCCATAATACCTGTTTCTGACTAGTTCCTAATCAGTATCAAAGTCAGGTCAGGGAAAAGCCCAGCTTAAGTGCAGAAGTATAATGGTTCTGAAAAACACTATAACTGTCAACATCTTTTAACCTCACATTTCTTCTCCACTACACTCAAAAAAGTTTGTCTGCTTTCATATAAAACTGAAACGGAAAATTGGAAATAGGACAAAACAACATTGTCCTAGTGAGTACTCACAGAGGTTCATCCAGCTTGATCCTCAGCTGTTTTTTTATCAATTGACTGAACTGATTTCAGCTGCACTGAAACTGGTTTCAACTGCTTTCTGCCAACTGGAAGCAGGACATGGTGCTCATCTGCTTTGTTCTTTGATTCATAAATAAGTGAATAACTGCACAAATGATCCTCATGGCCCTGGATCTGAGGAATTTCACCCAGGATCAGTAACTGAATGCTAAGAAAGTATCAGCTCAGGATTTAAAAGTTAGTTAGCTTTTTGGTATTTATTGACATTTTTTAAGAACAAATGTAAGTGAATTTCATAAAACAACAGTCAGATACATGTACATGTGAACAAAAGCCTACAGGTCTCACTTTCCTACAGTGACAGACTCTGAGGGCACAAACAGAATCTGTGAACTTAGTGCTGGCACACAGAGGAGAAAGACTGAAGAGAGAAGATCAAATCCAGGTTATTCAAGTTGAGGAGAAATAAGGACTAAGAAAATTACCATTATAAAGAGATGAGCAGGCAGTGTCACTGAGCACTTATACATTACTTTTAAAAAGCAACTGCAGGTATCCAAGTGCAGCCCTCATGGTCAGCAGACCTTGCAAATCCTCTCCTACCCTTTAGCTCAGTACTGGGTTAAAAGTGCAATGGAGCTAGAAGGGGAACAGCTGGAGCACATGGCCAAAAATAGAAAATGTCTACAAGCTGTCAAGGGTGAGGTGGCAGCACACACAGCCACATGCCTTCAGCCAGTGCAGCTGGGATGTGCTTTTGGCAGTGCAAGCAGAGGACAAGGTCCTCTCAGTGCTTTCCTTGTGCCGCACTGAGCTGTAGTCTGCAGCATGGTGGTTTCCTGATGGAGGAGGAATCTGGAAGTGGGAATCTATGAGAAAGTACAAATCTGTGTGGGTGAGGGAAGAAGTGAAGGTTTCAACTTATCTCTGCCACAGAACACCTGTAACAGTCTTGCCCAAATGAAGAGGTCATTCTTCCTACCTCAGAGACTCAGAAACAGAGACCAAGCTAAAGCTGATCACTGCTAGGATGTATGTCTCCCTCCTGTGCTTCCTATGATGGTTTCACAGACTGCATGTGCTTAGATTGGAGGTGACCATGTCTATCCTTGTGCTCCTGCTCCAAGTATCTGCTTCTGCCTTTGCTAAATGGACTGTTGCTTAGCTTGTCAGGTTGTCATGAAGCTATACTTATCAGAGTCTACCCAAACACCACCCAGTTTCGAGCAGGCAGGTGATTAAATGATGCCAACAACAAAAAAGGCACAGGAAGGCCTGGAGAAACTGTACTGTTTGCACAAGCTGAATACTCTCTGAACCAGGATCTTTCACTTACACCATGTCTGCTGAAAGCTTCTATCTCAGGAGCCTTGCTCTTTGAACAGCAGAGGCTTCACCTTTGGTGAGAAACAAATGGATTTCAAGGGAGCGGAGGATGCCTCAACATCTGCTGTCTGTAGCCATGAATTAACTTCTTGACGGTGCTGTTGATAGGCTTGGCACACTCACATACTGGGAACAAAGCAATGGCTATTGGCAGCAACATGTATGCTCATTTATCCTGGATTTTCTCAGCTGTAAATGGGCATCTCCTCACTCATCCTGGGTGACTGATATCCTTGTTACCCTCCTCTCTGCCACTGGACGCAGGAAATGGACACACTTTCAGCCTGCTCAGACTGCCCGGCCACTACAGTTCAGGCTGTCATTTGCTATGGAGGTATCAACTTTCTGGGACTGTTCTTGTGCTAAACCAGTACAAGGACAAGGCAAACGGCAATTTTCTCTTCAAATTCAAATGGATGAGACAAACAGCAATCCAGAGAAGGTTGAGAAAATAAAGACAAACCCTATTTTTAGCTGCTGGTGAAGCACTATCTCACCTAACTCCCTGTTTGGCTGTAAGCCTGTCAGACAAGATATACAGTGGTATCTAGACCTCTAAAGATAAAGAGGTGTCAAGGGAGAGCTATTATAGCATTCAAATGAGTTTCCCCTTTACCTTCTGCGAGATTTAACATCTCACCTGGATGGGTATGTTTTGCAAATCATCCAGACATCTTTAAGGCACTTAAAGACTCCAGAGTCTCGCAGGAAGATCCCATTTTAAAACTAGATGCATTGTCCAGGCCCTGTGCACAGCAGCAGGTCACTTCTTTCAGGAGTCGTGACACCCATGGGGCACATTTCCCTGTATCCTTGTATGTAGGTGGCAGCTAATGCAGGGCTTGGAAAGGGCCCCTTGTAGGCACCTGTGTACTGGCTATATGTAACATCTCATACTGGTCCCCTGCACTGTATCTAAAATAGCCAGATGGTGTGAACACTGCCCTCCATCCCGACCAAAATGTCAACCTTGTTATCCTTAGTGATGGTGGCAGGAGCTAAGAGTAGGATACATCATACCTAACTTCAGCCAACTAAAAGCTAAATTTCCTTTTTAAGTTTGTCTAACTTTCCTCTGAAGTAATAGAAAAAAAAAAAATCAAAAAATCAATTCATCCTTGCTATAATACTTCAGTCTTAAGATGACCTGGGTCATTCACCAGAGATAGTTAGTTGTCTCCAACAAGCAAGGAGGAGGCAAGATGTTGATCCCAGACAGTGGGTCAGGCTTTTCAGAAGATCTCAGTTTTCTTTATTCAAGCAGTAGAATCTGTTACAAAATGAGAACAACCTTATAGAAATACAGATCCTTGACATGAAGAAAGACTGGTGTACTCACAGACTTGTCTGGGTTCTTTTTTGATTGTTTTCCCAGTTTTACTAGTTTATCTAATTTTTTTTTTTTTTTTTNTTTTTTTGACATGGTCATGTCTATGCACCATAAGGGCTGTACTATGAATTCAGAATACATAGCTGGCTAAGAGCTGAGCAAGAGCTCATACAGAATGAATCTCTTGAGTCAAATCACACTTAGCTTCATGTTACAAGATAGAGGCTGCAGCCATGGTGGGCTGACCTTGGCCAGCACCTAGATGCCCACCTAGCTGCTCTGTCACTCCTCCTCCTCAGAAAAACAGGAGAGAATAGAGGATGAAAAAGCTCAGGAGTTAAATAAAGACAGGGAGATCACTTACCAATTACCATCATGGGCAAACGAGACTCAGCTTGGGTTAGATGAGTGGATAGTGAGGTGAATCGAGAACTGGCTGAATGACAGAGCTCAGAGGGTTGTGATCAGCAGCACAGAGTCNCTTCTGCCTTTGCTAAATGGACTGTTGCTTAGCTTGTCAGGTTGTCATGAAGCTATACTTATCAGAGTCTACCCAAACACCACCCAGTTTCGAGCAGGCAGGTGATTAAATGATGCCAACAACAAAAAAGGCACAGGAAGGCCTGGAGAAACTGTACTGTTTGCACAAGCTGAATACTCTCTGAACCAGGATCTTTCACTTACACCATGTCTGCTGAAAGCTTCTATCTCAGGAGCCTTGCTCTTTGAACAGCAGAGGCTTCACCTTTGGTGAGAAACAAATGGATTTCAAGGGAGCGGAGGATGCCTCAACATCTGCTGTCTGTAGCCATGAATTAACTTCTTGACGGTGCTGTTGATAGGCTTGGCACACTCACATACTGGGAACAAAGCAATGGCTATTGGCAGCAACATGTATGCTCATTTATCCTGGATTTTCTCAGCTGTAAATGGGCATCTCCTCACTCATCCTGGGTGACTGATATCCTTGTTACCCTCCTCTCTGCCACTGGACGCAGGAAATGGACACACTTTCAGCCTGCTCAGACTGCCCGGCCACTACAGTTCAGGCTGTCATTTGCTATGGAGGTATCAACTTTCTGGGACTGTTCTTGTGCTAAACCAGTACAAGGACAAGGCAAACGGCAATTTTCTCTTCAAATTCAAATGGATGAGACAAACAGCAATCCAGAGAAGGTTGAGAAAATAAAGACAAACCCTATTTTTAGCTGCTGGTGAAGCACTATCTCACCTAACTCCCTGTTTGGCTGTAAGCCTGTCAGACAAGATATACAGTGGTATCTAGACCTCTAAAGATAAAGAGGTGTCAAGGGAGAGCTATTATAGCATTCAAATGAGTTTCCCCTTTACCTTCTGCGAGATTTAACATCTCACCTGGATGGGTATGTTTTGCAAATCATCCAGACATCTTTAAGGCACTTAAAGACTCCAGAGTCTCGCAGGAAGATCCCATTTTAAAACTAGATGCATTGTCCAGGCCCTGTGCACAGCAGCAGGTCACTTCTTTCAGGAGTCGTGACACCCATGGGGCACATTTCCCTGTATCCTTGTATGTAGGTGGCAGCTAATGCAGGGCTTGGAAAGGGCCCCTTGTAGGCACCTGTGTACTGGCTATATGTAACATCTCATACTGGTCCCCTGCACTGTATCTAAAATAGCCAGATGGTGTGAACACTGCCCTCCATCCCGACCAAAATGTCAACCTTGTTATCCTTAGTGATGGTGGCAGGAGCTAAGAGTAGGATACATCATACCTAACTTCAGCCAACTAAAAGCTAAATTTCCTTTTTAAGTTTGTCTAACTTTCCTCTGAAGTAATAGAAAAAAAAAAAATCAAAAAATCAATTCATCCTTGCTATAATACTTCAGTCTTAAGATGACCTGGGTCATTCACCAGAGATAGTTAGTTGTCTCCAACAAGCAAGGAGGAGGCAAGATGTTGATCCCAGACAGTGGGTCAGGCTTTTCAGAAGATCTCAGTTTTCTTTATTCAAGCAGTAGAATCTGTTACAAAATGAGAACAACCTTATAGAAATACAGATCCTTGACATGAAGAAAGACTGGTGTACTCACAGACTTGTCTGGGGTCTTTTTTGATTGTTTTCCCAGTTTTACTAGTTTATCNCAGACTTGTCTGGGTTCTTTTTTGATTTTTTTCCCCGTTTTACTATTTTATCAATTTTTTTTTTTTTTTTTTTGACATGGTCATGTCTATGCACCATAAGGGCTGTACTATGAATTCAGAATACATAGCTGGCTAAGAGCTGAGCAAGAGCTCATACAGAATGAATCTCTTGAGTCAAATCACACTTAGCTTCATGTTACAAGATAGAGGCTGCAGCCATGGTGGGCTGACCTTGGCCAGCACCTAGATGCCCACCTAGCTGCTCTGTCACTCCTCCTCCTCAGAAAAACAGGAGAGAATAGAGGATGAAAAAGCTCAGGAGTTAAATAAAGACAGGGAGATCACTTACCAATTACCATCATGGGCAAACGAGACTCAGCTTGGGTTAGATGAGTGGATAGTGAGGTGAATCGAGAACTGGCTGAATGACAGAGCTCAGAGGGTTGTGATCAGCAGCACAGAGTCCTGTTCAACATATTCATCAATGACCTGGAAGGAAGGGAGAGAGTGTATCCTCAGGAATTTTGCTGATGATATAAAACTAGGAAGAGTAGCTAACACACCAGAATGCTGTGCTGCCATTCAGCAAGACCTGGATAGGCTGGAGACTTGGGCAGAGGGGAATTGAATGAAGTTCAATATGGGCAAATGTAGGATCCTGCACCTGGGGAGGAATAACCCCATGCACCAGTACAGGTTAGGGGCTGACCTGCTGAAAAACAGCTCTGTGGAGAAGGACCTGGAAGTCTTGGTGGAAAAAGTTAATGAGGAGCCAGCATTGTGCTTTTATGGACAAGAAGGCCAATGGTATCCTGGGGTGCATTAAGAAGAGTGTGACCAGCAGGTTAAGGGAGATTCTCCTCCCCCTCTACTTTGCTCTAGTGAAGCCACATCTGGAATACTGTGTCCAGTTCTGGGCTCCCCAGTTCAAGAAAGACAAGGAACTAATGGAGGGAGATGGAGAAAGTCCTATGGAGGGCTATGAGGATTATTAGGGGACTGGAATATCTCTTTCATGAGGAAAGGCTGAGAGGCCTGGGTCTGTTTAGAGTGGAGAAGGGAACACTGAGAAGGGATCTTAACAATGCTTATAAATATCTAAAGGCCAGTTGTCAAGAGGGTAGGGCCAGTCTCTTTTCAGTGGTGCCCAGGGCACCACCACAAAGGGCAATGGGCATGAACTGGAACACAGGATGTTCCATCTGAACATGAGGAAAAACTTTACTTTGAGGGTGACAGAACACTGGAACAGGCTGCCCAAAGAGTGGAGTCTCCTTCTCTGAAGACTTTCAAAATCTGCCTGGACATGATCCTGGGCAACCTGCTCTAGGTGACCCTGCTTTAGCAGGGGAGGTTGGACTAGATGATCTTAATAAGTCCCTTCCAAACCCCACCATTCTGCGATTCAGTGGGGAAAAAAAAGTTTTATTCATTGCCATTTAAAGCAGGTTCAGGTAGTGAGAAAAAAAGACAAACATTAAAATTACACCTTCCTAGCACTCCCTCTTTCCCCATTCCCAGCTTCACCCCTTCACTCCCGACTCTTCTCCCAACTCCGAGGAGCACAGGAGATGGGGCTTGGGCTGTGGTCAGTCCNGGTGCCCAGGGCACCACCACAAAGGGCAATGGGCATGAACTGGAACACAGGATGTTCCATCTGAACATGAGGAAAAACTTTACTTTGAGGGTGACAGAACACTGGAACAGGCTGCCCAAAGAGTGGAGTCTCCTTCTCTGAAGACTTTCAAAATCTGCCTGGACATGATCCTGGGCAACCTGCTCTAGGTGACCCTGCTTTAGCAGGGGAGGTTGGACTAGATGATCTTAATAAGTCCCTTCCAAAACCCACCATTCTGCGATTCAGTGGGGAAAAAAAAGTTTTATTCATTGCCATTTAAAGCAGGTTCAGGTAGTGAGAAAAAAAGACAAACATTAAAATTACACCTTCCTAGCACTCCCTCTTTCCCCATTCCCAGCTTCACTCCTTCACTCCCGACTCTTCTCCCAACTCCGAGGAGCACAGGAGATGGGGCTTGGGCTGTGGTCAGTCCACCTCAGCCCCTCTCGGCCGCTCCTCCCTCCTCCTCCCTCTCCCTGCCCCAGTGCCGGCCCTTCCCCGGGCTCCAGCCCTTCAGGCACAACCTGCTCCCGCCTGGGCTCTCCACAGCCGCAGCTCCTGCGGGAAATCTCCCCCTGCTGCGGCCTGGGGCCCTCCCCGGGCTGTAGGGTGGGTCTCTGCTCCAGCCCTGGGGTCTCTTCAGGGCTCAGGGGATCCCTGCTCCAGGCCTGCAGCAACTCCTACCTCCCTCCTCCTCTGCCTGTGCCGCCTTTGGCCCTTTTTGGAACCTGTTTTCCTCCCGTGTCCCTGCTTGGCTGAGGGGCTCAGCTGTGTCCTGCGGTGGGGCCCTTGGAACCGGCTGGGACCGGCTGTGTCCGGCACGGGGCAGCCCTGGCCCCTCCTCACAGAGGCCGCCCTGCAGCCTCTGCCAGCACTGGGCACCAACACCCCGTGCAGTGGTACAGTGAGCCTTGCTTTAGGCATTGCTCAGAGCTGTATAGAGACAGAACTAGACTCCCACTCCTCGGAGCGTTTCCCTGCTGCCCCAGCCCAGCCACAGGGATGCAGTAGGAGAGATGAACAACTCACCAAGGCAGAGATCTCTGTAAGTATCGAGGTCCACCATGTCTGCACGGTCCTTCACTCCAGCCTGGAGCTTCTTTGTTTGCAGAGGATGAACAGTTCAATCTGTCTCAGTGGTTGAAATGGCATCTCTCTCTGTAGTGGTGTCAGTGGCAGTTTCCTTCCTCTCGTCTTGGTAACTCAATACAGAAATTCCCAAACTTCATAAGGAACAGGGGATATTCCTTCCTTTTTGTGCCTTGGACAAGGGCCACAGGCAAACATAGTGGTACAGGTAGTGTTTTAAAGTTAAACTTTGAAAGATGTTGAAGTCAGTTATCCACACAAACAGGATGTCACTGAAGCATCTGTATTACTCCTGGAGCTGTCAGTCCATGAAGTCACATGATGGGTCAAAAGTCCTTCACCCCACCACCCCCCTCACCTCTGAGCTGGCTCAGACCTAACTCTTGTTTAAGAGAACAATTTACATGAATGCCTAACAATACTCAGGCTTTCCAGTATATATCCCACCTGAAGTCATTATTCTCTCTCTGACCCTTCCTAATCACAATTCCACAGCAATCAATTAGAAGGTGACTAACAAGCAATGAGGGCTTCAGGAGAGTGGATAAATACTCCAGACATTAAAATCTGGCTTGGTGTAAGTATGCTCTGCAATCAGGAATAAATCAAAGAACAACAAAATGTTCTGAAAACTGAATTATTCCTCAAATAGAGCAGTGCAAGATGGATGAATGTGGCCTTTTGCTGGCACATAGAAAGGGGTCATCTCTGCCCACAGGCTCTTTCCAGGAATGTCAGTAATGTACTAGAAGAGAAAAGTTACTCATGGAGCACCCAAGGTAGCTTTAAAAACAAGAGATTCTTAGCCCTGTAGCAATACGAAGAGGGAAGCCAGCTTAACCTGGGTCCAGCACAACTGAGGAGCTGAGTTAAAATCGTACTGACTGGCCAGACTCCACTACTATTTTAAAGGTGACCCAGGTGTGTCTATCTAAACAACCTTTATTTGGTACATCTCTGAGGCCATAAGGTACAATTTTTCAATTTTCCTGGGCTGTGGCTGGTCAACCCATCCATCAGCCCCTTGACTGTATGATGGAGGTAAAAGTCATGTTCCTTCTTCTCAGAGACAGGCAAAAGGGTTTAGCTGGGTATGTTATTTGGATAAAAGCCAACCTACCAGGACTGGGTTAAAGGAAACTCCATAGCAGTCTGATGAAGTTCCTACTGACTGGAGAGGGGAAAACATAAGCCCCATTTCCAAAAAGGGAAAAAAGGAAGACCCTGTCAACTACAGGCCAGTCAGTCTTACCTCTATGTCCAGCAAGATCATGGAGAAGATCCTCCTGGAAACTGTGCTAAAGCACATGGAAAATAAGGAGCTGATTGTTTTCAACCAACATGGCTTCACCAAGGGCAAATCATGCCCGAAAAATTTGGTGGCTTTTTATGATGGAGTTACAGTATTGGTGGATAAGGGAAGAGCAACCGATGTCATCTACCTGGGGTTGTGCAAAGTGTTCGACACTGTCCCATGTGACATCCTAGTCTCTAAATTGGAAAGACACGGATTTGTTGGATAGACCACTCAGTGGATAAAGAATTGGCTGGATGATTGCACTCAAAGAGTTGTGGTGAACAGCTCAATGTCCAAGTGGAGACCAGTGACAAGTGGTGTTTCTCAGGGCTCGGTACTGGGACCGGTCCTGTTGAACATCTTTATCGGCGACATGGACAATGGAATTGAGTGCACCTTCAGCAAGTTTTCAGATGACACCAAGGTGAGTGGTGGGGTCAACAAGCTGGAGGAAGGGATGCCATCCAGAGGGATCTTTACAGGCTTGAGAGGTGGGCCCGTACCAACCTCATGAAGTTCAATAAGAACAAATGCAAGGTCCTGCACCTGAGTTGAGGCAATCCCAAGCACAAATACAGACTGGGCAATGAGTGGATTGTGAGCAGCCCTGAGAAGAAAGACTTGGGGGTGCTGGTTGATGAAAAGCTCAACATGAGCCAACAATGTGCAAGTGCAGCCCAGAAAGCCAGCTGTATCCTGGGCTGCGTCTAAAGAAGTGTGGTCAGCAAGTTGAGGGGGATGATTCTGACTCTCTACTTCACTCTTGTGAGATCCCACCTGGAGTACTGCATCCAGCTCTGGAGCCCCCAGTACAAGGGGGACATGGACCTGTTGGAATGAGTCCAGAGGAGGGCCACAAAGATGATCAGAGGGCTGGAGCACCTCTCCTACAAGAACAGGCTGAGAGAGTCAGGGTTGTTCAGCCTGAAGAAGAGAAAACTCCAGGGAGAATTCATTGTGGCCTTCCAGTATCTGAAGGGGACCTACAAGAAACCTGGGGAGGGACTTTTCACAAGGGCTTGTAGTGAAAGGACAAGTGGTAATGGCTTTAAAGTGGAAGTGGGTGAATTTAGATTAGAAATTAGGAAGAAGTTTTTCACTATGAGGGTGGTGAATCACTGGAACAGGCTGCCCAGGGAAGCTGTAGATGCTCCAACATTGAATGTGTTCCCTCAGGTCTGGATGAGGCTTTGAGCAACCTGGTCTAGTGGAAGGTGTCCCTGCAGGGGAGTTGGAACTAGATGATCTTTAAGGTTCCTTCTAATCCAAACCATTCTATGATTCTAAGAAAAGATTTGCCAATTTAACCTAAAGTCTGCCAACTAACATTAATTGGGGAAACCAATGAAAACAAAAATTAAACCATTGATGCTTCTAGGCCTGCTGATTTTTCATAGATGGCATTTGATATTTTGCATTTGGCAGTAACATTTCAAGATGCAATGGACCTACCTTTATCTGGGGGGAAAAACAAACAAAAAACCAACCAAAAAAAGTATCCAAGCAATCTTTTTAATTATTATTATTATGTTGACTTGATGAGCAAATCAAAGATGGAGCCACTTGCAGATTGTTATCATTTTTGTTCTTTCTCTCTCTGTTGTTTATTGTTTTGGTTTTTTAGGATGATGTGTGCTGTTTTGGACTCCAGGAAAGCACACATACTTGGGCAAAGCTCCCAGCTACGTCAGTCCTTTGTGTGAGCCTGAGAGTCCTGTGCTTTGAGTGAGCCAAGGGACTTCTGTGGTCATCTGGGTAAATACCAAACAATCTGACCCTTATTTTACTGCAGTCCACAGGAGAGCATCAGGCACAGAAGTGAGGACCCTAGGAAAGAGAAGCTCCTTGCAGGAGACAGCTGCATTGGGGATGTTTCCTTTTGTGACCTCCTGAGATTGTCAGGGCTGTGGAAGCAGCTGTTCCTACAGGGATCCTTGTTCTCTCAAAAGAGCTCTCCTCCTAAATTAGCAGGTGGTGACACAGAATGAAACCGGAATAAAAGTTCAGCTATTTGTAAATTGTGAGTTTGTTTTTCTTTCTTGCCTTTTGTTTTGTTGTTTTAGTGGATGGCCCAGATCTCTGGTCCTTCTGGCAGCAAATCATGGAATCATAGAATGGTTTAGGTTGGAAGGGACCTTTCAAAATCATCAACCAAAAGCAAATAGCATGGGAAAGCTGGATGCAAAGCAAGTGCCAGAGAGGTTTAAGGCAATGTGTCAGCCAGAGGAATAGAGAGTTTGTCTCAAGCATGAGAAAAATTCTGGCACAGGGAAGGTCCCATGTGAAAAAACGAGAAAGAAAGGCTGTGAGAAGAAGAAATTATTTTTTCCAAACTCTCTAAAGAGACAGAAAAGGGGCAATACTGGATTTGATATTGAAATGAAATGGAAATGATCTCTACACTCAATGTGTTTGGAAAGTACAGGTAGTGCTGGATGTCTTCTAACAGCAATTTGTCTTCTAGCCAGTGGTAATAGTAATAGACTAAAACCTTATATTTGTATCAATAATTTCATAAAAAACAGACTCAACACTTGGAGATTTCATCTTGGCTTATTGTTAGAGGAAAAGATTTGCAAAAACCCCCACAGAAAATTGTAAAAGGACAGTGCATAAGGAGAATCTCATTTTGGAGGGTTCAGAAGACCCAAAGCCATGTCAGCAGGGCTTTATGGAGAGATATTTTGTTTGATTGCTCACTGAAGAAAACCGAGGTCTGAAATCCAAAAAGACTTTAAATTTAATAGGAGGATTAATGGTACCAGAGACTTCATCCCCAGATCTCACTGAAGAAAAAACAGGGTCTTAGCCTCCACAAATCAGAAAGAGGTACAAGTTCATGGGTTTTGTATCCACCTTAGTGGATGTGGCTGAACTGCGGATGTTTTTCCTCACACAGGATAGGTAACAAACCTGCAATGTAGGCACAAGGTTATCAGCTGCAATGATTAACTTCTAGTCTCCAAATATTTTGTATTTCCTAAAGCCCTAATTCCTAGAATTATTGTTTCTTTTTTTTTCTATTAAAAGAGACCTTCTGAATATAGAAGGATAATGTATATTTCTAAGATCAGAAGATGATTTAAAATCTCAATGTTATTATTGTTCCTTCGGTTTCTGCTGCTTACAGCAATCCTGTATTTTTCCACTATCTGTTTCCTGACTCCTAGATGCCAGGCAGGAGGACAAGAAAGGGATAAGCCATAATGCACAGCATCTACAGAGCACTAAAATAGGAGTAGGCTACTCCAATGCTTGCCCTTCTCCTACTCCCACTTTTCTTCTCCAAGGCAAAGTATCAGGCATCCCTCAGTTCTGCTCCTGCCTCCCCTCTTCTCTTAACCAAAGTCACTTTGACAGCAGAGAATGGAAGAGATTTAATCTTCTTCCCTCCCTGCAGCTAACGGGACTCTGACAGTCCAGACACTTTTCTCATTGGAAAAGGCACTTAGCCTTGTCCCGTGTGTCTTCACCCGCGCAGAAGATGAAAGCAGTAGACTCCAGCATGAGCAGTGATTGTATTGGTATTATTATTATTATCAGTCTTTTCCTGACAGTCTATAAGACAGATGTCTCTTCTCTCTATCATTTTTGTTCCTAAAACATGTTGGCCACTTGAACTAGAAGAACTAAAATCATAGCTAAAACAAAGAAAAGTAAACCGAAAGTCAAGATCTTATTGTTAGCTTTGATTCAGCTTTGTGCTATAAGTCATGTCCCATTTTGTTCATTCAAACTACAGGACAAAATTTATTTGCCTAAATGTGAACTGTGGCCTTAAGGTATTCCTGAATACCTTATTGGGCTAGTGAAGGAAGGTATGCCATTTTCTGTTGCTGATGACATGAAAAGAATAGTTACGCACTTCCAGTTGCACTAAACCACTGGGTTATCCACCTTAAAGTAGGTCAGATGGAGGTAGCCTTTAATACAAATCTGGAAACTCAGTAGGAATTGTGTGTCTGTAGCAAAAGTCATGTAAATGTAGATTTTACTTGGCTTTCAGCTTTTCCTGCGTATTTCATGCAACATTGATAGTGAACTCCAGTTAAGAATCCAGCAGTTTGTGTGAACACTCAATTTTCTTTGCCTGTCTGGGGCTAGATTGATCTTGCTGCCAACCTGGATGGTGTCTGGGTTTGTGTCTTATTTTTAGAGTAAAAATGTGTACTTCGAGATTGAGTCTGATAGTGGAAATGTTGAATGGTGAATACTTCCACTGAGCACACCTGAACTATTTTTGAGAACTTAAAATACACTAGACCATGACTTCCTAAGCATCCTGAGTCCATACATTTCCAAACTCCCATGAGAAGGACGGGAAACACAAAGCCCCAGATTCATCCTGGCTAACTGCAGACACCAGCCAGAGGTGCCCACATCAGGGAGCTGTCTATCTAAATCTCCCCTGTATTCTGGAGAGACAGGTATCAGTAAGAGAGCAGTGTTGTCTATCTCGTGTATAGTGGACTCCATCTCTCTCCTTGAGGGAAAATGGGGCCATCTCAAATCCTGCTTTAAATTAAATCATTCAGTTAAGTGCCTACTAGCTCTAATGAGTCTGGACTAAGGAAGGTAGAGTTTTTTGGACACAGCAAGAAAGACTCAAAGGCTTTAGCTTTAATAAATGAAACAGAATGAGGGAAGATCAATGGGTACTAGACCCAGATTGTATGTATTAATGTATTCTTCAGATGAGCATAGTTTTGGTCTGGGACATCTAGCACTTCCCCTAGGACCTTGCAGAAGGCAGAAACTACTCTCAGTAAGTAGTCTGCACATAGTCACCCTTTGGAGACAAGTTAACAGGATGGACATGGGCTGTTCTGTGCCAGTCAGACAGAGTACCAAAGGATGATTTGGGGCACAGGTAGATTACTAGGGTAGATGTATCTGGGGATTTGATTAATCCCAGCTACCTCCAGATATTCCCTAACCAATGCCAGATGCAGATATTTTCCAACTTTTCTCTTGTTAAAACATCACTGCCCATAAATCAATACTATAACAGCATCTCAATTGAAAAATGTGGGCAGCACTTTGAGATATTTCCATTGCCATGTCACAGGGTTATGATCTGCTGTGATTTAAATGTTCTGATTGTTTTATTCAAACCAAACAATTTACATCTCTCTTTGTGACCTTGCCAACGTAAACATGTCAGGGATGAGGAAGGGTCACAGTCTGACAGACCTGCTTGCATGGCATAGGAAATGGGCCTCAGCCAGACGAACCTGCCTTAGAGAATCATTTGCTTTTAATCAAATGGAAGCCTGTGCTGGAAAACAGAGCTTTATGCTTAATAAAATGTCTGGAATAGAAAGGAAAATAATAAAGCATGCCCTGGGCTATTCTTCAGGGAATAGTATTACCAATCCATCATCCGTGAAGGAACACCAGGTTTCCCAAGGATCTCTGACACTATCACAGAATGCAAAACGTAAACTAACAATGAATGAAATCAAGTGTATCTTTTTTTTTTTTGGTATGTGTATGTTCTTTTTGTACATAATTAACACATTTAGAGAAAGCAATCCTATTTTACCAAATACTATAAAAGTAGAAATTAAATTCTACTGTGTCTCTTGTGACTCCGTGCCATACACAAGTCAATGTATGAATGTAAGTACAAATGAGTATTGTCAGTGAGCTCAGTGGGAGTATGGCCACAAGAATTCCAGGCTTTTAAGGACACTATGAAAGGTCATGAGTGAAACATCAAAAAAAAGTTGGGGTTTTTTTATTGTTTTGGATGCCACAGTGTCTGTGATCTACAGTTTAGACATGCAATATCGGATTGCAGGACTATTCAAGCACTCACATCAAGTAGATATTTAATTCTGAAAATTGTATTTTAATTAAGATTTGCTTGAAACATATGCATCTAAAATTGCAGATTGTTTTTGAAAATAATGGCTTTCCCTTGTCCAATTATCCCATGTAAAATAAAGATGAAAGTTAGTGACTTCTTGCTCTGTTACTCAGATATCTAGATCTTACTCTTTCCCCACATCACATTTGGTATCTCTATCTCATATGCAGATTTCTGGATTTCTTTGTGCTTGCTCTCAAGATTATGCAGTAATTTTCATTAGTCAGTTCTTAAAAAACAAGCAGAAAGTCTCCTCCAATTTCTGAAACTGCACAAGTTTCTCTGACATTGGAAAAAAAAACCCAACTAAAAAGTGTAGTGACTTTTTTGATATTGAGAAATTCAACTAGTTTTGTACTCTTTCATTTATTTTTTCCCCCAAATTGTTGGTTGAGCTTTTCAGGCTATTACAATTAAAATTTCATTATTATTGTTATGAATAATGTTCTTGTAGCCACAATGGTCTACAGTTCTGCAAAAGGATTTATTTGCCTTGGAACATATTTTTTCCAAGAGTATCAGTTGAAATAACGGAAACTTTTTTTTTTTCTGTAAACTTTGCTTTTTTGTTGCTTTTGTAATGAACTATCTTGTCAGCAGCTGAAATATCAGAGAATTCCAAGCAGACCTCATTTCATATGTAAATTAACTTGATATTCATTTATTTCAAGTCATTTTTTAATAAAAATCTTGGGAAGAACTGAAGCAGAATCTTAATGTCTCATCTGTAGGCTTCACATAGCTGTAATTTATGCCTTTCAAGCAGCCTACGGATTAAGCAAAGTATAATCATGTGTTTTATTTGCATTCTGAATTGCATAATATTCTTACTACTCTGCAGACTTTCCTCTATTTTACTGAACAATCATTACTACAGAAACATAAGTAATAAAACATAGAAGTAGTTTTGGGGAATTAGGAATTGAACCAAGTTTTTCCCCATGCCCAGTTGTGTGCTGTAACCACTATACCACAGTTATGTCCTCATTTATGTGGTTCTTCTAGGCCCAGAGGCTCCTCTTTGGAAGGCTGGGGAGAATACCCTTGCTTTAGCAAAGCTGACCAGCTAGTAACTTCTAAACCTTTAGGGTGGAGAAGAAAATCCAAGCTGGGCATTCGTGGTTGTGTACTGAATCCTCTAATCATTCAACTTCTACATAAAGGGAGCTAAAATGAACCATGATGGGCACCACTGTTTGTTCACCAGGGAACAAAACTCCAGAAATTTCTTCTGAGAGTCCCAATGGGATTGAGACACTTACTGACTGCAAAGGTGTCCACAGAGTTCAGGAACCTACAGGCTTTGGTCCATGGACTTACAGACTTAAAAACCTTAATCCCACCACTTTTTTACTGTCTTGTAAAATACACTACAGCTTTCCAAAGATACTAGGAAGCATAACGGCTTCTGTGCCTGGGCACTTCCACTTTTGGACAGAAGAGTCCCTCTTTTTACTTCTTATCAATCAGTTTCATGTGATTCAACTGAGTGACTCACTGTTGCCGCAAGGACGTGTATGCCAGAGCAGACACAGCACTGGTCTTTGGTGGCTCCTGAGGAAAGGAAAAGCTCTTTCCTTTTCCCAGTGATGTGCAGTTGAATTTATGCTGTGCTGAGGTAGCACCAGCTCAATTCATGCCCCACTGCTGCATACGCTTCTTGGTGATATGGGTTTAAGACATGCCCCATCTGTCTTTACAATATTTCCCATCCACTTTATAAAAACTTTGTACAGGGATGTAGGCCTCAAAAGACTGCTTCTAAATGTACAGAGGTGTTTGAGGCCTGAATTTCTTCCTGGACTCAGTCCAAGACTTCCTAACTTCCATACCCAAAACTCTGCAAGAGTTCAGATTAAATGGTTGAATGATCTTTTCTATGTTTTAGTACTAAATGGAAAAAACACCCTAGGTTAAGAACACAATCATAGAAAACTTTATGTTAGAAAGGACTCCTGGCAATGTCTAGTCCCACTGCCCTGCTCAAACCAAGACTAGCTTCAAATCTGGGTGAAGCAGCTCAGAGCTTGATTTAGGATTCAGTCAAGATCTGAACATCCCCAATTGGGGATGGAACTTCCATGAGCTCTGTGGGTCCTTCTTCCAGTGGTTAACTACTCTCATGGTGATTATTTTTTTATGTTCTCTTGTTTCTTAGATCCTAACTGAAGGAAAAAGAGTTCCCAGTGATCACAAAAACAGGTGGGGTTCATGAGGAGAGGCTTTTCTTTGTGCAGAGAGAAGGCTTGAAGAGCTACTTGCCAAGAGAAGAAGTCGTTCATATCAGCACTCTGGGATCCTGAAAGGACTGTCAAAAGAAGGAAAGCAGTGGAGGACTCAGGGAATAATCCTGCCTGTCAGTAGGCCTGGAGCCAAATTTTTCAGATGAAAAGCTTGATCATAAGGTGAGCTTTGCAAAGCCTTCATGCTTCTCACTCTGACAATAACGCTCCAATTATCAGAATCTTAATTACCAAAACAAACTACGGGGGGGGTGGAATTATTCAGTATTCCATTTTTAGCTGCAGCCGGCTGCAGCTGGGCATGTGTATAATAGCAATGATTAGTTGCTCATGGAAATTACAATGGTGTTTGTGAATAAACTTCCCCAAGTTTATATTGGGAGATTATTAAAAACAATATGGTCAGTTGTCTAGTGGGGCCAAGTATTTAGAGGTTCCCCACAGGTGGCTTCCCAGACTCTCAGCCATGTTTTTAAAAAGCAATAATTTTATTGCCTCTCATCATCTCTCTGCTAACGCTGTGGGATCACATCAGCTCTTCAGACATAGCCAAATGATCTTCACTTTTCTACTTATTCTCTTTATGGCACATGGATTTCATTTGGTATTTCAGAGAGAGCAGTTCCAACAAGCATCTAAACACAGCTGAAATGTTATTGAAATCTTTCCCTCCTGCAATAGAGGGAATAACTATCAACCCAGCACATCAGTATCAGTATACTTCAAACTGCTAGGTCTGTGAAGAAGCTTACATTAATCTGTAATGCAGAGGACTTCAGGGAGACTATTTTAATGTGGCATGACCAATTAATTAACAACAGAATGACCTTAACAATTCACATTATACTGGGATAACTGAGTGGATGAGATCATGCCTCTGAAGTGATATAAAAGCATAGCTTGGATGTACCAAGTGACAGCAGAAATGCGGAGACATCACCACAAATTTATCTACAGGTGAAAGCTGCATCAGTACAGCTGCTAATGTGGAGTCACACCTGGATCATTAAAGTAATCCCAGAGGCTGTGTGAGTACGTATTTCAGCAGAGAATTGCTTACTTTGGACTATGTTATGACTGGTTCTAAGAGTCATAAGCCATTTGCCAGAGCTCTCTTTGGAGTAACTCTTGCGCTAAAGCTATCCCAAAATAAAAATCTCCGTCATGATGCAAACCAAACTCTGCATCACACCCCTTTAGTCCCTTTTAAACACTGCTGTCAGGCAATCAGCACTCTGTCAAGGTACAGCTGCTCAGGAACTTGGTCTCACTCTCTCAGCCACACTTACACCTCCAAGAAACTCCTCTGGGAAGCTTTTGACCAGCTGCTGAGGAAAGTGATGTAAAAGAGCTTCATCAAAATGAAGGATTACTTATTTGCTCAAACAGCTGCTAGAGGAGAGAGTTAGGCCAAGAGCAAAGCTTCATCAAATCTAACTAAAGTTCACAATCTCTTCACAGATTAGGGTGCTCCTGTTTAACTCAAACAGCCAGGCTCATTGCCCCAAGCTTCCTTGTTCTCCTCAGCCTCTCTTGGTCTCATTTGTGCAACACCTTTCTCGAATAGCTTTATTGCTGCCTCACTTACTCCCCTGTGCTAGCTCCTGCTTTCTCCCCAGATTGTCTATAGAAATGCTTTGTAAGAGTTCACTTATCTTTTGATCGTAGACCCCAACATTGGAAAAAATCCATGCCTGTGTACTTGGCTGCAGCCAGATAAATAAGTACTTCCTAAGCTTACTCTGTTCTTTTAAGGCCTTCTGATATTGTCTTTGAAGATATTTTATCTCTGCCCTTGTTTCATTTCTGAGCGCTCCTACTAACAGCCCTTTGTCTTTTGTTCTTTGTAGCAATATAAACAATACCAAGTAGGTAAATTGAAGGATGTAGACAATAGTTAAAAATGAACAGATACCTCCATCATCTACCAACTCTTTTACAAGATACTATTCCAAAAGCTGGCTCTGGGCTGAAATAATCATGGCACTTTGAAAACAAAGTAATTATTTCCATTTAAATCACTTTTATTGCCTAATTAGAGTGCCATATGGAAGAGGTTTTTTCTAGAAGTCATATGAAGGATAGTAAAGAGGCTGGTCCATTCCTCTATGGAGGCAGGAGGAAAATTCCTCAGAACAAGCCTAACTCATCCGCTTACTGGCTTTTGTGGCCTCAGGTAGCAGTTCAGCTGCAGTGAATTAAAATTGGGTTCGTATATATCAGCACTCCCTTAAAGCTCCTCTGTGAAAAAAGTCACAACTCCTTATACACTAATGACAGAAAACAACCTGACATATACTTCTGGTAGGTAAAAGGTTAGTAGAAGTCTGACAGTTTTTTCTTTCTACAACTGGAGAGGTTAAGAATAGAAATCCTGACAAGAGATGAGCTGTCATGTACAAATCTAATAAACTTTACTCATTTTTAAGAAGAATGAGCAAAAACACCACCAGTGTTGCCATAAATAGGTAAAAGTGAAGGCAGGAGGAATAAAGAAAAAGTACTCCCTCCCAACTCCCAGATTGGCTGATTTCAATGCTAACTCTTCCTAGGCTTGGTGCTTTGCTGCAGATGTTGACTATGGGGGGGGGGATCAGAGCAGCAAGCTCTGGTGCAGCAGTTCTGAGGGATGGCTGTGAACGTTAGGGGCTGGCCCATGACATGAGGGAGATATCTCACATCAAAGCAGCTGTCTCCTGCCATGCAGCTGTTTCAGCCCAATTAGTTTGCTGTTCTTTGCATTTCCTAGGTAAATACCTGAGGTTCTTCTAGACTTACTTTTATCCTGCAGGATCTTAACAGAAGAGACCATTAACACTAATGACCTAAAATCTGGACTACAGCTGCTTCTGTGTCTTATTAGATGCGTAATGGCAGAAACTACAAAGGGTTTTCCCTGCCCTTTGGCAGACATTTGGGTGAACCTCTGTTGGCTATGCCAGTGCACGGCTTACAGCCTTTATAGTGCAAATGCAATTTGTTTGTATGCACCTATGGACATTGAGCGTGTGGCATCAGGCATGACAAGCTGGGAGTATAGCTTCATTAAAAGCAAGCCTTAGAATTTGTGATCCATTTTTATCCTTTCTCTAGTGCTGTAAACTGTTTATAACTGCTTTTTGACATTTTCCAGCCTTGCTTCACAAAAGCCAACAAGTTATATACATTACATGGTTCCAATTCAATACTGCAGACAGCTGGGGGGGGTGTTTCATATATGTTCATCTTTTAAGCTTTATTAGGAAGGGATTCTAAAATTCCAGGCTTCACTAATACAGTTGTCTCTGCAACAGAGTATCTTTTTATGACATACTTTATAGTTCTTAAATAGATTTTGTTGTTTTAACCTGTATCTCTAATAAGCTTTAACAAAGAGGGACCAAAACCAGGTATGCTCTACAAGAACTTTCATCAAGGGAAGACCAAATGAAATCTTTGTATGGATTTTTTAAAAAGTGTTTAGCCTTGGGATAATTGTGTTCCCACTGACTAGACTGGAGTTTTTAATCCTATCTTTACCTTTTCCTGATGTTAACATTTTGAAAGAATCATGTCTTAAATAAGATTATTCTAAGCACTAGATGGAAAATTTCATCAAAACTACCTAGTAGAAGAAAATGTGGTCTAGCAGGGAAATTATTATTTTTATAGTGTCTGATTTCTGCAGAGCATTCTGACTTTTTACTGAAAATGGAACACAAGTTGAAATACTTCCCTTGGTTCTAAAAAGCTGCTTTAGTGACTCATGATGATTATAGTTTAAGTGCACTGCTCTCCTTTCTGGACAAGTTTATCTATCAGCATCCCAGTTTCCATATTCAAGGATGTGCTGCCAATGTAACATAAACTGGTCCTGAAGATGAGGATCAAGGCTATAGCCTGGAGGCAAGTGTGGAGCTGCCTATAACTGAGGAGGAAGGAAGGGGATTGCATCAGAGAGTTTCCAGGACAAACATGATTTTCCTCATTCTCTGTCCATGTTCCTATAAAATCCCTGTCCTAGTTTGAGTTCAGTGGATGATTTGTCCATGTAGTGAAGGAGAGGAAAGAGGAAGAACATAAATCATCTGCCAAAATCATTATGAAATAGGGACTTCCAGAGTGAAGCATGACAGACAAAAAAGTGGTAAGACTACTATGTCAGTCTGGGAAATTCTCATCTCCATGTTAGGTTTGT
Source organism: Brachypteracias leptosomus (assembly GCA_013401335.1). Classification (NCBI taxonomy): domain Eukaryota; kingdom Metazoa; phylum Chordata; class Aves; order Coraciiformes; family Brachypteraciidae; genus Brachypteracias; species Brachypteracias leptosomus. Next base: position 38,572 of record VYZX01006924.1, read on the forward strand.
CAGACAACTCATCCTTGGTGTCTAAAATGAGCTTAGATAGTGTCTATGAACATCTGAGTTGAATACTGTGAGCTGTTCGGCTCAGTATGTCTGCAACAGCCATTGACAATATGACTGATAGGGATGCCTGGGGCCAGCTGAGTTGCCTTAGAGACTCCCACCTGGCCTCCAGCAGATGTGCACATGGTCTCCAGCCAGCTCACTGTAGACATTCCAGATATGCTTGTGCATGATAAATAATCTATGGCCTATATTTAGGCAGATTTATTAGGCCCTTGGTGTATATCAGCTCTAAAGGAGCTTGGACAGCTATCACATGGCTGAGAAGGCTTAGTAGTAGGTGCCTTAACCTTCAATCTGTTGCCACTCTGAGTAATGAGTAACAGAGCCCTGAGAGAACTTATAGGCATAAATGCTACTGACCAGTCTCAGTCAGGGCCTCTACCTGCATCCTCTGCCCATGGGCCCAGGTTCCCTATTTCAGCTCAGCCCTGGACCTTCAGTCCTTGCTTGTGCTCAGTCCAGGCCTCTAGCCTGTCTCTGGCTCTAACTACTGGATGAACCTTGAACCTGCACTCTAAGTAGCTTCTCTCCTGGATGGACCCAACCCCTCAGATGTATGCTGAACTTGTCCCTAGCCCTGTCTTTAGTGCGTTTTACTGGACGGACTCAGGAGTCCAACCTTGTTGTAGCCCAGTCTCCAGTCCTGTCCCTTGCTTTATCACCTTCTGCTCATTCCTAAAACCCCTACAGGGATCCTGGTTCTGGTTCATAATTTGTCGTGTCTGGGATTACCAATGGATCTTGTTACCAGCACCCAACTTTGTCAACCTTGTCAAGACTCTGCAGGACTCTGCCCTATTAGTGAAGACACTGCCTGCACAAGGACCACCTCCAGGTCCTTTCCCTCTCTCTCTCAGGGAGCAATCAGCCATGACCACTCCCTGACAGCAGACCATGTTTGATTGGTGTTGTAGGTGCTATTCATCTCATGGACCTATGACAGATACAGAATATGGCTAAGTATTTATAAATTGGAGTACACGGGGAGATCACAGACATCAGAGAAGATGTCTTCCTCCCATAAAGTGACATAAAGAGAGTGTAAATAGTGTATGAGAAGCTTTATATGTGCTCTCAAAGATCCTGCATTCTGAAAGGGTGCATGGAGAACTTTCAAAACATCGGGCAGGAAATACTCAATCTGTCTGAGACTACAGAAAGCCAGGAACAACATATCTGAAGGAAAAAAATGTTTTAGCACCTGTGGGCCAGCATATCTTTGCAATTACTCAGTGCCAATGTGTGTTATTCTGCTGTTTGCGTGACATGAGAGGAGAAAAAACTTTTTCATAACGCAATAATATGTCAAGATTAGCTTAAATGTTCCAATATGGGAAGAAGGAAAGGCTTTAGAAGACTGCCTGGCAGGAGGAGACATGGAAAGTTAAGCTGTTATTAACATACAACACAACTATGGGGAGTCATCATTGGTTTTCCTGACATACATGAGCTGAGATTTCCAATATCAAGAAACCACTGCCTACTGGGAAAGAAAATAAAAAATATACTTTGTTCTAGCATTTGTTAGATCCTAAATTAGACAATAAGAGAGCATGTGCATGAAGAATCTGGCACAACAACCTCCACACATGGCAGGAGCCTGAATATTGAAGTTACACAGTGATAGGGTTCCTGTCATCCTCAGTGAGGTACAAGTTTCAAATTACATGCAAGTCAAAAAAGGCATCTGAACCTGGACACCCTCATGGGCTAGAAAAATTTGTATTTTGGAAATGCACATTGCCTCAGCTGCAGAAGGAGTTCATGGAGTTGTCCTGAAGAAGTGACCTGTCCTGGTCTGTTACTTCCGGACCTACAGTGACTTACTTTAATCAGAAAAACAAGAAAACAGAGCCACAATAATGGGATAAAGATATGGTACGTCTTTGATAAAATACTTTCTTGAATTATTGACTTCTCCTCTTCCTAGATGCTGCCAATGCATCTGAGAGGCAACCTACAGGTCAAAACATTATAGATTCCAATCAAATGTATTCAGCTTTCATCCTTATCCTCGGCAATTATTTTAGAGGTATAGTTATCCCAAGAAACCTCTGTTTTGGAAGCAGGAGAACTATAAATATAATGTTGTGTACACACAAGCTGTTCTTTTCCCAACCCTGAAACCCCTTCCACCTGCTCTGCTGCATACTGAGGAGGCTGTTGAAAAGGCAGAGTGTCTCTAAATTGGAGGGTCTTTTGGTAGCCCTTTTGGTAGTCAGGAAAATAATTAATTCTATTCTGTGCATTTTAATGATCAAGGAATTTGATCTTTAACACAGTTTTAAGATCTTGAAGAACATGTAGGGCTTAAAGCCAGGGAATATTCCTACTGAAGCAAGTAAAAGAAACAAAAAGATAGGGGTTTGCACTGTATAAAACAAACAACAAAACTGCAGAGGTCATGTATTACTTGATCAAAGATGGGTAAATACACAGGAGACAAAAATATCTGTTATTTTGTTCTGGAGATGGAAGAGGAAGAGTTATTTGATGGTGGAGGAAGAGAAATAAAAGGTATAGAATGGCACTAAGCAAAAAATACATGTAGATTGACCTCTAAGAAATAGGCTAATGGTAATGTCTGTTAGCCAGAGAGAAATATGTCCATAGTAGGCAGCACTTCGTTTTAGTCATTGAAAATTGGGCAAAACAGAACAAGAAGTCAGTCTTGTAGAAGCAGAGAGATGGAGGAGGTTACTGAATAATAAATCTTCCCCTTCAGTCTTACCTCTGACTTGAAAATATGACAGTCAGGAATGAAGCTGTGGAACAATACGTGCTAGGTTTCATTGTCTTCAGGAGGATGCGTGTGGGATTTGATTTTGTATTTGGCAACTGGAAACAGAAACTTTTTTATTCAAAGAGAGAAAATAAAGAACATGGATGATTTTTTGATTGCAGCTGAGTCAGAAAAGTCTCTAGATCTCAGTCAAAACAGACCTGTTAAAGGCACTGCAATAGCTTCTGCCAACGTTAGTAAAATCCTGGAGCCATATTCAGCCCATCTCTGCCAGTCAGAGTTTCATCCTTAGACATACATGTAGGACTGTTTCCCACTTCAGCCATGGAGGCTGGTAGCAGGACTTTGGGACTTAACCCTGTGAGCTCAGGCTGCATATCATTACTGACTAAAAAAGAGAGCCTTTCAATAAGCAGCTGCAGAGAAATGTTTGGATAGTTTGAACTGAGCTAGTGTTTCTGCCACTGAAAATCCAGTCATCGTGGTATCAGTGATCCTTTACAGCAGTGAACTTTGTGACACTGAACTGCTCCTTGTTTTGTCTGGGTTTCTCTGTCCCTGCCCACTAGATGGCCTGGTTGGGGTACACGAGAAAGATTGCTCCTTGCAAAGGGAGTTGTAAACTGTCCTGAGGGAGGCCCAGACCATGTTTCTGCCATGGTGGATGGCACACTAGCATGCCACCACACATCAGCTGCCATCAGCAAGACACCTGGAAAGAGGCAGAGTCAAGTAAAGGATGTTCCAAACCAAACAGTCCATTCATAGACACAGCTCCAAGACACTCTGACACAAACCAGGAGAGAGAGGAGTAAGAAAGCATTCATTAGAACAAATTTCTTCTAGCTATATGTCATGGAGCATTCAACCAAGATATCTCCTTGCTCCTGCCTCCTTAATGTGACATTTCTTCACCCAGACACTTCCCACTCCTCTTCTATGCTCTCAGGCCTTCATAAGGGCAGGCAACCTTCCTCCTCTAATTGCTCTTCTTAACACAGAGGGGCCTCATACTCTATGGCAGTCTCATTTCTCTGAATAGAGAAACATCACCTTTTTTTTTTCCTTAGGAGTATGAGGCAGAAATGCAAGAAACTCACTTCTTTCTCCCTGGACACTCAATTAATCCTCATAAGTGTAGCTTTCTGCTCCAACTCATCAAGCTGTGAAGGAGCTATACAAGTTCAGATCTCATTTAGCCAAAGCATCTCTTGAGTGTGTCCTCTGCCTTGATAGTTGAGATCTCAGCCACCAGCCCTCCTCAAATAAATGGGAGAATTTAGCTGTGACATGGATAATGATTTTCTCTTTTTCTAATCTGTTGACTTGAAGCTCTGCCTGGTGTTTTTAGGATCCCACAGCTTGGCTGAAACCACCTGTTTTCAGCCTAGATCATTCTGCACATTTACTGCTCATCCAACTAAAGTGATTATTATTCTGCATTAGAAATATTCATTTGCATTTCACCCTTTTCATTGCAGTGAAATCAAAGGCCTAGTACAATACAGCTCGAGCCTTCCAAATTGTTTTGGGGACAGCACACACCTCTGATGTCAAAGCATATATTTTGGGGAAGACATTGCTGGTATGTATCATCCCTGTTGTTTTTACCAAGTTTAATGGCACAAACCATAGAAATTGTACTCTCTCCAGCCCATCCAGCACTGTACTTTTGGGGGAAAAAAACATAAAGGTCATTCTGTTTTTCTGAGGCAGCTACTCTAGTATAAATGGAAAATTTGTGAGGGTGCACAGCAGGTTTTCCTGTATCCAAAGGATTCAGAGAGTAAAGCAGTTTCAAAGAAGGTATTATCAAAATAATCTTGGTAATCCTGACTGAATGTATAATGTGAATCAAGTGCTTAGATGAATGAAGCCTGCATGTCAAGGAGCAAAGTGAGTGGCATTGTAGTATCACCCTACAACTCCTGGTACTAACTACTTCAATGTGAGGCACAGTCATAGGTAGTTGGGAAAGAGTTGACTGGGTCTCTAGATGGGTTAGTTTCATGCTCCTGTTCAAGCAGTTCTTTGTGTGAATGTTTCCACACTCGGTGGCTCAGACAAAGTTTGTTCTGACACCTGTATGATGAGGGGCCCACAACACATCTGAAGATGTAGCTTCAAATCCTGCTCTGCATCAGACAGAATAGGAGTTGGAAGATTAATTTCCTTTATTTCAGATGAGTATCTGAACCACTAGACCTCTGCCAGGAATATTGAAAGCCTTTCTTCTTCTGACAAGAAGTGCCAACCAACCTTTTCTTGGTTTTGTGGGGAAAAAAAAATTTGGTCAAACATACCTGACTATTCTATGCCTTGCACTGAGTAAAACACCAGCACTGTTCTTTGGTGCTATCTCAGGCTCCTGCCTTGGGGGATACTTGTCATATACTCCTCTGATATTTCCTCACTTACTATTTACTTCTTTCAGTGGTTTGAACCACACCTTCAAATTCTTATCCTAGAAAAGGGACAGTAGAGTCTGGAGTTTTTCTTTAGGCTTCTTCACTTGTAATGTGGCACAAGTGCACGCTGCTGACTTCCTTCTCCCGTGAATCTCCTTACACTGCTCCTAAGGGACAAAGATCCTCCCAAGTTGGCAGCACCTTATTCTTCCCATGTCCTGTCACTTCTATTCTCTTTCTCCTCTTTTCTGTACTTGCACTATGATCATTGTATGACTCAGGAGACCTTTGGAGTGAGAATTTCTCGGTGTGCTTCTGAAAAGCCATGGCAAAATAAAGTAACATCCACCACACGATCCTTGGATGTACTAGGGGTTCACTGGGAATGCACCTCCTTGGCACACCTCCTCTGTGGGAAATGTCATTCTACATTAAACAGAAGGAGACAAAATGGAAGTTCTATCCTAGATTAAGATTTACCCCAGTGGGTCATTCCCTGAGTGTCCTCAGCTGGTGTATTGTGAGGAGCCAGGTTGAAATAGACATGCACAAATTGTAGATGTTCTCTGATGTCACACTTTAGAATACATGAAAAAATTGACTCTGCTTCCTATGTTGCAAAGAGGCAGCAAAAACTCTGCAATGATCTATCTTTGAAGTGTCCTTTTGTTTGGTAACAGGCACTGCCTGCATGGGAGTCCTACAGTATCCAAGTAAATGGGTTTCAGAGCATAGAGTGTCAGAATTTTATAGCTTCAGGCACCTGGAGTTCAGCATAGTGCCAATATCCCATGTCTATATAAAAATAAATGGGGAGACAAGCTGTCCAGGTGGAATAGATTGACTCTTTGGGTGAAAATAGTATTTCCAAGGAAAGTGCAGCAGAGCAAGATGCTTGCAAGTACTTCTGTACTGGGAGGACCAGAACAGGAGTCAGTGGAGCTGGCTTGGGAACAAATGAGTTCAGAACAGCTAAAGGATTCAGCGCTGCCATTCAGCAGCCTTTGTTCTGCCATTCCCAAGGAACCATTAGAGCAAATGAGAGGTATTAAAAGAAGGACCAGCTGAATGGTCATTCATACTGCTACACCACCGCTCTAAGATGCAGTAATAAATAAAATACATATAGGCACACACTACACCCCTTCCAGGGATGGGTGACTGTGGGATCTGGCCCTATGCCAAACATGGAACTGGAGAATAGTTGGGCTTCTGCCAGCCTCGCTCTTTGCTGAGTCAAGAGAGTCTCAATGGAATGAGAATGTGGCCTTGTATGTTCAGCTCATACAAAATACTAAGGTCTGCAAAAATACAGAGCATTATGAGAGAAAATGTACAATCATCTATGACTCTGAGCTATTGAAATAATGAAAGATAAATAGCTACATTTCAACAGTTAACAGCCCATCAAGGATAAGAAAAAATTCCTCACTGTGATGCAGAAATTGTTAAATTGAGCTGCTAGAAGCTGATGTTTCTTTAAAAGGAAATTCTTAACTTGTCCCCTTCCTATACTGCTGTATGTACAATTTAAATTAGCACAGAATAAATGAAGTTTTGAAATGCAAAGGTGAATATGAGTCAAAAATACATTATGTATAAAGTTTACATATGTTGGTGACAAGTGTCATCACATCTAAGTAACATCCACCACACTCTTCAGAAAATTACTAATGCTGTTTGAATGCCTTCTTTCTTTAGTGAAATATGTATCAAATAGAAATACCTAAACAGCAATATCCTCTACAGTTATAAAATATTAGTACATGCTTCCTGTGCTTTACTTCTTTACTATTCTTTAATACTGTGATTTTATTAGGAGATAACTTTTGAAGGCAACACCTGAACACAGCCAAACAAGTGTTCCTTTCTAACTTTCCTGCTGGTTACATTTCGTACATCTCAGATCATGCATCTCTTAACCATTTCTGGAAGGTCCAGTATTTCTTGGTGCGCACTTCCCAAAACTGGTGTCCAGCCCCTGAGGGCACCAACAGATCTTTACTGATCCAATCCACCTCACCCAGAGCCTCCCCTGCCCCTACCCATAGCCCAGGACTCCATCACAGCCCATCCCAGGGCCATCAGCCCTTGCCCCAGTGATGCTGTAAGATGCTGGTCCCCACCTCCCCAGGCTGATGTCTCAATCTCAGGCCATCTCTATTCCCACAGAGGTATCTGCTGACCTGGGCTGGGGCTGCACAGCCCTATCAGAAGAACGTCCCCTGTACTCATCCCCAAGAGTCTCTGACCTGTACTGTACTCTTAAAACTGGACAGGGTCCAGCTATGACCTTACCAGCATTGAATGGAGTGGAAAGATTATTTCACAAGCCTCAAAGGACTACCTTTCTGCATATGCACTACAATGTTTGTTTTTCCTGCAACAGCATGACACTGTTGGCTCAATTTCAATAACCCCCTGATCATTTTTTGCAGAACTGCTATTTAAGCAGCTGTTCCCCATCATGTGTTAATGTAAGCGATTATTTCTGCCTATATACACTACCTTCCACTTGCCCCTGGTGAATTGCATCTTCTGTTCTTTTCTTTGTTTTTCTAGACCATATCTCAAAGTAGCAAAAATTATTTTTAAATCTGATTGTGCCCTTCAACTACTGGTGCTCCTGCTTGGCCTGGTACTTAGTAAGAACTGCACTTATTCCATTATCCAAGCTTTTACTCCTGGTAGATATTTTAAAGTGTAAATAATGCAATGCTACTGAAGTTAAAAAAAGTGAATGACCTATGATCACAGACAAGATAGTCCAGCAGGATGTTTGTTAAGAGTTCCCAATTTCAGCTGGTAAAAATAACAAGCTGAATGACCAGGAATACATTTACTGCTGGAGTGGTTTTGGACAACTCTCAGTTCAAATCTGGTAAAAGACTTCAATCTTCTATCCTGAATTTGTGGCTCTCAAGTTTCACCACTTTGCCAGCCTTTTGCTTCTGTAAAAATGAGGAAAGCTAGCATATTGCCCCCTATATATTTAAATACTTCCATGCCATAATTCCTGCAGAAATCTCAAAAGAGGTCAACCGCTATGTAAAGGTCATTGCCTACCTCAGCGGTCACAGCTGCTCACACACACACTTCTCTTGTTATCTATAATTCCATACAGTTCTTCACTACATCTAAGTGCTGGGCTGCAAATTCATTGTAACCAGAAATGGTTTGGTATTATATATTTGTAAAGAGAGTTTGGCAATGGGGTTGTACTCACAAGTTGAGACTGTAACTCAAAGAAAAAAAATATGTGAAAGCTTAGAGCAATTGAATACACACTGAGCTTTCATTTCAGAGGCATCTCTCATATATTATGATGTGAACCATATTGGAGTAACATTTGAGATTAACAGGCAGTAGTACCATAGCATTCTTTTACTGCTAAAACAAAATGGCTAATCTGCTGCATGCTGAAAACAACCACTGGAAATGTCTCGATTAGAGAGATGCCAAAAAACTTACAGCACAGTGTGGTGTAATGTGGAGCTTCCTTCTTGCAAAGCACTGGAATTTAAGATATTTTGTCTCCCATTATGATTCCAGAACAAGTAATTTTATGTGCTTCCCTGTACAACTGAGCGCAACCACAACCATCCTCTGTGTAAATTATTGATGTTGCTATGATATTGTGACTAATATTAGTCACAATAGCAGTACCTGTGGTTTGAATCTTGGATGAAGTTATTTAACCTGGCTTTAGAAACCCATAGGTATCAGAGGCTCTCCATGCCTGTTTCCTGGAAAGCTTCTGGATGTTCTGCGGGTCCCTGTGTTACCTGGCAATGAGATTATATTCTCCTTGGCTCTTAGTAACCTCACAATGTTGAACACAGAGTAGGTGCAGCCTTTAAGGCTGACATTGCCTTTTCTAGTCATGTAAGAGAAGATCAAATTAATCTCATGCGTAGGGTAGACCACCTACAGGCCAGTTTTAAATCTTCATCTGGAGCACCAACAACCTGCCATTGCTATCAAAAGGAGACAAGATTTAATCTGCTACAGCAAACACTGAAACACTAGCAAATGACAGGTTCTGGTGATTTAGAGAAATGCAATATCAAATAGATTGCTCAAACATGAATCTGTTCTCCTCCTCCTATGCCAAGGAAGATATTACTGAATGTAAAAACAACATAATAGGATGGAGAAACAAGTACTCTGCTGATCCCCTACACATTAATAGTATCATTTCAGAGAATGACTAAAGATTGCCATGAGTCAACGATTCCTCCTAAACATTTTGTCTAAGAACACCTACCATCCCCAGCTTGACTGGCAATGAGCAGATTAACATGCTTCAGTTATGATGGGAGCTCAGTTTGAAATAAATCACTGTTAATATCAGCACACTGGGCATCAGTGTTCTCTCTGGAGCTTAGAGGGTTATTTTACATCCTCTCCATTTTGTAATGCAAGAAACCTTCATGTAGAAGATGAAGGAGTGAGGGACAAGGGTTTTGTTGCTGGGGAAAAGTACTGCCTAGGAGCTGAGCTGAACTAAACCTTGTGCTTATCTGCAGGCCAGCAAAACACAGTCCTACACATTCGCATATGCAAAGTATCTGATGAAGCATGTTTCAGAAACAGAAGCCAGGTTCTTTCAAAAACCTGCCTGGCATTCTGTCAGCTCTGTAAAGAGCTGCTTGAGATCTCAACTCAGGGCCTCTTCATCTAAGATGACACAGCACAAGTCTTTTTTTGGACAAGACTCCCAGCACTTCTGTAGGTTTTACCATCCTTGCAACTCCAACATCCCTGGAAGTCCAAGCCACAGTCTCTGCGCTTCTAAATTTCCTGGTTCATGAAAGAAACAGGGATGCAAAAAAAGGAGTTGCCAGGAACTGGAAAGCTGGCTTCATATCTTATTTAAAAGTTGAATAGAATTCTTTTCCCCCAGACAGAAGAAGAAGAAACAAAAAGGAATTTCCTTTCCCTTGGAGACATGAGCATTTCTAGGTTTTGTTCCTGTTCCAAGGTTTAGCACATGCACACAAGCACATGCATACACAACCCTGACAGACCTTCCCCCCTTTGATCTGGCTGACAGGGGGATTTCCTCTTAGGATATGTCTGATACTGCAGTAACTGCAGGATACTGATCTGAATGGATTTAAGATCTCATACAATATAACAGCTCCCTCTTTGCAGCCTAATTAGATTTATTGTATACATCCACAGGAAACATCTCCGTCCTGTAACAAGAAAAACACTTTAAGATCTGCTTGTGAAAACCTCTACATAGGCCTAAGAATTATTACTCCAGGTGAAAAAGTTATACAGAATAGTCTTACATGTGCGTTTTTAGTTTTTTAGTTTCTTTTGGATGTCTCAAATTCAAGTGTCCTTTCTAGTGTTAATTTCAATTGTACATTCACCCATCAGGCTATCACTCCTACCACTTGCTGCTTTATATAGCAAATCAAAAATAAAATGCTTCTGAATGGGTTGTCTCCTGTAGATTATAAAGATTTCACTTCTATTGCGTGGAGAGGTGAATGTAATAGTTCATTTCCTTTTCACTTCTGTTGCATTTAACGTGCAAGTCAAAGGTCTTTTGTATTAAAGGAAAAAAAAATCTCTTCTTCAAAGGAATCCGATAAAGCATTCAGAACTGTCTACTGCTTTGTGAAAAGTATTATTCATTCAGCAATGCAGGTGCTCCAGGGATTCAGGAGTCTTAACAGCATTACAGGAGAGCGATGGTGTGCACAGAGGAGAGAGACAAGCAAAGTAACAGCTACTCACTGAAACCTGGTTGGAAAACGATGAAAGAGTGGAGGGAAACTTCTGGGTGGCCCAGAGAGCAACATGAAGGGCAAGAGTTCTGTTTTGGCAAGTTTTTACAAATGATTGAAACTGCACTTGATTTTGAACTAGGATAAAGGTCTTCCTTTCACAATGAAGAATGGTCGTCTTTTCTAATCAGTCCTGTTTGCTTCGGGGACTCCATCATGTTTCATCTCTGATTCTGAAAAACCTACCATCCACAATGAAAAACTGAAAGAATCATTTCAAAATGAAAAATTTAAATTCACTGTTTTGTATTTTTTTTTCCTAAGAGTTGAAAATTTCCAAAATGATACTGCTTTTCTGAAGGTTAATTTTCAGGGAAACTGCGACAACTGCTTGAATGAACAGACCAATATTTTTCAGTACAAAAGTCTGGCTAATATATTCCTGTTCAGTACCAGTGTCCACAAAGTCATAAGTAAAGGACTTGCAAAGCTGCTAATCCATGTTAAAAACTGGAGTAGTATCTGAGTGGATGAGGAAGTAGTACACCTTGAATGGAGAGAGGGAAAACGCAGCTCCACTCATTGGTTAAGAGATGATTTGTTCATCTCCATTTCCTTATCTTCTTCCATAAAATTCACATCTTTAAACTGTCTTCTAACCCTTGTAAGTGGGGACGTGTATCTGTGAAGGGAGGAAGAGAGAAGAAGAAAATAATTTGCATATAAGGGAATTGTTGCCTCACAACACGGAGTAAAAATAGCGTGCACAGAAGAAAGAAAAACTAAAAGAAAAAAAATTCTCCTTAAAAATACAGACATTAAACCTGACATTTCTTGCTACCTCTTTATACTCTAACTGACCTAAAAATATTTTTTTCTTTCCTTTTCATTCCTTTTTTCTTTCCTTCTTTTTCCTGCTGTAGGGTATCATTGAGGTATGTAATAATTTAGCTTAAGTGCCTGAAAACTTTAAAATATTTCATTGATAGTTTCACTGTACTGAGTAAAACCATCTGTAAACCCCAACAAATGTTGATTGTTTCCATCATCTGTTAAGCTATGTGTCCTCATCCTCTTTCTCTCTGATCTTTCAGCTGATGAAGCCTTGCTTTTCTTTTACCATGGCTTTCATTAATCAGTCTGAGAGCTTTTACTAGCCAGTATTACAATTTTTAATCCATTCCCTTATGCCCTTTGCTTGCTTTCATACAGACATCATATTAAGATATGCATTCATTTGAGAAAAATTATAGACAGGTTTTTAAAACAGAGATTCAAGCAATACCAGAAGTTCTTTTTATATTTTTAATTATTATTAGAATGTCTAAATCGTTGCCAAGGAGAAAAGAAAAAAAAAAGAGGGAGTTATAGGGATAAAACTCCAAACAGGTAAGGAGGAAATCAAAGCTATTTGCTCATATTCTGTCATTTCCATCATTACTGAAGTTTCACATTTCATGTGTGCATGAAGAGATAAATAGACTGTATGTCTGTAGTTCACTTTTCCTTTTTTAATATTTGATGAAATTTGTATTTAAAGAAAGAAGACATATAATAATAACCCAAGTGTTCCTTCGTAGTGTGCTAGATATTGAGGCTACCTTTATTGGAGAACCCTGGAGTGCTTTGCAGAGTACAGTGCCAGGCTTGCAATCCTGAGGACATAAATAATCCCACTAAAGTGAGTGAGATCATTATTTGCATGATTAAATATCGTAACATTAAACTGTACATAAATGTTGCTTTTGTGGGTAGAGAGGGGGAAGGAGGAGAGGAGGGTGATATAAACTTTCAGGTGACAGAAGAGGAATGGATTCTGCTTGATTTCATCCTTCAAAAGCCTTCTAGTGACAGTATTATTTTTAAATGGCTTTTAGTGATTTTGTGACACTGCCAAGTCATTTAGCTCTATTTAAAAAAAAAAATCCAATAGCAACAAATATTGAATAATGCATGGTACTAATCTAGGACCAACTAAGCCCTATCAGGCCCCATAGGACTTAGAAGGTACAGGTGAAATTACCTTGTTGGACCCCCAGCTCATCCACACTTTAGTGGCAACCAGGGCTTTGGCAGTCTCACCCTTCTCCGGCTCCTCAGGATGGTCAGTCTTCCTCCTGACTGCAGAGCCCAGAGCATTGCTGCAGTGGGTCCCTATGCTCAGAAAGGTCTTGTCCCCTCCTGGTAGCCCTGCGCAAAGGTGTCCAGTACTTCTGAGGGAGAGAAATTCAGAAATACATGCAGGAAATGTGCACGCTGACTGTTACCTAAATGCACTGTGCTACTTTGCCATCTCCACTGCAGAGAGAGTAGGCTCACCAAACACATAGATGGCACAGAGCTGGGGAGTACTGCTGGCGTGGAGGAGGGCAGGTTTGGTATCCAACATGTTCTAAGCAAATTGGGTGTACAGGACGGAAAATCTACAATGCATTTTAGTGAGAGCCAATGCAAGATACTTCGTGTAGGCTGTTATGCACATATGGAGCAAGTAACACCTGCCCAGGCCTTGAGGACAGCAAAGAAGCTTCAGTAGGTCATCAGTTGTGGATAAGCCTGTGATGGGAGGAAGGCAGGCATCTCACAGGATGTGTAAATAGGAGTACAGATCATAAGACATAGTTCTTAGACATAAGACATACTTTCACTGTAGAACCGACTTGAGTTGCGGGCATCTCATGGAGGGAAAAAAATAAGGAAAAGATAAAATCATGAGACAAGTGTGCAGAATCCAGAACAAACCAAAAAGAACAATCAGAGACCTAGAAAATCTGACCCGTGGGGACAAAAAAAAAAGATAGAAATTAGGTTGTTTAGCCTAAGAAATGAGAAGGGGAAGAGGGAATGGATGGTAGAAACATTCATTAAATGTGTATAGACTACTGCCAGGATAATCTGTTCTCCCTGTCCATGGTGGACAGGACAAGAAGTGATGTGCTTAGTGAATGCCTCAAGGAAAATTAAGGTTAGATATGAAAATGATAAGGATGGAGAAGCATAGAAATAGACTGCCTGAGGAGGTACAGAGTCTGCTATGGGGCCCGAGGACCCTTCCAGCACTGTGATTCATGATTATGGCAACATTAGAGAACAGAGAGCTCCCTATCTTGGCTTCATCTTATCGCTTTTGAATGAGTGTCTCCCTTTCCTTTGATTTGTGTTGAGCAATCTGAATGAGCAAGATGTTTTCTTTCTGTACTCTGGGGTAATACCACTAATAATTATAATTTCTTTTGTAAAAAAAATATGTAAATCTTTATATAAAGACTTCCCTACTTACAGTAACATTTTCATCTTCAAGTGGTGCTGCAATTTCCATGGGATTTATCGAGGAGTAAGGATGTGTGTCTATTATTATTGTGAAACTGGTATTAACCCTTTCCATGTTAGCAGTGTCATGCTGAACCACACGAAAGACCCATCTGTGTTCACAAAAGCACCACTCATTCCTTATCTGGGCTCTCAAGAACAAGAATTTCTCTGCTTATGTCTGTACAAAACCTGCTTCACACATGGCACACAGACTTGGCTGGAATCCCCAGATCCATTGTAGTGCAAATAGAGAAACAATCAGTGAAATCCTTCCTACAACACCGTGCCTTCCTTACAGTAATAATAAAAGGTGACTTAAACAATGACAGAGGAGTGTTTATGGAGGCCCATGGAAAGTCAAGCATCATATGCCATGTTCAAGCATCTGGACACCCAACAGAAGCCAGAGCTCTGAGCTGGGTAGCACAGCCCTTCCAGGCAGCACGTCTGTCCACAGACATCCTCACTGCTGACAGAAGGCAGCTGCACATGTATCTCAAAGAATTCAGCAGGCATCACTCTTCGCTTTTGAAACACAAATAAAACACCTCTCCCTTAATTTGCCATAGCCTAATGTGTAGACTATTTCTGTTTCAGCTGCTTCTAGCAGGGCTTCAGCTTCAAAACTGCCTTTCCCCCAGAACAAGGTTAAGCCACTTTAACGAGGTTTATTCTGGGCAGACGAGGGATGGAAAAGGTAAAGACAGATACCTCCTACCCTTCTTTTCCAGGCTGTGCCACTGTGCACAAAGCATCCAGGTTTGCTGGTAGACAGATCCCACAAGCAGAGGAGCAGGGACAATTTGCCAACATGGTGGGGTGAGCAGTGCCTCTAACTCCAGTTTCTGTTTATGGGACAGTTTAGATTGTCTAGTGGCTTTAATGCAAATGCTAATGGAATAGGAGGCATCAAACACACAAACACTCTCACTTGACACAGGGTGGTTAGAGCCACAGTCCTGGCAGCCAGAGCAGCACCTTTTTCAGAGCTCTGAGCTCTCCCAGGCAGAGGTGGAAGGGTTCCCAGAGCTCCCTGCCCCTGGGCAGTAGCTCGCAAGCCAGGCCTGAGCCGACTCTCGCTTGTGCCCAGGCAGAGGGATGCCCGACTTAGCATCAGCTCTCACTTAGCGTAAGGATGGACGTTACACTGCAGGACAGTCCGGGCCACCTACAGAAGTGCATCTTGGAGAAACCGAAGTGACACATAAAGGAACCTCTTGGGACCGGGGAACCTGCCGCGGCCCCCGCCCCCGAGACGCCTCCCGCCGTCCCCCTCCCGGCGCCGTGGCTGCGGCTGCTTTAACCGGGCAGGGCGGGTGCGGGCAGCCCCGCCGACGTCGTGGGTATCAGCTGACCGCGCCGGGCTCAGCCTCCTCCCGGGCCGCCCGCCCGCAGCACCACTCCGGCGGCGGCGGCGGCTGGGGCTGGCGGCTCCGCCGTGCCGGTCCNTCCTTCTGCTCCCCTCTGCTGCCGCGGGAAGCCCCAGAGCCGGAGCCCTCCCTGCCCTGACCCGTGGAGAAGTTGGGATGCTCCCAGTGGTCTTCCCAGAGCTCTGAGTTTAGGGAGGGATTTTCGTTCCGCACTCTTTCGCTTTTTTTTTAGGCTTGGTTTTTGGTGGGATTTTTCTTTTTTACCTCCTTTCTTTCTTTCTTTCTTTCTCTCCTTTTTTTTTCTTGTTACCAAGCAAGGCAAGCGTCAGCGATGGATGGCAGCCCCGAGCTCCCCCCGGGCAGAGGCATCCCCTGAGCCAGGGCTGCGCGCCCCGCGGGGCATGCCCCGCTCCCGGGGGGATGCGGGCGGGCAGCCCCCGGCCGGCGGCTCCGGCGCCGTGACCGAGGATGCCCGCGCCCCGGCCGCCTCTCCCCTCCCGCCAGAGCTCGCAGGGCTCCCGCTGATCGCAGCCGCGGGGATTACAGCTGCTCCCGGGGACCAGACCTCGGAGCGGAGCCCCGGGATCCCCAGAGAGACCAGCTGCCCGCTGTGAACGGCTCTCTGCAAGGCGGCTCCCCCCCACCCTTCCGCGCTTCCAGCCTCCGGATGGGGCCAAGGATCGCCCGCCGGGCAGCGGGGCTGCGCCCGTAGATGCTCCGCTCCTCCCTCCTCCTCTCCGGACTCGCGGCTCAGCTCCCTCCCTGCTCACCACCCCGAGGAGGGTGCGCACCCAGCCCGCCGGGGCGCCGGGGCTGCGCCGCAGCCGGGCTCCGCGGGATGC
>VYZX01006924.1:55070-88661 GCA_013401335.1 Brachypteracias leptosomus
TGCTCTGCCCCCCGCCAGTCACCGCCATGGAGCTCTCGGAGGTGCGGTGCCTGAGCGACAGCGATGAACTTTACACCATCAACAGGACACCCCCCGGCAGCGGCAGACCCCAGCGCCTGCTGTGGCAAACGGCTGTGCGCCACATCACCGAGCAGCGCTTCATCCAGGAGCACAGCAGCAGCAGCGGCGGCAGCAGCAGCGGGGGGGGCAAGGGCTTCAGCTCCGAGGAGACCTGCTACCCCAACCACCACTCCCACCCGCNCCCACCCGCCGCACCACCACCACCACCACCACCACCACCTCCGGCGACAGTCGGCCGGCCGGAGTTTGGGTGGCGATCGCCACAACAACGGAGGCACCAAAGTCTTCCCAGAGGGCACGAGCAGCAGTGGGGACCTGGGCTTTCTGCCCCTGGACTGTGCCCCCAGCAACTCCGACTTCTTCCTCAACTGGGGCTATACCTATCGTGGGGTGATCTTCCCCACTCTCCGCAACTCCTTCAAGTCTCGGGACTTGGAGCGCCTTTACCAGCGCTACTTCTTGGGCCAGCGGCGCAAATCTGAGGTGGTCATGAACATCCTGGACGTGTTGACGAAGTTAACCTTGCTGTTCCTTCACCTGACCCTGGCGTCTGCTCCCATGGACCCTATTAAGGGCATCCTCTTGGGCTTCTTCACTGGCATTGAGGTGGTGATCTGTGCCTTAGTGGTGGTCAGGAAGGACACGACCTCATATACCTACCTACAGTACAGCGGTGTGGTCACTTGGGTGGCCATGGCCACACAGATCCTGGCGGCTGGCCTGGGCTGTGGCCTCCTTGGGGACGGCATTGGCTATGTGCTCTTCACGCTTTTTGCAACCTACAGCATGCTCCCGCTACCACTCACCTGGGCCATCCTGGCTGGGCTGGTCACCTCTGTCCTTCAGCTCGTCATGCAGCTGGTTATCCCCAGGTTGGCTGTGACTTCCCTCAACCAGGTACTGTGGTGAAGAAAGGGTGGGAACCCTCCTCTTTCTCTATCACTCTGGGTGAGAGGAGGTTTGGGGTGTCCCAAGAGGTCCTTGCCCTTTTAGTCAGGTGCTTAGAGGTTCATTACCTGGAGGGGAAACCACAGGTGAAATGCAACCTTCTCCTCTCCCCCTCCTCAGTCTCCCACTGCCTATCCCGAGTTTTCACCTTAAGCTGGGGATGGGGACACTTCCTGACCACTCTGTCCCCTTTTCTTGTGCATTCACTTCACTATGAATTCACTTCACAGATTTGGGGAAGGGAGCTCCTGGGGCAAGTGGACAGGTTGTGTCATTTATCAGCCCCCTCCCTTACTTCCAGCAGTGGTCCATGACATGAGATGACTGTCTCGGCCAAACTCTCCCACTGCTTATCTCTCATTTTACTTGCTCATGTTTTATGGTTGGACTTTATGATCTTAAAGATCTTTTCCAGCCTAAGTGATTATATGATTCTGTGATTCTATGCCTTTTAACTCTGGACCTGCTAGGAGGACTGGGACTTTCATATGTGTAGTGCAGCTTGATCTGGGCTGTGGGAAAACAGGAGTAATTCATGCCACTCTGTTCAAGAAGAGCAAAGCAATGTCCCAATGAAATCAGTGAAAAGCTGCCCTTGGAGGTTTGGTGTGAGATCCTAGGCTGTCTTTGGGGGGTGCCAGGAAGCATTTTCTGCTGGTGGTCATGGGGCAAAGGTGCTGCATCCTTTCAAGTGATGTCTAGGACACAGTACTGATTACGTGGAGGAGTGGTGGTGCAGTGCAAAGTGCTGGGAGGCACTAGACAAGATATGGGTCTGAGGAGTTAAAACCAGGGCTAGCTTGACTTCACACTCAACTGGTTTATTCAGAAAAAAAGTGAGAGTGCACCAAACTTCTGGCATTCCTGCAAGGCAAGAAAACACTGCCTTTCTAGGGGAACTTAATCCTGGAGATTCTTCCTGCTCCCTTCCCTTCCCAGATTGCTACAGCTCCATGCTACCCATATTTCACGGCAGATTACCATCTCCATTTGGCTAACTCCAGGAAGTCAGGGAGAAGGGGGTGGAGGTACTAGCAGATAATCCCCAAAGGAGGGAGGGTGCAGAGGAATGTGTTGTTGATGGCATGTTGTTTACTTGAATGCTGGGATGTGGCTGATCTTGCACCTGCAAGTTTTGATGATGATGGTTCTTGGGACACATCTACATCCCTCAGACCGTGACCCTGCTGATACCCCTACCGACCCCTCTCCATCCCCTTTCTCCATGCACTTGTTAGCTGTGGCCTGCCTGACTTCAATTCCCAGTGGCCAGGCTCACTGTGTTTTGGGAAAAGCTTCCCCAGTGTGTTGTACCTGGCTGAGCCCTATGAATGTGAGACAATCAAACTGGGCAGAGTTGGTAAGGTGCTGATGAATGAACTGCAACCGTGCACCCTGTCCCACTCCCATGTGCTGCTAGTGCTATTAGCACTGGGTCAAAAGCTGTGTGAGATATGCTGATTTCTCAATTTACTTCCATGTCCATGTCCTATCCTGGAGCTATGAGTAATGCACTGCTATCTCATTATGCACAGGTATCACGGCTGTTCAGCCAGTCCACAGAGGCACACACACGCATCTCCCACAGACATTCCTAACAGAGACATTTCTCAGGGGAGATACTAATATCTTCATTTTGCAGCCTGGTACCTTGCCAGCTGTGTGAATGAACTGCCTTTGAGCAGTGCACAATGAGAGATTATCAGCCAGATGATTGCCTTCATGAACTACGTAAATAAATCCCCTTAACAGCATCCGCACAGCTCACCACACACCAGTGTCGATTCACACCGGCTCCCGCCTTCCCGGAGCCCACTTCACGTCGCCTAATTCTGCGCCGCTCCGGCCCGTCGCTTCCACCCTGCCAGGGGCGAGGCCGGGTTCTTCCCCGCCCTGGGGTTTGCTCCGCGCCCCGGTGCACCGGGGGAGCTCGGCGGGGACAGGCCCCGCCGCCCCCGCGCAGCCTCCGCCCCGCTGCGCTGAGTGCGGCCGCCCGGGCGCTNGGCGCTGCGCGGAGCTGAGCGGCCCGGGGGCTCCCTCCAGCGGCCCCAACGGGAGCTGCGCGCAGCCTCCGCGCAAGGCTGCGCGCCCGCCGCCGCTCGGCCCCGGGCTTCTGGAGGAGCCGGGGCTGCCCCCCAGGGAGAGGCGCGGCCCTACTTCGTTACTTCCTAGCGTTGCACCATTTTTAATTTTTTTTCCGAGAATTGCAGAGCGCTTTCCAGTGCTAGGGAAGGAGGAATTTTACAGCTGATGAAGGGCATGTAACTGTAACTTTACAGGTGAACACAGAGTATTTAAATGACTGTGTAATCAAGGTTATACAGGAAATCTTTTGTACAACACAGATTTATCTTGCAGACAAAGCACCCTTTCTTTAAAAAAAAAATCACAGGGCTTATTTTCTCAGGTAAAATACTGCATTTTCTCTTCAGGGAAACCTAAATGAACTATTTGATTATGTAGCAATACCTGTGACCATCTTGCTGTGCCTCTGGATGCAGACAGCTGCTGACATTGGAACAAAACCGGGAGTGAAAGTATACAATGAAAGAAAAAGCAGAGGGTAAAACTCTGATCATGGCACAGACAATGAGTTTTCCACTGATTTTGATGAGAACAGGATTTCATGTGGGGAAAATACTGAATTCGGTTGTGAGCAGAAAGAATTGTCTACCCTAGAGTCAGTTTATTACTGTACTCAGTAGTATCCATGGGGACAATGGTTCTAATCCTCTTCTCAGTGACATTAGTATAAATCAGTTATCAGTCTATCTAAACTCATAAAGTTGTAACAGTTTATACAAGAGGAAAATCAAGTGCTGTGATATGTTTTCCTTTAATCACTTAATTAATTTTAGTTTTCATGGATAAATATGTTTGCAAGCAGTTTAAATCATTAGTGGTGCTGAACAGAAGCATGCAGTGCTACTGCTTGAGCCAGCTTTTTATCAAAGTTCACAAAGCATGCATTATCATGAACACAAATCATGTCTGCTGTTCATCAATTTTTCTTGAACCAACACATTAAGACATCATCTGATTTTTCTTCCCTTGCATCTCAACATTAATTTGAACCAGCATTCCAGGTAAAGGTGAGGGAGAAAGACTGCCTTCAAATTAGTTGGGTTTTTTTAAAAAAAGAAGTTGTTGACTCATTAGTTTCAAACACGCCAAATGCTCAGTGCTTCTGGGGAGATATGATCATGCTTAAACCCAACTGACAACAGCCTGAAATGCTGAGCAATGTGCTGCTCCTCAGTCAGGGGAGAGACATGAAAAAAGGGTCTGATACCATGATTTAAGTAAAGACTACACTGATAGTGACTTGACTAAAGATTCTGTCAGGAAACAAATGAGAAATACAAGATCTTACTGGTAAACAAAGTGCATTGATTTGTGTGTCTGGTCAGATACCATGTTGAGGGTGGTGTTTGCCTCTAACATTCCCCAAAATGAAACTTCAATTTTTATTGCATCCAATCTAACTTTTTACTTGGTAATAATGTAATCCAAATCCAAAATTTTTAAGACCATATATGTGTTTCAGGCATATGGAGAAGAACAAACAACTCAGAGGTCCTTAGTGTTATGTAACATAGGCAGATGATAATATAGATATGAATTTTGACAGGCTTGGAATTATGTAAGATACAAATATACTCTGAATTTTAATCCTCTGCCTGTGTGTTCATCACTCACATGAGCAAATTCAACCAGAGTCAGTAAACCTACTCTTGTGAGTAAGTCACTTGCATAAGGGATACCTTGAAGGATTAAGCCCTAAATTAGGCATTTTTAATAAAGATTTAAAAATAAATTTAGAAATAATTTTTAAGTGGATAATACCAAGACTAGGGAAATTCATTCTTTTCCCTCTGTTAGCACCTGTCTTTCCAAGTCTAGGCATTTCTGTGAATAAATATACCAATATTTGCTTGCTTGTTTTTTTCCCTAAACCCTCTCTCAGGGTTATTAATAGAAGAGGCAGAATTCATGAAACCACAAGGAGTCCTACAGAGATAAACCTGTATAATTATACAATAGCTACTGACAGCTTTTGCGTGCGTATTTCAGCTACGTGCTTTCTAAAAGCTGACCATAGATATCAGTATATGAGTATGTACAAAACACAGTTACCTCTTCAAAATTTCTGCCAAATATTTATGGATTATCTATTAAACCTGTAAGGCATAAGGATATTTCAAAGTTGGCTGCCACTTGAGAATCAGACTCAAAACATGCCACCTTTATCCCTATGATTGCTTTAATAGCATTATTTACTATTCTTTTTTTCTGACATAGTCCGTTGTGGGTGACTTATAACCTGATTGTGTGATTTTAGACTGGATTGTGATCTGGTTTCCTTTTATATACCGTAATATCACCTGACCAGTATCAGTGGGTCACAGCATAATTAGATTAGAATTGGATACACTTTTCTCTGAAGCAGCTACATCATTGTTGTGCTAAGTAGGGCAAATGCATTAGTTATATTTACAATTTGATGATTAATTGCCTTCAGAGAGTTCCTCCAAAATGGAGGAAGTCAGGCAGAAAGATGAATGAAAACTACTTTTATCAGTGAGTTTCAGCCTACCGGAGTTAGTGCGCTTGTTTTCAGTGAAACTTACTTTGCTAGATTTGATGTGACAATTTTCTGCTGTCAGGACACTTCTGCATTGTTTTTAAGGTTTTGTTTATTGCTTGCTTGCTGTTTCTCATGGCCTAGAAAGATGTATATGCTCTAAAATAGCAGCATCTAACACAAAATAATCACACACTGGAGCAGCACACTTACAGCTGACAGTTGACGGCAGATCATGCTGGAATGATCCTTATTAGCCTCTACAGAAGACTGAAGGGGATAAACATCTCCATTTGATCCTCTTACTGCAGTTCTCAACCCTGCCAATATGTGATCTGAACAGGAAACAGAATAGGGCAACACTAGAACTGTTTAATGGATTCTTCTCTTTCCAGAGGGCAGAGAAGGTGGGGAGTGGAAGGACTCCTTTCTCTGTTTTCCTTATTTCTAGAGTATCTGGCTAAGTGCAAGAAAAATTAGAGTGCTTCATGTAAAAGGTGAAATTTAGCAAACATACAGCAAATAAGCTTTTAAAGCGATGCTTAGTCTGATGGAAGCTCCAAACCTGAAAGCCCTTGCTCAGCTCCTGCCTAGCACCACATCCTGACAGGGTACCTTGTTGACATCAGATTTCTTTAAGTGCAGTCTTCTTGCACCTAACTGCACTTCTGTTTCTGAGCATCCCATGAAGTGCCTCAATGACGCAGTGTTAGTTACTGCACCTCATCAGAATCCAAACACTGTTCTAGTGAGAACACATTTTGTGGCTGTACTACACACACAGTGCCTGCCTGATGTCAAACACAGATGAGAAAGGGATTGTGCTCTTCCTCTGTGTAACAAATGTGGTAATTAAGATGTTCCTGGGATATGGCAGGCCAAGGTTTAAATCCCCTTTTCCCCAAATGGGATTGAAATCTACCTCTCTTACCAAACTGGAGAGTTTCCAAAGCAAACCTTCCCCTATTCTTAACATAACTGTTCTTCTGGGAAGATAAAAGGTTAAGATTCAGCGGGCCAAAAATAGAAGGAAAGAATAATCCTGACTCTGTAAACAACTGATTAAGGAATTCATGTCTGGTGGTGTCCTTGCTGAACATTTTAGTGTTTTATATAATGCTATTAAATATTCCCTCAAGCACACGTCCCAGCCAGAAGTCTGGTCCCCTCTCCCTGACCTGATGAATCTTGAATCACTTTATCTGAGTGGTGTAGCTTCCCTAGAGAAATTCTTCCCTTCCTTATCTGGTGCCCCACCAGTTCCAAATAGAGCCTACAGTGAGGTCATTTCCTAGGGAGGCAGGACATAATGAATGAGTGGTGAGCCTCCAATCATTTAGCTGCTATACAGAAGATATATGGCTATTTTAAAAGACAATAGTAGCCCCTGTTCAGCTTTTGAATAAAAAGATACAGGCAGGGAATAAATATCTTTTTGAATAAAAAGATACCCTGAGGGATGGAGGGGAAGTGGACCTGGGGCTGAGAAGCTCACATATAGGGGAAAAACTTCACAGTGAATTCTCAGTCCCAGGGAAAAACAAGATTGAAGACATACTCCATGGTTTTAATTGCCCTCTTCATTATGCTGGCTATTTTATATTCAGAGACATTAAGTTCTTTTTGCATGTTGTGTAAGAATCCATAACATCATGGTGGCATTCAACATAGGCTTCTGGCTTAAACTCTAGTAGTTATGTGTCTTCAAATGAGATGTGAAAGGACCTTGCTTTGTGGCCTCTGAACCTTTTTTTTCCATCTAGCTCTTCCTTCAGAGACAAACTCTGTTTCATTTGCTCTGTTCTTGGTGCAGTGCAGCTTGTACCCATCCCCAGCGTGCAAGGGACTGTAGAGTTGCAGTCTAGCCCAAGAAGGGAGTTGAATGCAAATCACTGAGTTAGTGGTGCAGTGAATCTTGAGTATTTTGGTACCAGCCTCACTCATTAAAACCAGGAATAAAAGAGACCTGTCTGGTCATAAAGGATCAAGCACAAAAAGTGCTGAGTACATAGCATTCCTTGGAACCAAGGATCTTACTAGGGGATCTTGTTAGGATCTGACTGACTCAGAGGCTCCCGATAACTTAATGTAGGGACTCGATTTAAAGCCTACAGAGCGTAATATAAAGAATCCCACAGACATTAGGATTTTTAGGTGAACCAAGAAGATCACTTCTCAGGATCCTCTTTAGCATTGCTCTGAATCCACATTTCTTCTGGAAGAGAACAAAAATGTGGACATCCAGCTCCTGCAGGAATGTCTTGGCATGAGCTCTGTCGTTCTTATCTCTCCAAACACCCAGGTCTGCAGACAGAGATACCACTGTGGTGCTGCCTAATCTAGAACGAAAAATATCAGGAAACATACCCATGGAAAACCGCAAAGCCAGGCAGCCATTGGCTGACAGAGCAATATTTCATCATGCGAGTTTTGTTTATTAACAACTATTTTAAGAAGTGCTGCTATTTCATTTGCCAGCTTCTTCTACTGCGAGGCTTCAGGCAGTTAGCCCTAGAGGAGAGAGGAAGGCTGCTCAGTTCATTGCTGCAGTCTGAGGAACAGCAAAATCATTATCAGTGTGAAAAAAATCCAAACTAACTCACGCAAACTTTTTTTTTGCAACCACAACAAATAATTTTACTTCTTCCAAACAGTCTGATGTTGGTGTTATAATTTTATATGATGCTCTTAGTTTTAATCTAGAGAACAGCAGCCCCTGGTATAAAGGAGATATTTGAATGAGTTTAAGGATTTAATTCTTTTACCTCAACTTTCTTTTGCAATTTTGATTTAATCATTACTTTATAGTTTTGAATTTCTATGAATCTTTGCTTTCCTTTACTTTATCAGCACAGTCCCTTAAAGATAAAATACAGAAATTCCTCTTTACTAAAATCAGTGGAAGCATCAAACAGTGTCAGAATCCTAATTAGGAAAATAAGTTGTTTCTTTGGAGGGATCTGATCTCCAGGCACTTTCTTATTTGTCCTTTGTTCAAACACTGCTGCTTTGTTTACCAGGGAACTACTCAGGGATGGAGCTTTCTATTCTGTACTGCTAGCTTTAGTTCTACCAGAGTAGGAGCCTCATCCATCAATGCAGAGGTATCATCACAATGCAAATAAGAAATGATAATAACCAGGAAAATCAATAAGCACCAAAGAACTACATGATATTATACTGTGTATCAGGTGTTTTATAACTCTGGAGTAAAGATCTTAGGTAAAGAAATTACTTGGATTTTATGGCAGTTTCTCAAATAACTGTAGAAGATCTGGATACACACATTTTTTAATACTATGATTCTCTGTCACATATAAAAGTATCTCTAATGCTTGTTAGTATTAATAATTTTCATAAACATAATAGATAAGGTTATAATTGACATAGAAATCATCCCAAAAGTGCTCAGTGTGGATCTAAAGTAATATGCCAGTCATACATATTCTTTTAGAGGAGGGAATATTATTGACCAGAGATTTCAGTTAGGACTGGGAATGAGAATCATTCCCATTCCATCACTGAAAATCTCACTGGCCTGTGCTGACCCCCACACATTGCTTTATGTTTCTGTACTTCATTTGATTTGAAAATTTGCCTTTCTCAGTTGCTGTAATATGTGACTAATACATACAATTGCTCTGAGATTTTGTGCAAAACATGCCCATCACTTTCCATGATACGTCAAAAGAGGAATATTGTATTCACTTTCGTCAGCCACACACACTTTTGTTAAACAGTGAATATATTGAATGTAGTGGGAATATTTGCATATAACTTTACTTTTTTTTAAAAGACCTGGTTGCACATAATTCACTTAGGGGCTGGAAGGCATGTTCTGTGAGGAGTAGCTAAGGACCTTGGGTTTGTCTAGTTTGGGGAAAAGGAGGTTGAGGGGTGATCTCATTGCTCTCTACAGCTTCCTGAGGAGGGGAACTGGAGAGGGAGGTGCTGAGCTCTTCTCCCTGGTATCCAGTGACAGGACACATGGGAGTGGTTCAAAGCTGCACCAGGGAAGGTTCAGACTGGACATTAGGATGCATTTCTTTCTAGAGAGGTGATCAATACCTCAGGCCTGCTGGTGTTTAATAGGCATTTGAACAATGCCCTTAACAACATACTTTAGCTTTGGGTCAGCCCTGAATTGGTCAGACAGTTGGGCTAAATGATCATTGTAAGTCTCTTCCATCTGGACTATTCTATTCTATTCTATTCTATTCTATTCTATTCTATTCTATTCTATTCTATTCTATTCTATTCTACTATACTCTACTTCAACCCTATCGTCAGTGACTCCAAGATCCCTTTACATTAGCTTATCTGTGCTGAGGGAACTTTAAAGTAGATGCCTTATAGTTTATATAAGACTGTGTGTGCAGTACTGGGCTACAGAGCCAGACACCTCCTCAGCTGACCTCCTTGTGTCCCCATGCTTCTTGCTTTCGCGTCCATGCAGTGGGCCAGTTTCAATGAGAGGAATGAGGAAGATTCCCACCTTGATTAATCTGTTACCTTAATAGTTTTCTTTCCTAGAATTAGCATCCATAGATTTAAGTTGCCTAACCTAGAACTGAGTGAAAACCAGAAATCAAGTCCTGATCCTTGTGCAAATGCTGTAAGCTCCTAGGCAAGAAGAGATTCCCTCCTTCCCGGGCATTGAGTAAAGTTGTCTGAAGATTGTAGTTTTCAGGTTGAGTTCTGTGCTGCTCAAAGAGTTAAGCAAAGTGAGGACAAATTTCAGTGTTCAGTACATCCCTCTCCCCAAAGGCTGTAGCTTTATTAATGCCTCTCAAACAAGGTGCTTTCATCCAACCTGTGCGGTGGGAAAGCATGTCTGTTATGACTGTTGAACTATATGTGGGAATTGCAGAGGAAAGGTTGGTTGACCAAGACCAGAACAGTGCCTGCAACCGTTCTTGTGGCTCAGCAGCATAGATGATTGCATTCCAAATATGTCCCTTGGTGCTGTTTGGTACACTGCTGTTTGGTGGAACAGGCTGCCCAGGGAAGTGATTGGGTCACCATCCCTGGTGGTATTTAAAAGATGTGTAGATGTAGCATTAGGTACATCCGCCAAGTGGTCCATCTATCAGACATGGATTTGATGGATGGACCGCTCAGTGGATAAGGAATTGGCTGGAAGGTCACACTCAAAGATTTGTGATCAATGGCTTGATATCCAAGTGGAGACCAGTGACGGGCAGTATCCTCAGGGGTTGGTATTGGGACCAGTGCTGTTTAACATCTTTGTTGGTGACATGGGTGGTGGGATCGAGTGCACCCTCAGCAAGTTTCTGATGACACCAAGCCATGTGGTGCAGTTGACACGCTGGAGGGAAGGGATGCCACCCACAGGCACCTTGACAGGTTTGAGAGCTGAGTCCATGCAAAGTTTATGAAGTTCAACAAGGCCTGGGCAGTCCCAACCACAAATATAGGCTGGGCACAGAGTGGACTAAGAGCAGCCTTGCAGAGATTAACGTGGGGGTGTTGTTGGATGAAATGATTCTATGATTCTATATAGTAGCCTATACTTGAAGCATTAAGTATATCCCAAAATGGATGGAGAGATTTATAGTAGATTCCTCCAAGACCTGAGGATCCTTGAGAGTAGTCAGTGAAAATTTTTATTTGAGACTTAGGCACAACTTAAGTCATATGAATCTTTTCCAAGGACTTTACTGTAAACGTTTTTTTTGACATTTCCAGGATGTGGCTAAATGCCACTCTGACTGATGCTATAATAATTTCTATGTCCTCCCCAATCCCTAGAGTAATCACAGCTTGTTGACAATAATGGGAAGAGAAGAAGAATTTATTATATGTATTTCATTTGTGCTTATGTAATTTCTTTTACTTGCTATGTTTCATTAGTCTCCTGAGAAGCTACAAGAAATGGTAGAACACATGAAGAGTTCCCCTTTTCCATGTGATGGCACAGGATGATAGGGCCTCCAATAATCTTCTTATAATTTTAATAGCACTTCATGCTTAGAAATGATTTTTCCAATGACTTATCACTTTCCTTCCCATAAAAATGTACTTGTGTCTGCTTATTCTTAAGGGATAGTTATGTACATTATCTGATAACAGCCACACTTCTTTGCTATTCCTGCATAGAAGAATATCTAATGTAAGCATTCAGTTGCTTCATATCCCATCAACGATCACAACAATAAAATATAAAATCTTTAAAGTAAGGACTCTCAGAGGTAATGTGACTTTGGAGAAGGAGCGGAAAAGAATGCAATGCATCTTAACGCTATGCAAATTATTTAAAGTCAAGAAAAGCACTCATATGCATAAAGATGTGCATAAGTTTAAGTTGTTTGATGGCCTGAGGCCTTGAAACTTAGTGCAGATATTGTTAAGGTTGCTATTCCTTCTTTTTAAACAGCTAACAAACCTTTTGCTGGTCAGATTGCTTTCTATGGCACCAGAACATGCTAACTTCCTTATTGAATTTATGAATGGTTTAACCAAGTGTCATTTATTAAAGAACTCTCTTGATGATGTACAAGAAGGAAGGGTATTTGAGATCATTTCTGATTTTCTTCTGCAACACAAGACTTCTGTAATTAAACTCGGCATAGGTTATTTTTTTAAATCCAAAAGCAGCCAATATATCTAATACAATTGAGTAATATCTCATATTTAAGTTTCTAGAGGTTCAAATAGCTTCATAGATTTGCATCTATTTATATTAAATAGATACAAATACTCAGCAAAGGCAATGCTGTGGAATTTCAAGCTTTATTCTTTTTTTGCAACTTGCTTTCAGGTTCAGTAATTACATTTGCAAGTCAAAGTAATATTTACTATGTTCCTAAAGTTTGTGTATATCTGAAGAGAGTTTATAGGTGCAATTTAAAAATGAAAAATACACACATCATTCATTAAGAGACATTTTTCCTAATTACTATCATTAAAAACTCAAACTATAATCTGGAAATCAAACTGTCATCTTCTGGCTAACAGCAATATGGATTCAGCAGCTGTAGATTTGCAGAGAACTTGGTGCTTAGGCAGAGCTTAGTGGCCTTTAACATAAAAAAGCAATTCAAAAAATCTCAGTCAAAAAAAGAAAATACTAGGACATTCTACAAATAAGGAAACTATTAAAAATCCAAATCATAAACAGACACAAAAATTTTCACAGACTTTGTATGAACCCTGTGGTTTACAAAACATGGAAAGAGAGGTGGTCATAGCAATTTTTCCAGGATAGTCATCTGGCCTAGAGCCCATTTTTCAGTATGATCTAGGACTTAAAAGTACAGGGAGGTAGAAAGTAAGATTTTGAACACTCCATAAGCTAAGGGATTCCTTAAATCACTTAAGTCATTGTAAGAGTATCTTATAGGACTCCTTAAGTCCAACTAACTCCACCAAACTCAATAGAGTTAAGCAGTTGTGTATGGTGCAGACAATACAAACCAGGGAGGCACATCTGGTGCACTGGATGATTGCACTGCCGTTCAGAGGGACCTTGGTGGGCTGAAGAAGTGGGCTGACAGGAACATCATGAAGTTCAACAGAAGGTGAGGGCCATCTGATAAATGAGGAAAGGCTGAGATAGCTGGAACTCTTCAGCCTGGAGATAAGAAGGTTTGGGGGGGGTGTGAGGTGAGGTAATCTGATTAATATGTATAAATACATTACTGGGGGTAGTAAAGAAGAGAGAGCCAAACTCTTCCTAGCAGTGTCAGGTGACAGGATAAGAGTCAATGGGCACAAACTGACACACAGTTAGATTTCACTTAAACATAAAAATGCTTGTACTGTAAGGGTGATTGAACACAGTGACAGGTTGCCCAGAGATGTTGTGGAGTCTTCATCCAGGGAATATTCCAAATCTGACTGGATAAGACCTCAGGCAGCTTGCTTTAGACAATCCTGCTTTGAGGAAGGAGGTTTGACTATACAATCTGCAGAAGTCCCTTCCAAACTAATTTGTTCTGTGATTCTGTGACAGCTGTACAGGTATTGTTTCAAGTAGACAGGTCTGAAGATCTACTGAGGATCTGGAGGGAAGAACTAATTTCTCTGAATCCAACCTGAAGCAAACACATTGCCAGCACAAGGCACAGCTCCTGTTATTGCAGTGTGACACTTGATTTAAATGGTGTACCATGCCTCCTGCACTCGCTTCAGTCTGTTCCAGCCTCGAATCTTACTGTGGGACTTCA
This sequence comes from Brachypteracias leptosomus, assembly GCA_013401335.1. Classification (NCBI taxonomy): domain Eukaryota; kingdom Metazoa; phylum Chordata; class Aves; order Coraciiformes; family Brachypteraciidae; genus Brachypteracias; species Brachypteracias leptosomus. Next base: position 68,874 of record VYZX01006924.1, read on the forward strand.
CTGAAGGCCTGTGCCATAGAATTATAGAATCTTTCAGGTTGGAAAAGACTCAAGATCATTGAGTCCAACCACAAGCTTAACACTACCAAGTCCACCAAATGTCATCGCCTGACCTGGCACATCACTTCTTCATGAGAGTTTTTCTGTGGTCTTATCACCATCATGTGGTCCAAAGCTCAAAGCAGCACCCTTGATTTCCCCATCCCCATTTGGTGACATCAGCCAGTCCCAGAGCACAAACTTATAGCAAACATCAGACACACACACACACTGTGCTTCTTTTGAGGAATAGATCTGTCTCCATCCAATAAATCTGTGTGGTATGTGCAGTATTACAGGTCAGAGATTTTGAAGAATATCAGTAATAGGTGTCCTTTCTTTCCACCAGCAAAAAGAGCTCCTCCATCAGTACCAACCATTCAGTTTCAGATGGTCTAATTGCTAAAAAAGTGTTAGGAGATACCTGATATACCTGTATGTGAACTCTGGTCTCACTATGTCTTCCTCAGCAGCCTTATCTGACAAGGAAAGATAGAGGCAGGTTTACCCTTAGGCAGTCTACCAATGCTAGGACAGTATTTTGAGCAACTTACACCATCCTTCTTTTAAAAAGCCAGAAACTAACCTTCTCCCAACAAAGCAATGATGATCTTTAAACATACTGTTTTCAGCTGCAGTGGATCCTGTTCATTTTCACTACTTCTGTAGGACAGGGGATTGCTCTAGAGAAAAGAAAGCTGAAGGGAGACTGACAGCCTTCAAATATGGAAGGTGTTGCTACAGAGAGGAAGAAATCAATTGTTCTATTGTTTCATCTATCAAGAGATGATGGGCTTAAGTTATTATAAGAAATATTTACATTAAATATTAGGAGAAACCTTGTAACAATAACCTAATAACAATAACTTAAATAACCTCATTTTTCTTGGGAGGCTTTACCCTGAGGTATAATTAAACATTTTAGGGAGGCTTTTTTTAAGGAGTAATTTAGATAATATCCAGGACCTGGAGCATGTTTTAAACGACCTGTCAATGTTCTCTCATGCCCTATTTTCTATAATTAAATGATACTGGCTCCTAATTCTGGCTATGATGCAAAGTGTTCTCACTCCCAGTTTCCAAAGAAGTAAACCATTTTGTATTTCTAATCATTGCTATACTGACACTGATGCATTAGTCTGAACTAGCTTAGTTTATGTAGCCTGAAATGCCACAGCTCTGGGGATTCATATCTCTGGTTTGCTAAAACCATGTTGGATCAACCATTAGCCAATAATATTGCTGATTGTGCCAGAAAATGGCAGAATCATATTGTCTCTTCCAAGAGGTTAATAACTTGTGAAAGGACTGTACTGTCAATAAAGTCTTATTGAAGACAAAGAAAGATCAAAGAGTGAATCTGCCGAATGAGGAGGGACCATTTTCACCCAGTGAAAAGTATTTTTCAGGTCATCATCATTTCATTTTAGTTGACCTTCAGTCTTCCTCCTCTTATGTCATAAACCTAGTCTCATTTGTTTTATGTATATATATAAAATATATAAAATATAATATTAAATATATATACACATAGATAAATATATTCAGATCATCATCTTTATTATACATTCTGTTCATTATAAACATTTCTGGTACATATGCCACTTAATTACAAAGAACAAGAATTTTCCCGCTTGTTCTTGCTCTACGCAAAGTATGTAAGTACCTGTGTACATTAAAATGTATGGCTATTGTCTCTGAAATCTTTGGGACTACATCTGACTTTAGAACTATTCCTAGATATGTGACACAGATGAAAATAATGGAAAAAATCTAGGCACAGAGTACCATAAGTAACTATAGAGATTAGTTCATGCTTGCTGATTAGCTGGAGCATTGCTAAGGGTTCTGACTCTTCCTTTGCATCTATATCCAACCTATACACTGGGAAGACTCATGGGTCAGCTTGTCTCTCTTGAAGTGTCTCTATATGTAACNACTCCTTAAGTCCAACTAACTCCACCAAACTCAATAGAGTTAAGCAGTTGTGTATGGTGCAGACAATACAAACCAGGGAGGCACATCTGGTGCACTGGATGATTGCACTGCCGTTCAGAGGGACCTTGGTGGGCTGAAGAAGTGGGCTGACAGGAACATCATGAAGTTCAACAGAAGGTGAGGGCCATCTGATAAATGAGGAAAGGCTGAGATAGCTGGAACTCTTCAGCCTGGAGATAAGAAGGTTTGGGGGGGGTGTGANAGGTTTGGGGGGGGCGTGAGGTGAGGTAATCTGATTAATATGTATAAATACATTACTGGGGGTAGTAAAGAAGAGAGAGCCAAACTCTTCCTAGCAGTGTCAGGTGACAGGATAAGAGTCAATGGGCACAAACTGACACACAGTTAGATTTCACTTAAACATAAAAATGCTTGTACTGTAAGGGTGATTGAACACAGTGACAGGTTGCCCAGAGATGTTGTGGAGTCTTCATCCAGGGAATATTCCAAATCTGACTGGATAAGACCTCAGGCAGCTTGCTTTAGACAATCCTGCTTTGAGGAAGGAGGTTTGACTATACAATCTGCAGAAGTCCCTTCCAAACTAATTTGTTCTGTGATTCTGTGACAGCTGTACAGGTATTGTTTCAAGTAGACAGGTCTGAAGATCTACTGAGGATCTGGAGGGAAGAACTAATTTCTCTGAATCCAACCTGAAGCAAACACATTGCCAGCACAAGGCACAGCTCCTGTTATTGCAGTGTGACACTTGATTTAAATGGTGTACCATGCCTCCTGCACTCGCTTCAGTCTGTTCCAGCCTCGAATCTTACTGTGGGACTTCACTGAAGGCCTGTGCCATAGAATTATAGAATCTTTCANCAAAGCAATGATGATCTTTAAACATACTGTTTTCAGCTGCAGTGGATCCTGTTCATTTTCACTACTTCTGTAGGACAGGGGATTGCTCTAGAGAAAAGAAAGCTGAAGGGAGACTGACAGCCTTCAAATATGGAAGGTGTTGCTACAGAGAGGAAGAAATCAATTGTTCTATTGTTTCATCTATCAAGAGATGATGGGCTTAAGTTATTATAAGAAATATTTACATTAAATATTAGGAGAAACCTTGTAACAATAACCTAATAACAATAACTTAAATAACCTCATTTTTCTTGGGAGGCTTTACCCTGAGGTATAATTAAACATTTTAGGGAGGCTTTTTTTAAGGAGTAATTTAGATAATATCCAGGACCTGGAGCATGTTTTAAACGACCTGTCAATGTTCTCTCATGCCCTATTTTCTATAATTAAATGATACTGGCTCCTAATTCTGGCTATGATGCAAAGTGTTCTCACTCCCAGTTTCCAAAGAAGTAAACCATTTTGTATTTCTAATCATTGCTATACTGACACTGATGCATTAGTCTGAACTAGCTTAGTTTATGTAGCCTGAAATGCCACAGCTCTGGGGATTCATATCTCTGGTTTGCTAAAACCATGTTGGATCAACCATTAGCCAATAATATTGCTGATTGTGCCAGAAAATGGCAGAATCATATTGTCTCTTCCAAGAGGTTAATAACTTGTGAAAGGACTGTACTGTCAATAAAGTCTTATTGAAGACAAAGAAAGATCAAAGAGTGAATCTGCCGAATGAGGAGGGACCATTTTCACCCAGTGAAAAGTATTTTTCAGGTCATCATCATTTCATTTTAGTTGACCTTCAGTCTTCCTCCTCTTATGTCATAAACCTAGTCTCATTTGTTTTATGTATATATATAAAATATATAAAATATAATATTAAATATATATACACATAGATAAATATATTCAGATCATCATCTTTATTATACATTCTGTTCATTATAAACATTTCTGGTACATATGCCACTTAATTACAAAGAACAAGAATTTTCCCGCTTGTTCTTGCTCTACGCAAAGTATGTAAGTACCTGTGTACATTAAAATGTATGGCTATTGTCTCTGAAATCTTTGGGACTACATCTGACTTTAGAACTATTCCTAGATATGTGACACAGATGAAAATAATGGAAAAAATCTAGGCACAGAGTACCATAAGTAACTATAGAGATTAGTTCATGCTTGCTGATTAGCTGGAGCATTGCTAAGGGTTCTGACTCTTCCTTTGCATCTATATCCAACCTATACACTGGGAAGACTCATGGGTCAGCTTGTCTCTCTTGAAGTGTCTCTATATGTAACACCCACTATGGGTCCATTAGACCCAAGGTTGCTTTTCTGTTACTGGAGCAGCTTAGCACCTTTCCCAGGGCCAAGCATCTTACCCTGCTGGAAAACGGGGAATTGGGCTTTTACTTTTGAACAGGCACAAAATGTCTCCTTCCTTCCTTCTCCCATAAAGAGAAAGGCCTTAGCAGCACACAATTGTAATTCAGGGGACATGGTGGCTAATGTTCTCTTCAAGGGCAATAAACTCTGACCTTGCCAGGATATTTTAATCACATTTTTCGTACTGTGAAGGGCAATTCAGTCTTTCAGCAAAATGCCTTTATTTCCAGACTGCTAAATCAGTATCAGAAGTTCAGAGCAACTATACAGAAACCTTTAATGAAAGATTTTTAGACAACCATTTCTACTCCTGCCGGATACATGAATCTCTTAAAAAGATGAATACTTAGCAAATTCATGCTGGGTTTCCTGTTCAAAGTAGAGGATGGTATAAAAAACAAGTGAGATACAGGTGTTCTTGCTTGCCTTAGTGAAAGTAAGGTGGTAGGTGGAAGTAGGTCATCCTGGGGTTTTAATCATTAATTATAATTTTGAAGATAAATGCATTAACAATTTATGGATTAGGATGCATTTTTCCAGGAATGTCTGGGTGATCCCTTCCAAATCTGGTGGCACTTCTTGCAAGCCCTGGGCTGGGCTGGCTCCTAAACTACCACCTCTCCCAGTTGCAGGTCCTGCAGATCAGTGGTGCCTGCCCTTGTGATCCAGCAAAGAATTTTTATTGAATACTGAGGTCAGCTGGAGCCCCCATCTCCCAGAGGAGGGATCTTTCAACTCTGAGTGGCAATGATTTCCATTTCAGATTCCAATTGAACTCAATGGAAACTGGAAGCTGAGCACTACCATATGCTGCCCTCATGCTACAGGTATCTTGTGAATCTTAAATACCTCTAGGTAACCACAGTTTCCCTTTTGGGTGCCACCAGACTTGTACCAGCCTAAGGCATTTGCACACCTAAAGGGCTGAGCTGCCCAGAAATGCAGGAGTTGCACCCCTTTGCTACTAACTAGAGAAAGAGGAAAATATGTCAGGATTAGGAGATTTTATATAATCTGCCAAGATCTGAAAATGTTAAACCACATACGCCTACTTTTTTGTTTTCATTAAAGACATTTTTTTAAATAGCACTTCATAAAACTTTTCTGGTACTCCAGATTTGTTTTATGTATGTCACAGAATCACAGAATTGTCTAGGTGGGAAAAGACCTTTAAGATCACTGAGTCCAATCATTAACTTAACACTAACAAGTCCTCAACTAAATCATATCCCTAAGCACTACATCTATACATCTAACGTCCAGACATTGTTCCCGAATTTATTTTTTTTTTAAATATTATCTTGTGAGGTATTAAGTCCAACTGGTTCTATTTCTTTTATTAGTATTTTTCTCCTAAAAAAAAAAAGGCATGACTTAGAGTTTTTTTCTTTTTATAAACTCTTTGTGGAAATAATATATATATACAAACATGTGACAAGGCAAGAAAAAAGGCAAGAATGTATGATAAAATTTATTTATGATATTTATGATACAACTGCATTGTATGTTTATTGCAAGGATATGTTAGTTTTACACGCACATAATGATTAATCAAGCTGACTTTAACTAATGGGTGTGGATGTTCTTGAGAAGGGCAACATGAAGAAGTCATTTGAGCTTGTTCCTGTTTTACCCAGAATTTAATATAGGTTCCACATGCGGTTGCTGCACAGTGTTGGCCATCAGATGTCAGCTTAATATCAACAACTAGCATGTTTGTAGTGCTGTCTATAGATATGATTTTGATTGCTCTCTGCACTGCACTGTCTAAACAAAAAGAAAATAACTCGAACAATGGGTCCTGGGTGAGACCTTATTTTTCTTTAAAAGTAGAAATTCCTTTTTTATTTTTATTTTTTTTTGCTTTGAAACATGTGTAGATACCTTGGAAAGAGTGTATTTGACCAATGCTGACTGGTTGGGTGGGAGAACTTATACTCTGATTTCATCCTTCTAGGGTTAAAAAAAAAAAAAATCCAAATCTTTATCAAGACTGAGATATAAGTGATTCCCTAGGATGTCTGAAATATTTTGTTTCCCTTGTGTTCTGATAGCTAACAAACCAAGATTGTTGGAAGAAACTGCTTAAAAAGCCATCAGAGCCAGCAGGCATAACTCCATCAAACAGAGCAGGCTTTGCATCAAGTATTAAATGGTAGAAAATGTCTCACCTTGTCATTAACTCTGTCCTTTCTCCTTGAGTTTGTTCATAGATTTAGCTATTAGCACTGTCTGGCTTCCAAAAAACATCAGCTATCTGGGGAGATCAGTTTATAAAACTGATTGTCTTTGGTTTTCTTTTTTAAGTCTGAGTAACATTCTCTCCACTGCCTGAAATTCCAGTAGTAAATCCACTTTGTCAGCTAATTCTTGACTTAAATTCAGGGATGTTTTTTGTGCCACAAAACACAGCATTGTCAGCCTTGATATTCACACCCCAGCACGTCCAAGGCCATGTACAATTTCTTTTCAAGCAGTCATCTGCTGAGTGCACCTAAGAGAGCAATGTTTATGTATCATACATTGATCTAAATAGTAGATATGTGAGCTAAGTACTCACTAAGACCAAACACTGCTTTGCCCAAGCAAATCTCCTTTGAAGCCAATGAGCTTTTGTGCGAACAGTTTAAGACTAACCTTGCTCCTGAGTGGGTGCCTTTAAACAACCTGAACTGCAAAAATATTCATTCGTAGCTGTGAATTGGATCAAATCCTGTATGAACTTATACACAGTTATCCTTAAGTAAACCATCTAGGGGCTTCTCTTGTTAGTTTATGTCCATCAAGATTTAATAGTCTCCAGCAGATCTCACTAGTATCAGCAGGATTCATTATTCAACATCAGAGACAGCAGTTGTTTTGTCTTGTATCATTTATTTCATATTCCATGAACAGTCCAGTTTCTATTCCTCATGATTACACAAGCAGTGAAAACAAAGACATGGCTTGTATTGTCAGGGAAGGAGAATTTGGCCCACGGTAAATATCAGGGTTTGATGTTAATCTCATCCTTGTTTTATACCAGATTAAGCCACTGCCTTCAAAAGAATTAGTCGTGGGTCACACCAGTGTTGATGCAAAATGAATCCTTAGTATAAGTCTCCTCTGCTAGCAAAGTGGCAGAAAAAACCTAATCCTTCATTATTTGTCTGTAGCATACTCTGCCAGCCAAAGGACTGAATCAACCTTTTCCCACAGCAGTCTCTGTACTTTGGATGTGACTGACTTCTTCTAGCTCACCACACTGAAGCATTCACCATGACTAATAGCGAAACAACACCCACAGGTTTCACAAAGGAAAATGTTTGTCCTCGCCTAACTCGCTGAGATAAAGTTTTAATCCAGCTGGTCTGGAATGTTGTAACGTCTCATGGCTTTTGTCTGGTACATTTCCATTTGTTCCCACGTCCCATCCCTATTTTCTTTCCAAGATAGTTCTTAATTGAGAGTTAAAAAGCTGAGACAAAGCAAACAGAAAGACAACATTGAGTGACATTAGATAGTTATAAACAAAATTCCCATTTAATCTTGAGTGATTCATGTCTTCCACTATGCCTAAGCCTTCAGCTCAGCTCTGGAGGACAAAGGCTGGTAGGCCCTATTACCCATCTCAAACCATCCTAAAGCTTTCCTTACAAGTTCATCTGTATTTACGTGGGCTTTCCATTTCCCACAGTCTCCCAAGGTCATATTAGCACTGGTTCTCAGTGTCATTAAGGACACTTGAAATTCTGTATACACTGATGTGCTGCTAGCTCCCTTCTTCCTCAGGCCAACACCAAATTCAGCAACATCCCCTCAGCATAATGTCATCTTTTCATCTTTTATTCTTTATCAGTTTGCTCTTCTCCATCTTGAATCAGCCAAAGGGGAACACACCACTGAGAGAGAGCTCAGCAAGCTGCCCCCAACAGGCACTCTCTTCCTCAGGAGCACTTTTCAAACTGATCAACTTCTTGTTTCTTCTCCCAAACTGGTCAGTTCCTGGTTAGTAGAGCTCTAGCCTCACCCACCACCCCAACCACGATCACCTGGGGGCAGGCAGGGCCTCACACAGGTAGGCCAGGTTCTGCCTCTGGGTCCTTGGGGAACAAAACATGTTGCTGGGTTGTGACTCATCTATAGGTCAACTGCAACTCAGGGCCCACAGTCCACGTTCCAGCACTTCAACTGGAACCAAACTACAACCCACTACCTTTATGCTACCCAAGATTTCTCCATAGTGAAGGTAGGCCTCAGGTGCTTTGTTATGCCATGTTTACAAGTCAACAGTAGCATCAGGGTTTTTGTTGATTTTTTTTTTATGTTTTGCTAGGAAAGCATTCTAAAAATGGCATTGCTGGATTCTTTCTTTTCTTGGTTTTCAGGGTATTATCACAGTCAACAACAAAAGGGGATACTGCAAGAAAAAAATAAACACAGGGAATATCAAATTGCTTTCATTGAGATTTTCAGGTCACTTTTCCAAAAATAATTTAAAATGGAAGCAGAGCAGCCATAATGGGAAATTTGGAAAGAGATGATGTTTTCCTTATTATTTCTGGGCCAGCAAACCTAAAGCTTGATCTGAGAACTTCAAGTCTATTCTTGTCATCTCACACATCAATCAGCTGCAGATTCAATGGGCAAACTCCATCTCTAATGACACCAGTGTAAAATGACAGCCACTTACAGGTGCAACTGTGGGAAAAATTTAGCTTTGCCATTGGCCTTTGGTTAAAAATGCTGGTAATAAAGTGCCTAGCTTAGAAAAAAGAACAACTGCAGGGTTTGTGTTTGTGAGCAGGTATAACTGATTAACACAAACAGCTGATTGGTATAACTTCTTAATCAGAGTAGGAGCAGGCTTTGAAGGGCAAGCGTTGTTTGAAAAAGGTCACTCAGCACTATGATATCCCTCATCTATTTTTCATTACCAGTATTTTCAGGACTACTTCAGTTAAACCAATTTACTTTTTAATAGATATTAGTCTCACTCTCACCCGGACTGGAGTGGCTTTCATAGACCTGTCTTTATTTCTTGATGAAGAGTCCGAGAGTAATTTAAGGTGATTACATTTTGCTATTACTTTCTTTTTCCATCACGGTACCAAAGAGGAAATATTATTTGCAAAATCTTGCTTCTTTCTTCCCCCTATGGCCACAGCTTGATAATTCAGAAGAAAACGCACGTGACCTGGCCTAACAGCCAGGAAGAAAAATGAAAAGCTTCTCTTGTGCAGTCTGTTGTTATAACTGTGCAGAATGCACCCAAACAGGGTCACCTGTACACAAAGGTGACAATTGCCAGTTCCACTGGGAAGAGACATGGAGTATGTACTGCAGGTAATTGCTGGGACACACGTACATTTGATCAGACAAAAACAGCAATGAAGGGTGTCAGAAAAGATGAACTGCTGTCAGCCCTGCAAACATAATTATTGCTCTCTCGGTTTTGACATCCTATTTTGGATAAGAGCCATTATCTAGAGCAATAAAAACAGCTGTGCAGAACACCACACAAACTCACTTAGCAGAAATGCAGACTACCTAATTCTGTTTTCCTTAAAATGTAGTTAAACTCTTTCCAATGCTGCAAAGCAGCCTTGGTGATTTTTTTTTTTCCCTACCATTACTCCTGATTAGTTGTATAATCTATTAAAGGAAGCACTAGGAGTTCTTTTGCCTTGGCTATCTTGCATCGACTTAGGCAGAACTACTGAGCTAATTTGAAGAAATTTTCCAAAAGTGGCTTCCACTTTAGAATTCTTAGTTTTAGGGTGTCCAGGCTCATCCTAAAACTCCTTGATGCTCTCACACATTTCCAGGCTGAGTGTCTGCTGGAATTTTTTGCCACTGAAAAGTTATCTGTAGTGTCTAATACCTGATCTCCAAATACAGGTACACCAGAATTAAGAGACAGTTATTTAAAATTCAGATATCCATATATGTAGTACAAGGGGGAAAATAGCATTTGGTATAGATTGATTTAAAAAAACCCCAGGAATTATTTTTAATTCTTAATATCGAGGATGTTGTGAGTGTGTTTCACCATGTCAGATTAATTTCTTGCAAATCTTTGTTCAGATGCTTCAACTTTTATTAGGAGTAATGTATTTCTCCAGTGGCTTTAAATGGAACGTGTCTTCTGCTGAACATAATTCCTTTGGTATTTGTTTCGAATAGTAAATGTGCAGCTTGTAAGGGAGATCAACTTCTGCATAGAAAAAGTGTAGGGAAAATTTTAGTGTCAGACTGAGCTTCATGAGTCTGAAATATGGAAGTGCAGAAAGGGAAATTCCACAGCTGCTTTACACTCCCTTCTGAGCAGAGAGCAGGGGAATACCATCACTTCGTTTCCTAACCTACTCTGACTGCCATGGGCTGCTTCCAGTGTATTCTCTTGTGCTGTGCCTTGTTTTTTGCTGGGTTTTGTGTGTTGTTACAGGATCTACTCCTGGTTAGACAGCACAGGTAATTTACAGTAATTCTGTAGTACTATGATTTCCAAGTTACATATATTTGGAGAAGAAAATGGGTTCCTACCTTAGCCTTTTACATCTACTTTAACACACTAAATGAGGTGATGGTTTTGGACAATAAAATGATGACATCTGGAAGGTCTGGCTTTAGATTTCTCCTTGTAATTACCCTGCAATGCAGCTGTCTCAGAGTAGAGGGAGAAGGTACCCAACCAGCACACAGAAAACACTGAATAGAGAGGGTTATTTGCGTCAAAGGATAAGATTGTTCTTTCTAAGTAGGAACATTCCAGGTATCAGTAATAGCATCCTGCATGCAAAATGATGACAAAAGAGGGCTGTGCTGCTTAGTGCACTGGAGACATGATTATCAGATTTCATTGCGTAGTTCAGGATCAGTTCCTCGATAAGGGTCAGAGAGTTCAGGAGAGTAGCCGTGGAAAACAGTTACTAAAAATTGAAGATCTTTTACCCATCTCTGTCTGTTCACCTATATGCATGAGGTAAGACCCTACTACTGACATTGTTCCAGACACGTCTAGTCACCTTAACATCTGTAAAAAGAAAAGCACCAAAAACAGATTATCCAAAGTCCCAGAATACATATATATAATTTGTTATTAGGATTATGCTTGAATCCTAGATTTTAGACAAACTCAGGGGGAGTTACAGGAGATTTACTGAAAATTATTTGTCATTTGGGGCTGCTCAATGGCACTAACAGGGTTATGTATTTACCTGATTGCCATTCTGCATCACTTAAGTTATGTCAGCTCTTATGTGTCTGAGATGATATGATTTTCCTGAAAGATCTCTTGTGCCACACCATGTTGCAAAAGTTTTGACATAGTTGATAGCTGGCTTACCAAATTTTATGGTTTGAGCTACCTATGAACAACTTAATCAGACATTCAGTTTTCTAAATTTCTAATGGATTCAATGAGAGGAAGAGCAAGAAGGAAATAGGTATTTTTCTAACAGCAAATTAAACTCTTGTTCTGAATATTAAAGATAGATATTTCTGAATACTGTCTTGAACTAGAACAATTGATTTTATGCAAACATGTCGTTGTTCAGAGGGAAAATAGTCTTTGTTTTCTAAATCATTAGCAGTGCGGGAGCAATAGGAATGTTAGGATATTCTGCAATAGGATGAAGAAAGCTGTATCTGAGATCAGTTACTTTCATTGATGATAATCTAATAATTTCTTGGGGCACGCCCTGTGTTTTGATAGGGCCAATCTGCCTTGAAGGCTACTGATTTCATGCCCATTAAAGGCCAGACTGTGTCCCTAAGCACATAGCAAAGTCCCCTGCTGCCTGCTCTAGAAGCAGCAAGACGAGTCTTCTTAGAAGGTCTCAGCTCTCCTAGAGGTGTAATAAGATCTAAGCTCTTGAGGAATCAGCCAATGTTCCCATGGGAGCTGTGAACAGATGAATTGCAAAACTCGGTTCTAAACATAAAATCAGGAGGTGAAACTGATACAAATAGCTCCTTTCACATCTAGCAAATCATGGGTAGATGGGGTAAAGTGCTGCTCTTAACCATCATAGTCTATGCTTGACTAAATTTACCATGAATAAACAATCATAGAGTCATAGAATCATTTAGGTTTGAAAGGACCTCTAGGATCATCAAGTCCAGCCTTTGTCCAACATATTCCTGATCCCTAGACCATGTCTCAAAGAATGTACCATTTTCCACCCCTGTCTTCTCAGGTGTACGGTATATTCCTGTCTTTCAGAGAGCTATGTATATGTAGACAGATAAAAGAGTTAGCACTCACTCCAGCTCTGAGTAGGAATTAAACAGCTGCTGTACTTATGCATTGACAATATAGAGGATTAGGAACAGATGAACTTTCTGGAAAGTCATGGCAGTAGTTTGGGCACTTTCATGGGATGGGTTGGTTTCCAATAAATGTTAATGAAGAAGCACCCACAATCTAAACCAAACAAAAAACCCTCTATCATGGCCATTGGCATCTAGCAGTTAGACCCAGGAGAATTCAGAAGGAGTGAAGCTGGGGAATAAAAAAACTCCTTACAAGGTGATTTAACAATAAGGCAGCAATGATTTCAGTTTAATGAGTTGGCAGCAGTGCCAACAGTGAATGTTCACGTGCTTCCTCTCCCTGTGGAGTCTGTGCTGTGAACTCAATCAGACGCCTGCTCTAGATAGGAAAATCACTGCCAATGCCAAATGTTTGGGTTTTTAAGTTGGCCAAGTTCCCCGATATAGTTCACAGTGTGGTCCCACAAATAATTGATCTGGCATGACAAAGGGGAAGCTGTGCTGAGGGATCAAGGTGGGCAAAAGGCAGTGCAGAGATACAGGTACTTACTAGTTTTGCTGCCAGGATCTTTGATTCATAAAATCATGGTCTCAGCTGGAGATAGAGACTTGCTGCAGCCCAGCAATGAGAGAGTGGTAGAGTTTGTGCTGCCAGATGTTCCTATTCTATACAAAGTAGAGCATTTTTGTCTCAATTTCCATTGTTGTCATGCAAACCTCAGTTCATTCCTAGGGATTAGTTCTTAGAAGAACATAAGCTATTTTCCCCCAAAGTAATCTAAGCAAGGGGGTGATGGAGAAGGGAGAGAGGGCAATGGGATTTCCAAGATGTTTTAGTTACAAAAAACAACCTTGTGGCGAGCTGCTATTTTTAGTTAAACAACTAATGATGAATCAAAATGCTTCTCCAAACCTAATTAACCAATAATAATTACCATAGCAACCGGTTCTTTATGTGGCACGTTGAAAACACTCTTAAAGAAGCACAACAGCTTTACTTTCCCAGTTTTCCCCAAACAGACAAGAACTACTCTAATCCATTGTTGAAGCCAATCCAAAATTAGAAAGCAAAGTAGAAAAAGAATTAAATGATTTCCCACAGGCTCATTTCAGGAATTAACAAAATTCCTGCTGTTTAGGACTGATCTGCCTTGAGAATGTCCAACTGGAGATCACACTGAAAAGCATTTCTTTACTTTTCAGATGTGCTTTGGTGGGATCAGCCACAGCACTGCTCTGTTTCTATGTAACAAAATAAAATTACCTTGTGGAAGAGGTTAATAATAAGTTTATTTCTGAAGAGCGCATTAGGGTTTCTTTCTGCGCTTGAGGTAGTAACATATTGTTCAGTGTCCTCCTGGATTTCAGAATTGTTTCTGAACTTTTTCGGCTCTTTGTCCTCCACCTCTGCTGTGCTTTCCATGTGAATGTATGCTACCACTGGTTCAACTATTTGTGATGAGGATTGTCTGTGGCAATTAGTATCTTTTAGGGCTAGCTATTAATCAGCACACTTCCAGTCTGTTGGGTTTGTTGAATGTCCCTAAGTATTCACTCTTCCTCAGGTTATGGGCTATTTGGAAGTGCTGAACTCAGTCAATCACTGTACACTCCATAAATGTCAATTAATGGCAGGCCTTAGAAAGCACTGAATTAGGAGACTTTACAGCTGGCCTTATGACTTCATATTTTCTGATGGACAATTGCACCTTTTCAAAAAAGAAACTCATGGCAAAATTAAAACACACTTTGGTTATGATTTTCGAAGCTTTGAAACTTCTAGCATTTGTAAATCCTTCTTTAAGTCACCCCCAGTTGTTCATAAACTCATGGGATTCTGTGTAAACTCCAAATCAAGGCAAACTCAACTAGGTGCTCTTAATAGCAGAAATATCTAGAAGCTGTTGTTATGCTTAGCCCAGCTCTGCTCTCAGTAACTCACCTGTACCCTTCTGAATTTCCTGTTTCCTGAACTACATTCAATTCTGTCTTGAAAAGCTGTCTGTAGCTGATTCACTTACTGCTTCACAACAGACTTGTGAGCTAGTTCATTTTTCTTAATCAACTTTCCTTTTCCTGTTCTTGTATATTACTATACTGTACCTATTTTGATTGATATTTCTTCCTGACCAGCTGTGTCCAGTGCCTTTTAATTGTTTCTTTCTCTGAAATCTGGTGGTTCCCAAATCCACTCTAAATATTATCTTGGTTTCAGCTGTCTTGGCAAAGCTCTTTTTAAACAATAAGTGACAGAAAAAAAAAAGCAATTATTTTAATCAACGTGTACTGTCAAACTTTGCTTTCTTGCCTGACCTGTGTTCTCTCCTTTCATTGCCTTTGGTTTTGGTTTGTTTTCATATCGATTTTGCAAAGGGCTTTGAGTTGCCTGTATGAAGGACACTTTATCAATGTAAATTTATTTGACAAGTCATTTCTCTGTGAACTAAGCTCCTAATTACCTCCTATGAGAAATATGAGAAGTAGAGTTTTGGAGAAAAAACTGTAATGTCTGCTTCTAACTACCTGCAGGGGCTTTGAGCAACATGATCTACTGGAAGGTGTCCTTGCCCATGGCAGGGGGTTTGGAACTAGATGATCTTTAAGGTCTCTTCCAACTCAAACCATTTGATGGTACTGTGATCTTGCCAAGTAACTTTCTTTAGCTCTATTCATCCTGTTATACGATTATGTGCAACTGCAGGTTCAGCAGGGCCAGTGCTGATCCTGTTACACAGATATTCCCAAGCAGCATGGTGATGGGTACCTTCTTGTTTGTATTTTTTAAATATTTGAGAAGCAGAACTCCCCAGAGCCCTATTTAATGTCAAAATGTATCACTCGTGGCTTTTTAAGATCACTTACTGTCTCTGCTACAGTTGTTTATTTGAGTGCTGTGCAAGGTACAAATAGACTAAAGAGCTTATAAATATTGTAAAAATATTTTATTTTCTTAATGTTATGCCTCAGCTTTCCTATTCTGTGAGCATTGATTACCTTCAGGTCAGTCAAAAAGATATGAAAATGTGTACATCTTATAAAATCAAAGTCTGCCCTGGCTCGTGGCCCTGATAGGTGGTAGAAAATACTGAAAGACTCCTGGAATTTGGCACAGTAGGCTGTAGAAAAAAGGAGTGACAATGAGAGATTCAAGTCTTATATGTCATTTTTATTCTTTTATTAACAAGAGCCACAGACTAGTACCCTTGCAAGGCACAGTGCTTTACTCTTTAGATTGGTTTCAATCAGACTACTATGTGTAAGAAAAGCAGATTCTGCCTCTGAGTAAGATCTGTTTTACCTGTAACATGTTTTCCATAATTCCCTTTGTCCAAATCAAATTATGTGCTCATGAAATCTAATTGAAGGCCAAATTCTACTGCTTTTGCTCTAAGGAGATCTGCTGAAGTGAGTGGCACTACTCTAGAGTATTAGCAGAGACGGGTGACTGAACTGGGCTCATGAAGAACTTGCAATTGAATTTGCAAGTAAATGAGAGCACATTTCAGATGTTGTAAAAGGCTTTTCTTTTGTTTTTTTTTTTTCACCCTATACTGTAGCTTTCCTAGTTTGTGAGCATTGATTATCCTCAAGTCAGTCAAAACGGTTTGAAACTTTGACTCCCCCAGTCAACCACAGCTGATTTCAGTTGTCCTGTTGAACAACATAATTCTCAACTGGTCTTATCTCATGTCAGCTCATAACACGCCTCTTAGTAGCCTGCACCGGAGGGAGTTATCTCATGGGCTGAATTACTGCATTTTATGTTTTATCTTGAAGCAAAGGCGGAAAGTGTCTGAGGCAAGCTGGCTGGGCCGGGGCAACCTGTCTCCAGTAAAAGAGGGTAAGGTAGATAACAGGGAAAACCATTAAGCACAGAGGTGGAGTAGTGTCAAATGCAGTGAGCCTAAATAGTCTCAAATTCCTCCCTTTAAAAAAAATAAAAGCAAGGAGTAATGCTATAAGTCAGTAAAATCAGGAATAGTGAGAGGAAGATGAATTGGGAATGATTAGTCACTGTTCCTCATATTATAAGCGTGGTGCGGCACTCGATGAAATGACAAGGCTGAGAATTAAAGCAAACAAAAGGAAACATTTTTATCACAAAGTGCTTAATTAAATTGTAGAAATCTTTGTCACTGAATGCCATAAGGGAAAAGATACAATTATCTTCAGAAAAGTATCAGAAAAAGTTAAACAGATGGATAGAGTATGCCGACTCCAGCTCAGAGGTGCTGTAAACCACAGGATCCTGGAAGCCAGGAAGATGCAAGGATCATGCCCTATTTCTCACAAGCTTTGCCTAGACATCTATTACTGGCAAAGGTTAAACAAAACTCCTGCTGGAGCCAGGATATACATCCTTATTTAATCGTGGCATATAAATTGTAAATGGATTCCCTGTAGTATAGTAGAACAATATTCCAGATTCAGAAGTACAGGAATATAAAAAGCTGAAGTTTCTGTCAGATGCATTTGGTTTGATATCAAATCTCACATTCAATCCATATGAATGTGAGAAGACCTGAAGACCTGAGGCACAGCATCAAAACGAGATTAGGGAGTTTTGCTAAACGTTCTCTCTATTCTATTAGGACAAGCAACACTTTGATTTTCAGAAAATACTACAAAAATGCAGATTCTAGCCCACAATGTTCTGCAAGCACAGATTGCTGGAGTGTTCCAGACTGTTTTGAAAAACATCACTGCTTGTTTGCTTTATTCTTGTACTCATACCTACTGGTTTATCCTTGTACTCCTACCTGGACACTCTCTGTTGTCCACTATCAAAGACAGGATCCTGAATGATGAACACATGATCTGTCCTGGTGTGGCTGTTCTGGTGTTGTTATGATCCTGTAGCCATCACCCATAGCATTATGGTTTATAGCTGTCAGATCCTGTGCAGCTTTGCTGGGCAGGTGATGTGGCTGTAGGGTAGTGTAGCCCCCTCCTGCTCCACAGCTGGTCTGCCACTGATAGAGAGATGTGATCCCACAAGACAAGGTGCACTCAGTGGGACCTCATCAGCACAGTGGCTGTGCCTGGACCTTGGCAGGGAGATGGGGAGCTGCAGCTTGCAGACTTTCAGCTGGTTCACTGTGCCACATTGGCTTCTGTAGCTAAGGTAGCAGTTGGAGCTGTTTGGCCCCACATGCTGCATTTGAGGAATATTAATGACTTGTGGACTTACTTTTCACTCTTGACCATCTCACAAGTAAATAAAAGGCAGGATGAAGTGGAAACTGAGAGGAGCTCACATGAATTTGCAACCTATAACAAGGATGGAGTATTGGATAAAGCTGAAACTACAGGTCTGTGACCTGTCTCTAGTGCATACAAATATTGTAAGTTTCTTGCTCAGTTTCCCAAACAATCCTCACTTTAATGACATTGGTGTGCCCTGCCTTACAAACATATAAAGCACAAAGAGGTATCAATGAAAGACAAACAAGCCACTGAAATGTACACTGTCCAGGGATCCACTCCCATTTGGCTCTTTTAAGTTCATATTGCAAAGGAAGAATCTGTGACGCACCTTTGACAAGGAAAGAGCAGCTCTTACGTAGGACTCAGTGAAGAAAAGGTCTGTGTACACAGACACAGCCTATGCAAGAACTGGGTGACCCTTTCAGCTTCCCCTGTTGAATGGTTCTGGATTCAGATTGTGCAAGCTTCTGCTTTGACATCAGCTGAAAAGGAATTTATTTAATTTGGTCAATAATAGCAGAATAACTATTATTGCTGATATTAATTCTTAGCTAACCGACAACTTTGTTTTCTTTAATATGGCTTTCTTCTCAAACTAAGCCATGGAACAAATCACAAAGCTGCTTTTACAGAAGAGGCAGTGCAAAATCAAGCTGTTAATTGTGTTTGTAATCATTCCTGAGTAGAGCCCTGTGAGTCAGTCCTTGGAAGCATCATTTGTGGATCAACTAGAGTTTAATGCCCCCAAATACTGAATATTTCTTCCTCAAGGCAGAGAGGATTTTACACGTTTGATGCCTCTATTTAAGATCAAAGAGATTCTTTTATATAAACTTTCCTAACTGTTATTTTTGCAGCCTACATGACTACAGAGCAGTTGTTCTCACTCTTTCTCTTTTTAAACAGATATTTTTGCTTCTCCTGTCTGATCAAATGCTATTTGTTGTTCGTTGCAGATAGCGGCTCAGGCAGTGTTATTTATGTGTATGAACACTGCAGGAATCTTCATTAGCTACCTATCAGACAGAGCACAACGTCAAGCCTTCCTGGAGACCAGAAGATGTGTAGAAGCCAGATTGAGACTAGAGACAGAAAATCAGCGACAGGTATTGGATAAAAAATGCTATTTTTGTATTAACTGGAATTGATAATTGGACAAAACCAGGCTTTTATAGCCTTGCTGACTCCTACGTGAAGCCACCTGATTTGTGCAGGTTATGTGAGTTTCATGCTGTTATTTTGCTGATGTGTATCGATCTGATATAACATCTTAAAGATTTTCACTGGGAAAATAGAAAATGACTGTTCATTGTCCTTTGCCATACAAGAAGAAGCCATCAAATGAAACAGCAACTGGCAGGTATTAAAAATGGTTCTTCACACAAGAGGGATTAAGCCTGAGAACTTCATGTTTCAAAGTGTTGTAGATACTAAGACTTGTATCAGTTGAGTGAAAACTAAGAAAGTTCATGAAAGTGAACACTGTCTAGGCAGAGAAAATACTAAAATATCACCTCTGGCTCACAGATAAATTTTGTAGCTGGGTGGCCACTTCAGGGAAGTATCACTCTATGCTTTCTCTGTTCTTAATTCTCCCATAAAAATCTCCTTTTGGCCACTGTGCACAATAGCATTCTCTGTTAGGTGAACTTTTAATCCAAGCAGGTATGGTTGTTCTTAGATACATCACCTTTCCCAATGCAGAGTAAGAGACATTGAATAAAAAGAAGTTTGCTGCTTATTATTTTGTATCAAGGGAACAGAAATGGGCTGTAGAATGCTATTCACATTTTGCATTCCCACTGAAGTACCAGAAGGTTCACCTGCTGTTTAAAAACTTGTATTAAGATCAAAATACAACTTTATATATGTTACACTACTATTTAGTTCTCAAATTAACTTAGCTGTTCATTTTGTCCTGTTGGTTAGACACACATATTTCATTTACCTCTTGAAAGCCGTCTCTTGTACGGAGATCTAGGAAGATGTCATATTCTAGACTTGACTAATGACTCAGTGTGAATGCATGACTATGTT
>VYZX01006926.1:2711-99289 GCA_013401335.1 Brachypteracias leptosomus
ATTCTTATTTCATCTACAGTTTTAAGTATTTCACCCTGTCACTGAATAATGTAAATAACAGAGGCTGTACTTATACTATGTGGAGCCTTGAAGCCTAATAGAAACAAGCTGACGCAACAATCTGCTGAAATGCAGTATCATACAGAGATACCAAATGGGAACCCACTCTGGATCTTTGAGAAGCCCTGGTCCTGTGGGGTAGGAAGCCTGGTATTTTACCAGAGCCTCTTAGTAGAGGTAATGAACTTGGCTACAATACCAACACATCTGTGTTGTTTCGAGTTCCATTTCTAGCTTGTTCAAAGGCTAGCTGGGGACTTTTCCACACATGCTGTTATACTGTATTACACAGCCTAGGAATTATTTAACTTCTAACTCTTTGGGGCTGTCTTCTTATGATATTTTTTGAATGCTAAATTATGATTAGGAACCCCTGGTTCTGATCATAAATTTAAGCTGAGTTTTGTAAGCAGCACAAGAGTTTATGTTTATCTGCCTGATACTTGGACTCTAGTACTTACCTCTAGTAACATTTCTGCAAGTGAATGATTGGGTGAAATCTTTGGTTCTGTTCTCAAGAGATTCTCAACACTTCCTGGTACGTAATGAGTACCCTCAGGTGTACAGGTTGACATAGAAGCTCAGAGCATTTAGTTCTACATTAAGAGACATACTGTCATTGGTACATCATTGAAAATGTCACAAGTTGTTCTTCTAACTTACCCAACAAATAGTTGATAGTGCCTTCTCTTGTATTAATAGACTGTTTCTGCTACAGATTCTGTTAAAAAAAAAAAGGTAGTGGAATAGACCTCCTTTTTCTGTGACATTTCTTTGTAGAGTTCATGTAACTACTTGTGTGCATTAGTATTGAAGAGCTTTGGTACCTTTCTCCTTACAGTTCTATTACCCTATCAATTTTAATCTGCAATAGCAGATCTCTAGGAAAAGCAGGATTAAAATATATACTTGTATAATAGATTTTAGTCTTGAGCCCTCCATGACTTTTTATAAGTATCTGTTAGCTACAAAGAGACCAATGTTCTCTTTAACTTCAGCTCACTGTAGAGCTCAGAAAAAAATCAATCTCTGAAAAAGAGAGAAGGAGAGGCAGAGAAATAGAAGCGGAGAAGGTAGATAAGCATTTTAAAACCTAAATTTCAAAAATATATTACAAGGAAACAATATAAGTAGAAAACTATGTGAAACCTTGACAATTCTTTACCTCAAATCTTTCATAGTTTTGTATGTGAGAAATAAAAATGTTGTAGCTTAGATTTATATATTAAGCCTTCAATTTATCCTGGAAGATGCAATTAGTTTTGAACAGCTACATGGAAAATAATGATTCGTGATTGTGAATGCAGACAGAATCAGAATGCCAGGGCTAGAGATATTGTAATTTCTTGGCTCAGAAATGGGGGAATGTTTTATGTCGAACACACATTATCTCTAATTGCTTGATTACTAGATCCTTGTAAGTAGTAGATCCAATTACACATAAATTAAGGAATGGTATCAAATATGGGACCTTGAATCATTATTCTTTGTGTTTATTGCATGCTAGTTTTTCTTTGTGAAGCCCTTATATTACTGTGAGAGATAAAGTAAACAAGCTGTGTATTGCAAAGAAAAGCAATAAAAGCACATCTTTCTCCTGAGTTCTGACATTTTTGTTTCTAGACTTAAGAACAAAATGTGTATAAATTCAAAAGTGAGCATTTGTTTGGCAGTATTTGTACACTGTATTTATAATACTCCAAGGTGACACTAATGCTCACTCACATTTTGATTAAAAAAGCTGCCTGGTGGCCTGTTCAAATATCCACCTTCATTGTTCCTTAACCATCCATTAAATACACCAAAAATATTTTATTTAATAAACATATAAGGTAATTCACTAAACATATTTGTTAACTATTCCTTGAACTGTTCAGAGGACTATATTAGCAGGACTACCTCACACTCAAAAAATCTGCAAATGTAAATTCAAGTATATTATATCAACTTTATGGTGTTACTATTATTGATTGGGCATATCACTTCCAGGATACATCCCACGAGAACAAAAGTAATTTTTACATCCTAATCTGAATTTCATTTATGCTTTTAATAAATATTTTGCAGTTTAAAAATTCTAGGGCTTCTGATTTTTAAAAAAAATATGGAGATAAATAAGCTAAAGTAAGAATGTATTTTTTTCCCTGAATAGTAGCAGTAGTAGTAACATATATTTTCTTTTCTTAAACCAAATTTTCCTGAGCTAACCTCACCTTATAAATGCAGTTGTCAAATACACTGGTATAGAGGTAGAATAAATAGAAACCTCTGGACCAAATCAACAAACACCCTGTAAACTGCCAAGTTACATAGACTTTCTGGGTTTGTCTGTTTCAGAGTTCATTGTTATTTCTATGCTTCAGTTACTCCCAAAATGAGATTAGAGGGAGCCACATATTATTTATGTATGTTAACTAACTAAAGTGTTTTAATAGAGTGAAAATAGAGTTTTAATAGAGTAGAAAGTCAAAATTTGATTAAAAGATCATTCTGGTGTTAAACATATAGTACTTTCTCTGAAAAAAATGTCGACATTTGACAAGGTTTCAAAACCCCCAAATCTAATTTAGGCATTAAAATGAATTAAGTCTTTAAAAAAAACAGTACAAGGTAGCTGAACACTTAGAAGATGTACAGATCAGTCAGTTGCTAAGTATTGATATTTAGAATGCTGAAATAGTAAAAAACATTGACCGAGCTTCTTAAAAATTAATATCGCATGTTAAACAAACCATGGTTAATATCTTTCTATATCACGGGTAGTAACATTGAGAAATTTTTATTTTAGATGAAAAAAGAATTAAAATAAAATTCTCAGCTTATCAAAGCCATCAGCAAGTCCTGGCCTTAATATATGTTATGCAATATTTACTTTAAATTAGTGACTGACATGACACTTAAGGAGATAATTTGGGAACACATTAGTAAAAGGGAATAATATCTTGAACTAGACACATGATTCAGACTAATAACCTGAAGACACTAAGTGGCACTGGTGCTGTTCATTTTAAACTTCAGCCTCAGAGTCCTTTCCTTCTGGGTGGAGTTCAGAGAGAAAGAATTTTGCAAAATAATTAAGATTACAAGAAAGTTGCTTTTGCAAATCTCTCTTGACTGAGTAACTTGAAATCTGAAGAACAGTGGGTGGTGAGAGATTCAATTACTACTTAACAATTAATTTTCTTCATCTATTTATCATAGTAGTTTTCAATTATTTATAATATGTTCCATGTGCTACTGTAAGCTCCAAGTGAGAGAAACAAGTGAGGTAAATAAACTGGCATTTGTCTTCATGAGTGTCTGAGCTGTCGTAATGTTTCCAGCACAGAATATGCATTTAGTCTGCACTTCTAAAGTGATTTTACAGTCTGAGGTTTTGTGGGAGCTCTTTTGTGTGGAGAGCGGGTGTGGACAGGCCTGGGTTATTGTGTTAGCTTGGCTATAGCCTGATAGAAAGAACTTGTCTTTCATGGCTTTCAAGAAGGGCATGAACTTTGAGTCGGCTTTTGGGCCTTTTACAATTGTTCAGGTGTTAAGCAAAGACTTCATTGAGAAGGGAAATGTTTGTTATCCCCAAAGGGCATTCACAATGGGTCCCAGATATAAAACCAAATAAGTACTTAAAATTATTTGCACCACATAACCATATAAATATGAGAGTGCAGTGTAGTCCTTGTAGTCTGCTTCCAGCTATGCATAACTCCTAAGTAATTTCTAAAATTAAGATGCTCCTGGGAAGTAAGTTGGTTTGGGTTCTTTGGTCAGTATTTGAGATGGATCTGCACTGAGTAATGTGATAATATCAGGGGAAGCCTGAATCTACAATACTATGCGAGCCTGAAGTTTTTAATCTTCGGATTTGCATGGTTTAAAATTACATCTGTCTGAAATGCACCAGTGAAAGGATTTTTCCAATAATGTCTCCTGATCTAATGAGCTTTTAATTATTTCTTCATGAATTTTCATTAGAAAATTAAACTCTAGATTTCATTGCTATGAGAAATGTGAAAATACGACATTTTAAACCTAGAGAAACAGAATCTAATTTAACTATATTTAAAATTTAATCCTGTACACTTGCTCTAATTCTGTTGCTTAGTTTTCATTATAAAAGCAGAAAATAAGCCAAAAGAATGTATTTAAGGCCTACAGTAGCTGAAACAGCAGTTCATTGGAAAGATCGTGCCACATCAAGTATAGATTTAGGCCTTTTTTTTTGGTGCCTGCCACCCCTCCTGCCAGTTGCCAGGCAACACTGGCAAACCCAGTATGCAGTACATTGCAAATAAACCCGAAACTGGCTTTTTCTGCACATACTTTTTTTCATAATGGCTTGAACTATTCCTGCCTCCAATTCAATGGTTGTCTCTGCTTTACACGGGAGCTGCATTTATTACCTATTGAAGATCTTCTAGCAATAACAACTAACCTTTCACATTTTTTAAAATATCTTTACTTCCAGCATGACTTACACATACAGAAATTGCTCTGTGAAATACAGTCATCTTCTGGATGGAGCAAACAACTCTTTAGTTATAGCAGCAGAACTCACAGCTTTTTGGGATAGAAGGAAGAATGCAGCTATTTAAACAACTGGGCTGCTATTTCAACAAGTGGACTTAAGTAGAAAGGATTTAATTATACAGATGTAATTTAGTCAGAATGAGGTTAATGATTCTGCTCTATGAAGATATTTCCTTTCCTTTTTGTTACTTTGAAAACTAGAGTGATCTACAGCCAGCTGAACATGAGCCAGCAGTGTGCTCAGGTGGCCAAGAAGGTCAATTTCATCCTGGCCTGTGTCAAAAAATAGTGTGTCCAGCAGGAGTAGGAAAGCAATCGTGCCCCTGTACTTGACGCTACTGGGGCCACAGCTTGAGTACTGTATCCAGTTTTGGNTTTGTTTACTAAAAGAGTGGTTAGGCACTGGAACAGGCTGCCCAGGGAAGTGGTGGAGTCACCATCCCTGTAGATGTTAAAAAAATGTGTAGACATGGCACTTCAGGACATGTTTTAGTGGTCATGGTAGTGTTGGGTTGATGGTTGGACTTGGTGATCTTAGAGGTCTTTTCCAGCCCTAACGATTCTATGATTCTATGTTATGCAAGTTTTCCTTTGGAGGTCACTAATTCAAATAAATAACCTGTGCAACTGGATGGATTCTCAAGTCACAAGGGTTTAGCAGTAGGCTGTGGTATCTGAAACACCTTCTTCTCATGAACAATTGTTGCACAGGCTTTGTTGCTTTTTCAGTAATACTTATCACCTCATTTGGACTGAAGTTTTTTTCTCCTGTGCCTGGCAATGCTATTACAAGAATTGCTATTGGCAGACGGTGAAAAGACATAATTGGAAAGAAACCACAGCTTCAGATGCTAATGGTTAGGAAAGAATCAACAGCACATAACCCACATTTGTGTATCCGTAGACATTCCTATTGGATTCCTTGTTTTAAGAAATACTAATTATTCATTAAAATATCACTGCCCCCATAAATACAGCAATACTTTGGTTGTAAGTTCTGTTACCTGAAACATGAATATAATATACAAATAAATTAAGAATAAAAGTGGAGTAATTCTGCTGGAACAGCTTGAATTCAAGTGATAGTTCCTGAATCATAACAGAAGGCAAAATAATATGATGAAAGGACATCGCTTGCTCCATCTTGAACTTGGAGCTGGTGACTATGGTTTAGACTTTGCTAGCAATAGGAAGTAGCAGATCCATATGTCCTGCAAGCTTCATTGGCTGGGATTTGGTGAAGAATGGTGTCAATGGTGCTGTTGCCATACTCCTAGGGCATAAATGTCCAGCCTTGTAGTTACAGGTGTTGCAATCAAACCTGTTCACTCTGATGAAACTTGGCTTTACATTGCTGTGAACCTCTCCATGCCTATATTTGTCAGGTCATGATGCTCTATAGTAGCCTGTTGTTCAACAGAGAGCAGGTGAGGAAGGCTGGATATTCAGCATAAAGCTTTTATCGAATTGCAGACCTTAGAAATCGCTGCTCGCACTCAAAAAAAGGAAAACAACTGACTTACAAAAGCCTCATAAAATATTTTGCTGCTTCAGTAAGTGTGCAAAGAGCTTTTCAAAGCAATCTTCAGAATAATTAGGGGGAGGAGGATGTACTATTTAAACTATTCTTATTTCTGACACAGTATGTAGATAGCCCTCCTCTTTGGAAAAATCAACCTTTCTGAATGCCATTTACTTAAGCCTATGATGCTTTAGTGATTGTTTCTTGACACAAGCATCCAACCTTAGGAGTCAGAGAGCATATAATTTTATACTTAGGCTCCAGCAAGTATGATAGTAAGTACATCTGCTTAATGGCAGCTTTCTAATAATGCAACAATAGACATTATGACTTGAGTTGGCAGCCACCCACACACAGAGCCACCTACACATCTCCAGAATCCAAAGCTGAGATTTTAGATTTTTATTTTGAGAGCTATAAAGTTAATAAGAATAAAACTCTTCCTGTCAGTGAGAAGATGCATTTGGAGCACTTTTTTATCCAACAAACAAATGATCTTGATTAGTATCTTGGTACCATATTAATATTTCAGCCTGGTGATAATTTTGTCTACTTGTGATAGGGAGAAAGGAAGAATCTAGAGCTAGTACAGCTACAGCTACCAAAACTCAACTCTCTTTTCAGTCTCTTTAACTCTTTTGATTCTGTTAGTGGTTTTAAATTCACCTTGAATATTTGAAACTTGTGTGCCTTGTAAATTAGGTGTTAAAATACCTTAGTACTAGTGTTATACAAGAAGTGTTTCACATAGAAAGCTTTTAAGCATAACACTACTTAACTAAATTCTATACATATAAAATTTTAGTGTTTAAATATCTACTCTCTGTGACTTAGCAAATAATATTTGCATTATTTGTAAACATTTCTGTACTTGAAGTTGTGACACTGTATACTAGAACTTCATGTCTTGAAATGTGTCAGGTGGAAGAGAAGCAACTTTACTTTCACTATTCTAAATGTGCTGCTCACAACCTGTTCTGAGGACAGCGTTAGGAATTTCCACATACGTTCTTTGTCATATTGTTTAGAAACTTCACATTAATGTTGTGTTGCATTTGTTGTTGTTGTTGTCAGTTTCATGTTTTGTACAGCAATGAAGTGAAAGTATTTCAAACAACTGTCACATCCTCCATACAAATCCTAAAGTGTACCAGAGATTCAGTGGAGGAAGAAGACTCTGTGACCATGTAATAGAAAAGCTCTGCCTACTCCTTTATATCTCTGTAATGGGAACTCATAAGGTTTTCTGGCATAGAATGTTGCACAGCAGCTGGGTTGTACTATAACCCAGTTGTTATGGCTTGCTCTTCTATCATTATGTTTTGAGGCAGACAAATTATCAGAATTTGCTAAAACTTCAAGCCTCAGGAAGCTCTATTACAGTATACCTGTCATAGACAGGACTTGGAAGCTTGCTTATGTGTATGTAATACAGAAGCACAAGAAAAATTAGTAATGTAATGAAAAATTAGTCCTGGATGGCTGACAGTGAGATTATCTTTCCAGTTGCAAGCAGTGTAATTTTGAAAGAACAAATTCAGGTTAAAATTTGGCCTCTCTCCAAAGTGAAGTAGTTCTACCTGACCAGGTTCAAACTGGGATGCTAACTGTGATATTGGCAGTAATGTGATAACGTCATTATCTATGCCATTTATTTCAAGGCAGGGTAAGTGATAAGTGTAATATGATATGGAAAATCAAAATAAAACCGCAATTATCATTGTGAATTATCAATTCACATTAATGCTCACTCCAGTAGGTCAAAACAGTTCCTTAGATGAAGATTGGAGGGCCAGATTATGCTTCTTAGTGTCTGCATCCACCTCTGAGATGAGACTTTCTTCCTCTGTAAGTGCAGATCTAGCTATATTGCCATTCCTCCTTCACCAGCTCAAAAATAATTGAGCAGCTGCACAGGAGTAGGAACCTTCTAATTAGCTCTAAGACGTTTGAAGGAAGACATAGCAGATTTTGAGAAGAAAAAGTAAATCAGTTGGAGCAATAGATTTTCTTAGTTTTGGACATCTAAAATTAATTTTAGTTCTAATAATGTCAGTGGGCATATTGCCACCCTCTTCAACTGAAATGGCATATGGGTCCTCTGTGAGGTGCCAGTTGGGAAGCTATTATAAGCAGTCTGGTAACTAGAATCAGTGTAGATTCTTTACCACTAATAGCTGATTCTCAGTTGGACAGTGAAAGATAAAGTGAGAGATAAATTGTGAGAAAAAATAAGATAATTTAAAAATAGTGTCTAAAAGCTGAATACAGCACCTTTACAGATGTTAAGGATTACTCTGTGCTAAGTTAGCTCTTAAGAGAAGTTTAAAGATAAGATGTTTCAGCTCTGTGTAAAAAAAAAATAAATCTATAACTTTACATCTTTTGGAAAAAATGTGACTAACAGTTGACTGTGTGTGGTTAACCCTCTATTACAATATCCCTGGGTCTCTCAACAAAAACTGGTCTCTTGAATGATCTGCCTTTGTTCTTGCAACTGGTTGTTTACTTAAAGCATAATGTTTTCAGAATGGGAAATATGCAAAATGAAGACTATGCATTGATGTATTCTAGTGGACTTTATTATTCCAAAATTAATAAAATGGAACATCTGGCAGGACAGAATATCATTCTATTAGCAGAAAGCAGTGGCAAACATGTTGAGTTTGTCCTGAGTAGAAAAAAACCCAACTCTCATTAGAGCACTGTAAAATTCTTCTGGAGCTCCATGTCTGTATAGGACTTAATATCTGTCTTTCTGACTCATTGTTGATGGCTGCTTTTTTGAAAGAGAAAGATTCTGGTTTATATTTAGAGCAAAGTAGATAGGCCCATTTGTCTCTATCAACATTCATTCTAGTGTTCATTCAATATTTTAATGTATTAAGATACACCTTTTCATCCTACACTGCAATTTGCTATACTTGCTTACGTTATCATTAGATTAATACTGCATTAATAAAGATGACAGGGGATTTGTAATAAATGCCATCCAGTTACGTTTATCAGTGTTTGAGTTCATGAGTGAATTATATCCTTTTTCTGCAAATTCAAAACCGCAGATTTGGGAGAGCCAGGAGCACTAAACTCCTTTAAGTTTTTCCCTAACTATCCCAGCTGGGTTTATTCCAGATTGTTCGATCTGGGTAGCTACATTCATAGTAGAACAAATGAATAAGATGTCCTCCTCCCAAAATTAACTTTTCTGTTTGTATTTAAAACACAGTTACACATGATTTATCCCTGTACCAGTAGAATGGTGTCAAGGTCCTCTGTATTTGTGTGTTAACTTGTTGGTTTCCAATGACTGAAAAGAGGCTGTATTCAGTAGGCAGCAGAGTTCAATTGTAGAATATTTACAAAACTCCTACTGCAATTGGTGAAATGAAGGCTTCCATATTCTTGGTTTCAAACTCTCACCTATATTTGCAATTTACTCCACCTTGAAATTCTAGTTAGCTGACCAATGAGCTAACCCCTGCACACCACCACTCCAATGCTCAAGGACCTGGTTTGGCTTATTCTGTCAACAAGAAGTGTTTTGAAAGACAATGTAACCTACACATTTTCCATATTAATATCAGACATATCTGTGATTTATGTGAGTCTGGTCGTATTCAGCACTTGTGCTGTTACTGATCTCAGTGGGTATTTCGTCACAGTCTGGTTGTTTTGTGGACCCAGTGTCTTCACAAAGGTTTTCAGAATCTTACTCTTGTTTCCAGTGGCAGGAAATTGACTTCATACAGTAATACTTCTACTCTTCATCCATAACTTGATTTGGCTGAGAATGTGCCATTATATATAGTTCTGAGGTATGCTTTAGATCATTTCTGTGACACCACTTTTGGACATGTTAAATAAAGACAATAAAGTAAATTTGCTCATGAGCTACTTTATGGAGCATAGCTTTCTTAATAAAATAGCTCTCTTCATAAAATAATCAGGTGTGCCGTCTCCTTTGATGCTTTGCCCTCTTAGTCAACTTCTTCGGTCGTCCATCTCTCCACCTGTCAATTAAGAAATATATCTTTTATCAATGTAGACTCTTCTAATTAACTCCATATTTAACCATATGACATATGCTCTCTTAAAGAGAAATAGCTCCCATTCAGTTCGAAGGTGACACACACAAATGTGATCTTGTCTTAGTTTTCTGAGCTGTGCACATCAGGCTCTTTTTGGCTTCACTTCGAGTACCTGGCATTAAGTGTAAGCTACCTAAGCACTGTACTGCAAGTGAAGATGTCTAATGGACAAAATGAGACCTTCTGCTGTGGATAATGATATGTTGACTGTGGATGAATGTGGACTAGAAGACCGAAAGGCCCTGTGTGAATAAAATAAAACCAAATAAAAGCTATCTGGGTGTAACAGATGTTTGGAAAGCTGAGTTGTTACGTGGGAACTCCATTCAAAGGCCTTTGGGTGTTTTTCTGAGACCCTTTTTTGGGGTCTTGATGTAAAACTCTTAACTGTGCATGAAATACAGAGGTTGTACTGTGTATGCACATATAAATTTGTTTTATTTTGGCTCTTTGAGTGGCTAGTATTCAACATGATATATAAAGTATGAAAGGATTCTACCTAATGAGACAAAGTGACAAGAACAATGTTCCCAGTACCCATACCAAGAAGAAAAAGCTGTTTCTCTTTCTGGGAAGCATTAGGATATTTTATTGCAGTGTAAAGTAAAATGCAGCTTTTAAAATGGACAAGTATTATAGAATAAATGGGACAGTTCTAAGAAATAATGTATGATTGATATTTGCTCTTCATACAGTTAAATATTATGGCAAATCTCTTAGATTCTCTTGAATGTGAGAGTTGTAACAAGTAAGATTTTCTTTTAGCATTTTGTTACTAGAAGTATTAAGTTGTTGTTGTTATTAAGACATATAAATACATTTTGCATCTATAAGATGTCATAGATGTACAGAAACATATAGCACAATTTAATCAAAATAATTTGTTAAAAGGATCTCTGTTTATAATGTCGTGGTGACCTGACCTTGGCCAGCTCTGAACGCCCACCCAGCTGCTCTCTGACTGCCTCTCCTTGAAAAGACGGGGGCAGAAAATAAGATGGAAAGCTCGTGGGTTGAGATAAAGATAGGGAGATCATTACCAACACAGTCAAGATGGACTCAGGGAAAATTAATTTAATTTACCGCCAATAAAAATAAAGTGGTGAGAAACAAAGAGAAAAGTAAAAGCACCTTCCAACCATTTTTCCAACTCAACTTCACTTGTTTATTCCTGACTCTTCCTTCCCACAACCCTCAGTGGTAAAGAGGAATGGGGAATGGTGGTTGTGGTCAATCCATAACTCCACTCTGCTCCCCTTCTTCCTCACATTTCTCCCCTGCTTCAGGTCTGCCCCACAGGCTGTAGTTCCTTCGGGAAGTACCCACTTGCTCCAGTGGGAGGGTCCTCCAGCAGCTGCAATGTGGGTACCTGCTCTGATGTGGTCTACTCCACAGACTGCAAGGGAATATCTGCTCCTGGAGTAAATCCTTCTCTTCCTTCTTTTCTGACTTTGGTTTCTGCAGGGCTGTTTCTCACACTTTTCTTACTTTTCTTTCCCACACTCCTCGCTACTGTTGCCAAGTTCTGCCCTTTCTTAAATATGTTCCCCCAGAGGTGCCACCACCCTGTCTACTGGGCTCAGTCGTGCTCTGTGGTGGATTAGTTGGAGCCAGTTGTTACAGGCTGTGTCTAGCATGGGGCAACCCCAATCTCTCCTCACAGAGACAGTCCCTGAAGCCACCGCTTTTGGTGCCTGGACACCTGCACCTCTTACAAAGATTAAGGTTTAATGAACTCCATAGGTTGGAAATTCAACCTTAATGATTTTATGTGAGAAACAAGTCTCTTTTGGAAGTACTCAAGCAGCTTGTCAAGGTCATTTCTTCCCCTAAAAGGTACCCTCTTGTTCAAGTTAAAACTTAGAGAAACCCAATTGCCTGTGTGGTAAGGGAAAAGGAATAAGACAGCCACAGCACCATTTCCCAGCTCTATTAACAATAAAATCTGACTTTGAGGAATGAAGACGTTCTTTTCCTATGAAGGATTTGTGTGGCTTTTATTCACACCAGAAACTTACTGGAAAAAAACAAAATGAAACAAAACCAACCAAAACCCCAACAAAATCTGAAACAAAAAGTTTAACTTTGACTATTTGTTTAGCTTTATGTTGGCTCAATAATACCTACGCTAAAGCTAGTGCAAATTTGGAAAACCTAGATACTTGCTAACTAAGGCCAGGAGCCACCAAGGAAGTGAAGCAGCATCAGACCTGGGCAATCAACCAGCTTCCGACTGATAAATAAAACAGAGTTCATGTTTTGTTTTGTTGGGTTTTTTGTTGGTTTTTTTTTTCTCCAGACGGTGGTCATAATTATTCCAAGTATTTCAAACAGGCATCATTTTTTTAAATGAAGATGAAAGAAAATTTTGATCAGTTTGCTTGTAAATTTTAATTTTTTTCATGGCAATTTTTGCTTGTATTATTCAGGAAGAGCCGTCAAAATGCAAATTGTGAGCAAAATGTGACTTTTTCTAAATATCTCCAACTCCACTATGTTTAAACTGAGGCAATTTTCAGACTGTTCATTCTTTTTTATTGGCATAACTTTACTACATTTCTGGGCTTGAAGCATTCAGTTTTGAAAATGAAAAGTTTAAAAATGTGAATGACCTGGATTGTTCAGGCTTAATTCATCTCTTCAGAAATTCTTGGACTTTATCTTCTATTACCAGAGTGCCTTGGGCTTCTGCTTTGTTTGCTAGGTCACCTCCTCATGGCATTTTATGAAGATAAAAATACCCTTTGGTGCCATGACCTTCATGTTTTCTCTCTCTTCCCAGGGTCTATTTTAATAGACTGTCACATAAACCTTTGTACAGTGAAATTTGTTTTAATGTTGAATGGTGGGTACTCTGTCCTTTAACACAAATTGTTATTTTTCCACTAGACTACTGAAGCCTTTTTTTCTGTGGACCTTTTGTATCAGCACATTCTTCCTTCTGTGCTTTTGGATATGAAAGCTACTAAACTTTATGTTTAAAAAAAAAATACATCTTTGGTAGTCTTGCATGATACGCAGTTGCCTATTCACTTAATTCAGCCTGGATTGCTCTGTTTTTTTATTACAGAAATTTATTTTTTTAATTTTATTTAATGTAGTTGAAATTTTAAATTACATTGATGAAATGAAATTCTTTAACGGATTGATATTTTAAAACATAGAGACCTAACACTTTCCTTACCTGGATGGTCAAGGTATACATTGTCTCCCTTTTTGATGTAAGATATGAAAGAAAAGTTATAAAATATGCTTAACACCTTCTGAGTTTCTAGATTGTTTGATTAATTATTTTAACGAAGAATATAATGAGGAGAAAGAGATTATAATGATAAGCTTTTAGTTAGTTTTGCTAGTGTTGGAGTCTTTAATACTTAAAAAATGTGAATAGGTTGGTGGGGTTTTTCTCTCCACCATAACAATGTGGCTGAAAATCAGCAACACCAGTGCTTCAGGTTATTGTCAGCTTGTTTATTTGTCTGTGGAGACTCTTGCTGTCAACTTTAATTCCTGTATAGGTGAACTGCTTTCCTGCAAAGGTCTAAAGAAATCTCATTTATGTTTCTAAACTGATGTTCTGTTTTACTAAAATGCGTAACTATATGATAAACTTCAGACACACGATCAGTCTATTGCATTTATTGATTTTTGCACTTAAACAGAAGTGTAGGCACCTCACTGGTGGAATCTGGAACGTTGATAGAAATATCCCTAGCAAGTAGGAGTAGCTTTATTCGTCAGGAAATTGTTTTCCACATGGAATTATAGTGATATGCAGTGTTTCAGTGTTTCTACCTGGTAATAATTATTCACTTCCCATTTAGAAGAATGTCCTGTACTTAAGTACTTGGTATGTATGCATTTTTTTCTTCTTACTATTTGTTATTTCAGAATCACAGCACTTTGCTATAGCGTAAAGGTTTTCATCAAAATCTAGTGATTTTTCATTGCTCTACATTGGCAAATCCATTGACCTGTGCATTAGTCATCAGGTAAGGAACTGCTGTTTAGTACATATGTCAAGCAAAACAGCTTTTAGGATTAATGCTTGTTAAATTCTGAGTATCTCTGTAGAAGTAAACTGCAACTTTACAAATTATAAAATGAAGAGCTAATTCAAATGCCCCAACACTGAGCAATTACAGGAAAAAATCTGTTTAGACATCCAAAATTTTAGCAATAAATTTCTTGTGAGATGGGGAATATTAATCTCAACCCAGTGAGAGGACTTGGCCAAATCATTACAATCAATAAGAATTTGTTCATTCACCTTAATGCAAGCTAGAGCATGGCCTACTTCTCATATCCTGAGTGACAGTGAATCTTTTTAGCTTAGTGCCTGCTGACACCCAGTCATGGGTTTTGGCAGGAAGAATTTTAACATTCTGTTAAAATACTTCATTGCAAATTAGAATAATCTGAAGTGGATAGTAGAAAACTGACACATTTAAGAATACTGATTTGCTATGAAATATTACAGTTTATGTTTTGGCAGCTAGAAACACAAAAGAAATTGCTCTGTATACTTTGTTGTGAGGAAAAATACATAGAGTCAAGGTGTGTTACATAAAAGACCAAATCTAGTTCAAGGACTGTTTGTGTCATTTGGAGAGCAAAAAGACTCAGTGAGTTAAAAGTGGAACAGGCATGTTGCTACAGAGAAGGAATTCTAGCTAATTGAAGTTGCTGTCATTAACAATAATAAACATGTTTTAAAATATATTTCTCATTTGTTTACTACAGACCTTTTAAATAATGAATGAAACAGATTCAGAAAATGTTCACCTCTATCCTGAACCCAAAATTAGTAGGCATTTGTTTCCAAAAAAAGCATAAAGCTTCTAGTGTTTGAAAAGTGCCAAAGATATGTTGATTTTTTATTTTTTTTTTTAAGAAACAGTAACAACTGAGCATTAAACTATAAGACATTAACAGCATTAATAATTTATTGGCAGTCCATTCTGGGCACTCAGTTCATTTTAAGAAGCATGTAAATGAAAGCTGAAGGAGTCAACCACTGTTGTTTTAAAGAAATTTAAAACCCTATTTATTTAGAAACAGTGTAGGCTTTTATGAATGATACAAAAAATAGGGAACTGTATTAATTTGCCATTTTATATTGCTTTTTCTTTAACCCCTTAGCTTCCAAATTTAAATGAAGATTTCTTTTCAATATTATCTAAACAGGAGCCAAATAGATTTATTTATATGGGTTACTTAAGCAATAATTGCGAGTGATTCTTTTATTTCAATGCATTGTATATTTTTCCTCTATCTTCTAAGCATTTATCTGACAGCTTTTGTTCTAACATTAAAGAAAGTTTAAATCTGCCTGTATTAGGTCATGAACTGTGATCTGAATTCCTTCCTGTGGAATAGTGTATTCATAGAGGAGAAGAGTTTTGTTAGACTAGTTTGAGGAAGGAAAATATCCTTAAGAAAATGCTGCTGAGTGTACCTATTTCTCTGTTGTATATCTATATTTTATAAGTCTTCACTACAGTAAAAATTACATATATATGAAGTTGTTGATCAACTTGATATATTTAAATTTTAAAGGATCATGAATTTATTAAGAAAACCTTTGAGTTCAGATGGTCATTATAAAATTTTGGAAATTCTGGTAACTAAAATCACTGATTAAGTGAAAATAATCTGATTAATTTAAGTACTTTCATGAAGTTATTTCTTCAGGTTTTGAGAAGACTTAACCAAAGCAACTGATATTCAGTTAGAAAGCCCTAGAGGAAACTGTAATGTAGAAAACTGGCAATGAGGTATGGAAATTTTCAGAGAACTGATTAACATTTTTGATGGGTAGTAGAAGATGATAAAATAAGTGGAATATAGTATGCATGGAGCTACTTTCTGTGAAGTATAAAATGTCTGAAAAATGCAAAATAATACTCAAATCATTTTATTCTGTTTTAAGTGCAATATATTTTAAAGGAATCTTAATCAGTCATATAGTTTTTCTATATTATTTTTTGTGCCAACATATATTTTGCTTGCAAATGTTCAGTGAGCAGTTGATATGAATAGCTATCAGGAGTTTAGAAACTTGGTTTTGCTGGTGAAAAAAGTTTTGAATCATTGAACATTGTTGGAG
Organism: Brachypteracias leptosomus; assembly: GCA_013401335.1. NCBI lineage: Eukaryota > Metazoa > Chordata > Aves > Coraciiformes > Brachypteraciidae > Brachypteracias > Brachypteracias leptosomus. The sequence goes on from VYZX01006926.1 coordinate 19,015, forward strand.
TCTTTTGATGGGTAAAAAGTTGACAAGTTCCATCCAGGTTTTGCAAGTGGTAAGAAGTTAAAAATAACAAAGCAAAACCCAGCATAACAAATAACAAAAATAACAAGGAACTTTCATACGCATTGTTAAGTCTATGCAATGACTTCCATACACAGACCCCAGGCTTTTAAATGTTGCTGTATTTAGTTTTTTGATGTTGCTGTATGATTCTGTAGAAACACAGGCATATAGAAATGTGTTAGGGCAGTTACCAAAAGAGTGGAAAAGAGGTATCTGAATGAGATGCCAGCACCATCTTGAAAGTCTGAGGAGAAATAGTCATTTGAACCCAGCTACCATTAAAATCTTAATGATTTTTGGTTTGTACAGTTAAATGCGTTACCACTTGTGAGGTGCATGAATACCACAATATCACAACTTACTCATGTAAGTTCTTGTGAAAGATTAATGGATCCTTCTTAGTAGACTACTGATGCCAAACTGAAATATATAACCTAAATATCAGACAAATTATTAGCTTAATGAAGACATTTAGAAAGTTTGTTCTCTGGACAAACTTCAACTAAAGCTATCTCATTCCATTTACAGCCATTTTCTGCACATGAAGAACTTGGAGTCTATGAGGAAATAAAAGAAGTACTGTTACTCAGGATACCGTTATCTGAGAAACTACTAACAGTTTTCTGAAATTCATTATTCCCTCCAAAAATGCATTAAGGAGAGCCAAGTAGTCAATGCTATCTGCAATTTTCTTTAAAGTTTTTCATTATTGAATTTTAATTGTAAAAGGGCTGCAGTTAGAAGTAGTTTAAGTTGAAAGGGAGCCCTTAGATATTCAGTCTTATTTTAACACATTTTCCACTGGAAGGACTGGACAGGTAACAAAACCAATTACTTAGTGGAAATGCTTCTGATTTGTCCATGGATCAAGAAAATATTTAACAGAGACATTATGAAGTAATTGGATTTACTGACAAAAATGTTCAGGGATGATGGATAATGGGTCTAACATGGAGAGAAATGAGCCATCAGCAGCTTGCTAACATATATTGTTGATCAAAAGTGCATGATGTAGAGCAATGAATTCTGGTGTTGCAGTTCAGAATATATGAAATATGTAGTACTTCTCAGCAGCTTTTAAAAGGTTTTCATGTAAATTAGGTAGCATATTACCTTTTATGACTTTTCTATACTGTCTTAAAAATTTTATAAAAAGTAGTACCATTCCTTTTAAGGTTCTGAATTGATGGGAAATTATTTTTTTCACATTGGTATTTCCATTTTTTCATTTTTAATATTCTGGAGCTGCATTTCTTTATAGTTGTATTTCTTTATAATTGCAGTTGTTCAGCACATAGTGCATATTCATATACACATATTTTTATCCATAGATGACTCAAAAGAACCTGAATTAATACAATATAGTCTATATTTCATTATTTTTCTCTAATTAACTTGTTTGAAGGAGCCGATCATGAAATCATATAACTAAGAGTCCCACTTTCCAAGCCAGTCTACCTGGTCGGCATCTATTATTTGGTAGCTGGAGAGGTTTAGCTTGAGCCTGTTCCTCAGCTTGTATTGTCTTGCTGTTCATTTTCAAGACACATTGGGTGGGAGAACTTATTTCACCGTGAGAATGGCTTTGTGACACTTGATTCTGCGTCAGATATCTCCAGTGAGCTTTTGGGCTGCTGTGTAATCACAGTAGGTACAAGCTAGCTACTCAAGTACAATTCTGGGAGCTGGTTTGCTGGTTTGCTGGTTTGTATTGTGTCCTGTCCTTAGCCCTGAGGAGGTTTTATCTGAGTTAAGGAGAGAGCATGTGTTAGCTGTTGCCTTGCAGTTACATACAGTGTACAGTAAATATATCTGACATCCTTTTTCTTTACTATACTGTTGGTATTTATAAGACGAAGTAAAGCTTTGTTTCAGTTCCATGGTAAGTAGGTTTGAAAATAGAGATGCATTTGGATGACTGGGTTGTAGGAAGGGCATGTATTTTTAGCTGGCCTGGCTGCAAGTGCCGAAGGAGGGCTTCAGCTCTGATTCATGTTGAAAACAGCAAGAGAGTGAAGTTAGGCTTCCTGATAGAAATCTTTTGAATATCCCTGCCCCTGGAAATAAAAATAGGCAGATACTTACAGGCTGTGGAAGAGAACCCAGCAACTAAGAAATGACGTAGTAGCTGCCAGTATGACAAGTTTCTAATTCAAGAGCATTGGCTTTGCCTTTCACTTAGGAAATATGAAAGTGACAAGAACTTAAGTAAAACCACTCCAATGCTTTCTATTCTTGTCCTTGGACATAAAATAAGTGATTTAAAATTGCACTGTGCAGAGGAAGTAATTTCAGCACTAATCAAACTTTGAATTACTGACTCTTAGGCTTGCTTCTAGGTGGAGATAAGCCACATGCTTTGTGGCTATAGAAGGCAGAAGGAGAGATATAACACAAGTTGTTCAGCCTGGAGAAGAGAAGGCTCCAGGGAGACCTTATAGCGGCCTTCCAGTACCTGAAGGGGGCCTACAAGAAAGCTGGGTAGGGACTGTTTACAAGAACCTGTAGTAGTAGGATGAGGGACAATGGTTTTAAACTAGAGGAGGGTACATTTAGATTACTTAGATTAAACATTAGGAAGAGGTTCTTTACCATGTGGATGATGGAACACTGGAACAGGTTGCCCAGAGAGGTGGTGGAGGCCACATCCCTGGAGACATTGCTCTGAGCAACCTGATCTAGTCAGAGGTGTCCCTGATGACTGCAGGGGGTTTGGACTAGATGACCTTGGAAGGTCTCTTCCAACCCACTGCATTCTATGATTCTAATTGCTAATAATATGCAGGATGGTTTGTATAAATCAAATAAACATTATTTTCAGTGCAATGGCACCAAATCCAGTATATAAATGTTTATTGAATTCAATTTTGATGTACTTCATTTGCAACATACTATTGAATGTGGTGAACATACCACATACTAAGGCTCTAAAGACATAACTAACATCAAAAGCGGTGAAACTACTTAGTTGACATATGACTTTTAGGGTTTCAGGTTATTATATTGGAGGCTTGTGAATATTATGGGAGAGGAAAATGTTTTTAAAGCTTTAGAGAACCTGATATGCCTGTTTTGTTTCATTTTTGAAATATGTGAACAGGTTAGTAATAATTAATATTTCAGGGAATAATTCAATACTGTGTTAGACTCAAATTACACATGACTTCAGGGGTAAAAGAATAATATTTTTATTCAAAGTTGGGGCCATTTTTTTAACAGAACATTTCTAAATGATAGTACAGGCCTACAAAAAATTACTCAAAACTAATGAAACTCTAATTTTCAGAAGAGAATATATTTTTCAGCAAAGACTTTTTTATTTGGTCCCTATCTTTCAGTATTGATGTACTTGATCTGTGGGAAACTGGTTTGTTTATTTAAAATAAATAGTCTGGGAATGTATTGAATGTCTCACATGATGAAAATTATCTTTTATGTAGCAGTTTGTTTAGCTAGATCAGTACAACTGAAAACCAAAAAACCCATTTGTTCTCAGTGTGATAGTGAAATCTAACTTCTAGTTCAAGGCTGAGTGGTAATGCTGAAGGTCTCTCATATGCTTGTAACCACACCAAGCTGCCATCTCTGGGCAAATTAGTTTCCATGTATTATATAAGATAGTGAATAGCTGTAGTTATGGTGAGTTTCAGGCAGAGCTTCTTCCATGTTTGTAGTTTGTAGCCTTTGCATATAAAATTTTGTGAAAAAATAGTCTATTGACTTCCTTGTTTCTAGAAGAACTAGTACTAAAATCATAGTAGCACGTCGTATTTTCAAAATTTTGAGAAGGCAAGAAAATCTAATTCGTTTGTTAGTTTGCTTACAAATTTTGTCTGGAAAAGTTTTTGTCCTTAGTTCGTGTCTCAGATTTGCAAAGACTAAGAACTGTTTTCCAAGTGTTGAGGTGTAATGGGCAGCTCCAGACACCTAAGTGATGTTTCTGACAGATATGAGACACCAGAGCAGATATATATCCAAATAATGGATCCAAATCTCAGTTACAGCATACCATCCACTTAAAAAACATTTCTCACATTTCAAATGAAATAACCGTGTATGTTTCAAATGGGTTGAGTTTTCCAGGCCTAGAATTTTTCAGAGTATTTCTTTTATGTACACTTGTACTTGGGGAGTTGCAAGGCGGCAGATTCTCAGATTTTTCCATCTAATATTCCTCTGTCAGAAAATATATCAAACTATAGAATTTGTTTATTCAAATTCTGTTTGGTTTAAGGATATATGGGAATGCTGCTACATTCTTCAGAAGTATATCAGAAATTATACAATAGTCTGAAAAGAGAAAAATATTTGTGTCTATTCCTAAAGCTGAACTTGCCATTTCTAAATCTGGTAAGTATTTAGCAGAGTTAAAGATGCTGTTTAATAGTGCTTGTCCAGCCAAAGAAAGATATTTGGTTATTCCATTCCATTATGTAGTCTGTTTCCTCTGGCTATTTTGAAGCTTTACTCCACTGAGAGATCTGTTTCTTCAGGATTCTATGTAATAATGTACTTTTTCATCGCTTTTTTCAGACTTCTAACTGATTTTTTTATTTTTTTTTTACTCAGAAAGAGTAAACTTTTTTCTAAAGATAACTTTAGGAACTTCTACTTATATAGCTCAGCAATCACTGTATTTGTAACATTTTCTACAGACTGACAGGAAAAAGAAAACCCATATAAATGTAATAATGTAATATTATCATGACAACTCCCTTGACACTGTGTGTGGTACTATAACTCTCACTACTGTAATTATATGGAAGCTATGAGGTAATCCCCTAAATAGTGAATATTCTAGCTATGGGTGATAAAAAAGCAATATATCCTCTTGCAAGGCAAATGTTAACCTGATTCAGTTAACCTGATTTCAACAAGTTATAAAAGATTTGGGTATTTCAGGATCTGTGTGTAATTTTTCATGATGGAAACTGTCAGGGAGCAGCTATGGGGGGGGCGGGGGGGAAGCTGGGAACTGAGGGTGGCCAAAATGCAGGCTGTGCTCTCCCCGAGGTGCAACACTGCTGCACACAAGCTGGGTGAGCAGTGCCAAGGACTGGAAGCAACCATCCACACCCACAGATGAGTTGCAAAACAGGTCTAGGGTACCAGGTCTGGGGCCTATAAGAAAGCTGGGGAAGGACTGTTTACAAGGGCATGTAGCAACAGGATGAGGGGCAATGGTTTTAAACTAGAGAAGGGTAGATTTAGATTAGATGTTAGGAAAAAGTTCTTTGCTGTGTGGGTGATGGAACACTGGAACAGGTTGCCCAGAGAGGTGGTGGAGGCCACATCCCTGGAGATGTTCAAGGCCAGGCTCGATGGGGCTTTGAGCAACCTGATCTAGTTAGATAGGTCCCTGTAGGGGGTTTGGACTAGATGATCTTGGAAGGTTGCTTCCAACCCAATGCATTCTATGATTCTACAGAGGCCACCGGGCCCTTGATGTGGCCGGGGCCACATTAAGAGGAGCTACAGAGAGGACCAGAGGTTGGGCTGGAGCCCAAGCCCAGGCAGCATGAGGCACAGCTGGGCACAGGTGTACACATGCCAGAATTCAGGCAAGGCCTGAGTGTGCTCAATATCCTGACAGAATTAATGGAAAATAAGAAATTATTTAATAAACAAAACACAGCCTTAGTGCTCACTTTGGCCCAACCTCATTCACATTTTAAAGCAGTGAATATAAAGAAAATTTTAGATAGATAGAAGGTAGTCATGTTTATCCTAGGATAAGGTAACATTTTTCAATTTCACATTTTGTTTTAAACTGTTTCTCATCTTCACCAAATGTGATGAAAAAAGTATGAGAAACAACATAAGAGATGTTTTGGTGAGGATATGATCACGTTTGACAGCAGTAGCCAAACTGTAACCCTCTTTTTTGAGTTGGGTAGCTGTTAAAACTCTTTCAACCAAGTGTCCCTAAACAACTTAGTGCTAGTCATGTGTTGAGCTTACAGGTAAATTATGAATTTATATACAAAAAGTTTTATATACTATGTGTATACCTATGTACATATCTATGTTCCCATTTCCTGGATGTTAATCATATTTCATATATATTACCTATTTTCTTTAGTATGCGTGTTCTATATTTTTTAAAACACTTTAAAATGTTAACTACTAGACATCACGGCTAAGTAATTGTAAAAACAAAACAGGTTCTGGTTACCATGTGCAAATAAGATAGGGGAATAACATAATTAGAAAGAGTCCATATTTTTTACAGACTGTATGCTTCTTGTCTGTATAACAAAGATAACAAAGCAGTAATGTGGAGGCTGTTTGAGAGAATGCTGGTAAACACTGTTCATTGAACTTGAGTTTTTTTGAAAGAGAACTGTAGGAAATTCAAAATAAACATATAAATAAAAAGCATCACAAGGATATCCATTGCATACTTCTCGGAAATTATACAGCCCAGGCTGAATCTTCATTAGACACAGAAGTTCATATGATTATATCCTTTCCTTTTCAATTAATGTTGGATAATATGATCTATTTTAATTTTGATAATAGTGAAGGAAAAAAGAAATGTGAGTGGCTATATAATGTGCAGCCCTGTACTTAGTATCACAAAGTTGTGATTTACCTGCTGTTAGTTAAGCTACATGTTGTCTCTCTACTCTTTTTTTCTCCTCTTTGTAACACCAAAATCTACAATGGTATCTTAACAGTGACAGATGAATAAAACAGAAACCTATCAAGGTACTTATTACTCCAAATATGTGGTTCTGAAAAGTATATGTCATGGTCAGCAACTGTGCTTATAGGAAAACTCTTTCTTTATTTCTGTTCAGCTTGACATTTCATATAAAGGAAAGGCAATTTGATTCCAGATGTCTGCAGCTCCTCTGAAGAAAGACAATTTTTAGAAGTTGCTCTTTATTTTAACGCCATTATCTTGTGAAATTATTTTTTTCTATTTTTTAAGGAAACAACCAGTTGAGAAGTCATTACCAAAGAACAACTTCAAGGTTTTTAGCATTTCATCTCTTTCTTTTCAACACTCAGTTATACTTGATTTTTTGAGTAATTTTATATTTCTGTACCTTCAGTAATAGCTGGAGATAAAGCCAAGTAATGTTTTTTCATAGCTTCTTTTCTACCATGTCCATGGGAACTAGAGGTGTCAGAGGGTAGATTCCTGTATCCCACACCTTGAAGCATCTACAATTATTTGCACCGGGAACAGATATAACTACAGTGAACTGTTCCTGCCTTTCAAAAGTTTGGAAAAGAAATAGGTAATGAAGCCCTCTGGTAGGAGCAGGTATTACTGAGCCATTACCAGTGCAGTCTTTTTCTCCATCTTCAGTGTAAATCTTGGGTGTCTCATCTGTACTTCTTCAGGAAGTGTGAGATAGAAGAACAGACAGTGAGATGGATTAAGAACTGGCTACACAACAGAGCCCAAAGAGTGATGATCAATGGTGCCAAGTCCAGCTGGAGACCTGTAACTAGTGGAGTGCCCCAAGGATCAGTGCTGGGTCCAATCCTGTTCAACATCTTCATCAACAATCTCAATGATGGGACAGAGTGTCTTCTCAGCAAGTTTGCTGATGATACAAAACTCGGGGGTTTGGCTGATACACCTGAAGGCTGTGTGGCGATTCAGCAAGATTTGGACAGGCTGGAGGGCTGGGTGAAGAGAAATCTGGTGAGGTTCAACAAGAATAAGTGCAGAGTCCTGCACCTGGGAAGAAGTAATAAAATGCACCAGTACAGGTTAGGAGGCTATCTGCTAGGGAGCAGCTCCGTGGAGAAGGACCTTGGAGTCCTGGTGGACAAGTTATCCACGGGACAACAATGTGCCCTTGTGGCCAAGAAAGCCAATGGTATCCTAGGGTGCATTAAGAAGAGTGTGTCCAGCAGATTGAGAGAGGTCCTCCTCCCCTCTACCCTGCCCTAGTGAGACCTCACCTGGAGTATTGCATCCAGTTCTGTGCTCCCCAGTTCAAGAGGGGATCTACTTGAGAGGCCTCCAACAGAGGGCTATGAGGATGATTAAGGGACTGGAACACCTGCCTCATGAGGAAAGGCTGAGACACCTGGGGCTGTTTAGTCTGGAGAGGAGAAGACTGAGAGGGGATCTAATTAATGTGTATAAATATATGATGGCTGGGTATCAAAAAGAAAGGGACAACCTCTTTTCACTTGTGCCCTGCAATAGGACAAGGGGCAATGGATGCAAGCTAGAGCACAGGAAGTTCCACCTCAACGTGAGGAAGAACTTCTTTACTGTAAGGGCTACAGAGCACTGGAACAGGTTGTCCAGGGAGGTTGTGGAGTCTCCTTCTCTGGAGACTTTCAAGACCTACCTGGATGTGTTCCTGTGTGACCTGCCCTAGATTCTATGGTCCTGCTCTGGCAAGGGGTTTGGACTTGATGACCTCCAGAGGTCCCTTCCAACCCCTAACATTCTGTGATTCTTGCATGTTTAGATTTAACTCTCTTATGAAGCTAATCTCTTAGCATCATGGGGGGAGAGAATTGAAAAGGTGAAAATGCAAAGCTAAGTGGGTTGAGATTATAACAGTTTAATAGGTAAAGCAAAAGCTGTGCGCACAAGCAAAGCAAAATAAGGAATTCCTTCACTGCTTTATTGGCAGGCAAGTGTTCAGCCATCTCCAGGGCAGCAGGGCTCCATCATGCATAAGTTAATGGGGAAGACAAACACTGTAACTCTGAATGTCCATCCTTCTGCCTTTTTCCCCTAGCTTTCATTGCAGATCATGGGTGATGGTATGAAATATCCCTTTGGCCAGTTAGGGTCAGCTGTCCTGACCGTGTCCTCTCCCAACTCCTTGTGCAGCCCCGTTCTACCTGCTAGTACAGTGGTGTGAGAAATAGAAAAGGTCTTGAGGCTATGCAAGCAGTGCTCAGTAATAGCTAAAATATCCACCTGTTACCAACATTGTTTTGTCCACAAATGCAAAGCACAACACCATGAGAGCTGCTATGAAGAAAATTAACTGTGTTGCAGNAGCTGTGCGCACAAGCAAAGCAAAATAAGGAATTCCTTCACTGCTTTATTGGCAGGCAAGTGTTCAGCCATCTCCAGGGCAGCAGGGCTCCATCATGCATAAGTTAATGGGGAAGACAAACACTGTAACTCTGAATGTCCATCCTTCTGCCTTTTTCCCCTAGCTTTCATTGCAGATCATGGGTGATGGTATGAAATATCCCTTTGGCCAGTTAGGGTCAGCTGTCCTGACCGTGTCCTCTCCCAACTCCTTGTGCAGCCCCGTTCTACCTGCTAGTACAGTGGTGTGAGAAATAGAAAAGGTCTTGAGGCTATGCAAGCAGTGCTCAGTAATAGCTAAAATATCCACCTGTTACCAACATTGTTTTGTCCACAAATGCAAAGCACAACACCATGAGAGCTGCTATGAAGAAAATTAACTGTGTTGCAGCTAAACCAGTCAGTATGCCTTATTTTTCACCTTATATTCAGAGAAGTGTCAGTATTTTAGGCAGTCAGTTACATCTCATTATAACAGAGGAAAACCAGATAAACTTAAGAAGCATAAGTATTTTGTCGGGTCTAATGTATGAAAATTTCAAGCTAAATGCAGACTACATTTATCTTGAATGCACTAACCTTTCATACAGACTGAAAGAAGATGCATGGTGTAGAAGAGAAGAAATAGTATCATAAGCTCCTCATCTTACAGTGCAAACCCTTCTATGACTTTTAAATTGCTGTATGCAGCTATTAGTAGCTGTAACTTCAGTGGCCGATATTTGTGATCACAATGACAGATTTACTGTTATTGCTACACATATATTGAAATAATAAATCTAAAATGTTTTGACCATTATGGTCAAAGTTCACTTAAGTAAATATGACATTTTACTATATGGCATTAAATCACTGATTTTTGTACATTTACCTGTCTCAAATAGATCTTTTAAAATCATAGAATTGTCCAGGTTGGAAAAGACTTTTGAGATCATCATGTCCAATCATTAATCTAACTCTACCTAGTCCACTGCTAAACCATATCCCTAAGCATGACTTTTAAACACATCCTGGATTGGTGACCCCACCACTTCTCTGAGCAGCCTTTTCCAGTGCTTTACAATCTTTTTTGTGAAGACATTTTTCCTAATATCCAACCTAAACCTCCTCTGACTTAATCTGAGGTCATTTCCTCTTGGCCTATCTCTTGTTATCTGGGAGAACAGACCGACCCCCACCTCACTACAACCTCCTTTCAGATAGTTGTAGAGAGTGATAAGGTCTCTCATGAACCTCCTTTTCTTCAGACTAAATAGCCCCAGTTCCCTCAGTCACTCCTCATAAGACTTATTCTCTAGACCCTTCACCAGCCTAGTTGCCCTTCTTTGGACAAGCTCCAGCACCTCCATATCTTTCATATATTGAGGTGCCCAAAAACCGAACACAGTACTTGAGTTGTGGCCTCACCAGCGCCAATTACAGGGGGACAGTCACATCCCTAGTCCTGCTGTCCACACTATTACTGGTACAAGCCAGGGTGCTGTTGGCCGCCTTGTCCACTTGGGCACACTGCTGCCTCATATTCAGCTGGCTATCAATCAATACCACAAGGTCCCTTTCCACCGAGCAGCTTTCCAGCCACGCTTTCCCAACCTGTAGTGCTGCATGGGGTGGTTGTTGTGATCCAAGTGCAGGACTTGGCACTTGGCCTTGTTGAAGCCCATACGATTGACCTATCAATACAGCCTGCCCAGTTCACTCTGAAGGGCCTTCCTACCCTCAAGCAAATTAACACTTCCATCTAACTTGGTGTTGTCTGCACATTTACTGAGGGTGCACTCTATCTCCTCATCAAGATCATTGATAAAGAAATTAAACAGAAGTGGTCCCAATACTGAACCTTGGGGACCACCACTCGTGACTGGTTGCAGACTGGATTTAACTCCATTCACCACCACTCTTTGGGCCCGGCTGTCCAGCCAGTATTTTACCCAGCAGAGTGTACATCCATCTGTGGTATTTGGATAACAATATAGGGTCCTCTGTGCTTAAAGAGACCTTGCTATCTCTAGTGCAACCCAGGGGAGTGGAGACTCACCTGGCTATCACAGGATGCAGAGGACAGCCTTTCTTCTGGTCAGCAAGGACAATGAGATAACAGGAACCTACGTAGTTATTTGTTTCTGAGAAAAGGCTATTAATTCTGATAGCTGCCCTTTGCCTCATTACCTGTGAAATGTATATTCCAGTTGACACCCCTGCATTTGCTAATAAAGATTACAGAGATCATGCTAAAAATGTATGGCTATAGCATTCATCTCTCCCCCAAATCATATTACACGTCACCTGAGAGAGGCGGGGGGGAGAACCTTGTAATTTTGGAGATAAAAAGACAGAGAAAATGGTGGTTAAACTGGAAGAGAACTTCAACATCTGACAGACCAGTCGATGGGCTGCGTTCTCTTCCTCCACCCCAGGCAGGGATGCTTCTCTGGGTAAGCGCCAAAACTTTCACCATCTGGTGAATATTGACCCTAGGTGGTTGTTGTATTATTATTACTATTTCTGCTAGCAATATTAACCTTAATTAGTAGCACTATTGTAGTTAGTGAATTTATCAACTGCAATATTGAATCTGTTCTGCTTCTCTCAATAAAATAACTAATTTTGAATTTTTTGTGAATATGGATAAGTGAAAGTCCTGGGACTTTGGCAGACAAATATCGAAATTACGTTCCTTTTAAAGTGACACTATCTAAGCCATAAGCAGCCAGTTTTTCCATCAGAATGCTGTGGGAAACAGTGTTGAAGGCTTTACTGAAGTCTAGGTAGACAACATCCACAGCCTTTCCCTCATCCACTGGGCAAGTCATCTGGTCACAGGGGGAGATCAGGTTCATCAAGCAGGACCTGCCTTTCATGAACCCACGCTGACTGAGACTGATCACCTAGTTGTCCTGTATGTGCTGTGCAATAGCATTCAAGATGATCTACATCATAACCTTCCCTGGCACTGAGGTCGGATGATTTGCTCCATAACCTTCACTGGCACCAAGGTCAGATTGGCAGACCTGTAGTTCCCCAGATCCTCCCTCCAACCTTTCTTGTAGATGGGTGTCACATTTGCTAAACTCTAGTCCACTGGAACCTCCCCAGTTAGCCAAGACAGCTGATAAATTATGGAAAGTGGCTTAGTGAGTACATCTGCCAACTCTTTCACTCCACCTGGATCCATAGACTTGTGTATGTCTAACTGATGTAGCAGGTTGCTAATTATTTCCTCTTTGATTATGGAGGTCTCATCCTGCTCCCTATCCCTGTCTCCCAGCTCAGGAGGCTAGGTATCTAGGTAACTACTAGTAATACTATTAAAGAGTGAGACAAAGAAGGTATTCAGTACCTGAGCCTTTTCCTCATCCTTGGTCACTAAGTTTCCCCTTGCATCCAATAGAGGATGAACATTCTCCCTAGTCCTCCTTTTGTTGTGAATGTATTTATAGAAACATTTTTTTATTGTCTTCATCAGCAGTAACCAGGTTGAATTCTAGTTGGGCTTTGGCCCTTCTAATTTTCTCCCTGCATAGCTTCACTACGTTTTTATAGTCCTCATGAGTGGCCTACCCCCTCTTCCAAAGGCCATAAACTCTTCTTTTGTTCTTGAGTTCCAGCCAAAGCTCTCTGTTGAGCCAGGCCATTCTCCTTCCCCTCTGGCTCATCTTTCAGGACATGGGGTGCGCACCTTTAAGACTTCCTTCTTGAAGTATGTCCAGCCTTCCTGATCTCCTTTACCTTTCAGGACTATCTTCCAAGGGACTCTGTCTATCAATCTCCTGAACAGTGTGCCCTCTTGAAGTTCAAGGTGCCAGTTCTACTGATCCCCGTCCTTACTTCTCCAAGAATCAAAAACTCTATCATTTTGTGATGCATTAAACTCAATGCATTTTAATAGCCATGAATGAAAAAAAGAAGTTTGCATACTGAGTATCAATTCAGATGTATAATGCCAGACTCAAAACTGACGTAAAATTCTAGCTTTTTTTTCCTGGGAAGCATACAATGCCTCTCAGAATTAAAAGAGAAGAATGCACCATGATTTCCCTATCAGATACAAACATATGGCAGTGGAAACTGGTACCCCCTTTTATTCTCAGCATCTATCATGCTGCCTAGTGAAGTGCAATGATAATGAATGATGTAGCTTGCATCCTTTTGGGGTTTTTCTATTGAAGGTATTGATTTAATATCACCATCTGGGACAAAAAAAAATGCTTTGATAGCTCAGCTCTTTCATAGCAAAACCAAATCCTGTGTACAAAATTCTGGAAGTGCAGTTCTGTTAATGATGGCTTTGTTTAATTAATAACACAAAGGAATGGCTTTTTTCCTGCTCTGTTCTTGCTGAATGATGAGGTTTTACCATTTTAAGGGGTGCTTTCTTTTTTTTTTTTTTTTTAAAAAAAAAAAGAGATTGTATTCCAAGAGTTTTCTACTTTCTCTGAGTGTACTTTCTTTGAGGAAGAAAAACTTGGTACGATCTCTCAAAAACATATCCATAATTATACACTGTCATTATAGATGCTGGAAGGAAGAATAAAAGCTTTTTAAAACTAATAAATAATCTGGGAAGGGACACAATGTTGAAGCAATAGAAACTGAATTCACTATAAATGAAGACTAAAACACTGAAAACATTCACTTATTTCTATGGTATTTGAGGGTGCATCTATTAACCTTACAGGTGCTTGGCATATATTTACATAGCAGCAAATAGTTTAGGTGTTCTTGGGAGAATTGGTAGGGAGAGTAAAGTTGGTCCAGGGAAGGATGGATGTGATCCTTATCCACAGTGACTAACATGTAATATTTGTGCCATGTTGCTGGTGCAGTCTTTTGAACACAAATTTTCTACGGAAAGATGTAGCAGGGCAGTACTTGTAGCTTCTCTTGCTTGTTGAGAACCAGCTGAACATGCAGAGGGGTTGCTGACCTCTACGTTCATCTGAAAACCTTTGGAAACACCACAGTGAGGACTGGGGGTCCTTCAGTTGGACCAGCAGAGCTACCAAAATCACTTAATTGCAAGACAGAGCTAAGCCTCTGGGAAAGAGAGCAGTAGCTGAGACATCTGCTGGGTTGCACTAGAGAGAGCAGCTAAAAGAGACTGAGTATTTTCCAGGCCATTTGCTGTTACTTGTGCTTCAGAAAGATGTGCTTTATAAGTAGGCTTTTGGGCTTACAAAATACCTGACTGGATACCTGTAGCTCATTTCATCAGGTGTGGTGGGAATGGAGCTCATCTAGGATACATGCAAATTACAATAGGAATGTGAAAAAATTTCCTCTTTTGATGGAAAATGTCAGCATCTGTTCTTTTTTTCATGTAATGCTCAGTTTACTTCTTTATGTGTCGTCCCCCCCCCTTGATCCCTCTGCCATGAAAAAGGGAGATTAGTAAATATCACTCCATTGTAGTTCTCTTTACACTACATCTGCCTTCTTGAAGTGTCTCCATCACAATCAGACACCAAATCAGACTTCCTGTCATAGTAGAAAGGAAACATTAATCATCATGATCCTTATGGAAAATTCATTAATTTTTCTGTACTATGGAGGAAAAAAAAAGTAGCATTTTAGGACTTTTTTTCTAGAATTCTGAGACAAAAATATCTTCAAATTTTTAAATAATGCATTCATAGAGGAGTTTACAGGCTTTTCTTTTCATCCACATAGACTTTCTAAACATACATGTAGCAATAGGCTTTAGACTTTCCTTAAAATATTCTGATTCTAGTCACAGTATGTAATCTATTAAATACATAGTCTATGTGCTATGGGCATCATTAGGACATCTTTCCAGTAAAGGCATAATCCAGTCAAATGGGAAGGAAGACTTTAAAAAAAAAAAGAAACCTAACACTGACTTTCCAAAGTTACTGTGTCATGAAAAATGACTTGATTTAATATTCCTACTTTGACACATCTTATTTTAGTTTTCACTGTTCTCTGAGTGGTGTTACTCAGGGACTGGTACTGGGGCTAGTGTTATTTAATGTCTTGTCAGTGACACAGACAGTGGGATTGAGTGCACCCTCAGCAAATTTGCAGACAACACCAAGCTGAGTGGTGCAGTCAACATTCTGGAGGGAAAGGATGCCATCCAAAGAGGGCTTGAGAAGTGAGCCCACATCAACCTTATGGAGTTCAACAATGCCAAGTGCAAGGTCCTGCACCTGTGTCCAGGCAATCCCAAGCACAAATACAGGCTGAGCAGAGTATGGGTTGAGAGCAGTCTTACTGAGAAGGTCTTGGTGGTGCTGGTTGATGAGAAGCTCAACATGACCTAGCAATGTGTGCCTGCAGCCTAGAAAGCCACCAATGTCCTGGGCTGCATCAAAAGAAGCACAAACCACAGGTTGAGGGAGATGATTCTCCCTCTACTCTGCTCTCATGAGACCCTGCCTGGAGTACTGTGTCCAGCTCTGGAGCCCCCAGTACAAGAGGGACTGAGACATGTCAGAGAGGGTCCAGAGGAGGGCCATGAAGATGATCAGAAGGCTGGACACCTCTCCTATGAGGACAGGCTGAGAGAGTTGGAGTTGTTCAGCCTGAAGAAGAGAATGCTCCAGGGAGACTTCATTGCAGCGTTCCAGTATCTGAAATGGGCCTACAAAAGGCTGGGGAGGGACTTCTTAGAAGGGCTTATAGTGATAGGATGAGGGGTAATGGGTTAAAACTGGAAGATAATACATTTAGCTTAGAAATCAGGGAGAAATTCTTCACTTGTGAGGGTGATGAGACACTGGAACAGGTTGTCCAGGGAAGTTGTGGGTGCTCCATCTCTGGATGTGTTCAAGTCCAGACTGAATGGGCCTTTGAGAAACCTCATCTAGTGGAAGATATCCCTGCCCATGGCAGAGTGGTTGGAACTAGGTGATCTTTAAGGTCCCTTGCAACCCAAACTATTCTATAATTCTGTGATTCTGTGATTTTTACTTTATTTCTGAATCACTTTTTCTTATCTGAAAGGTGCTTGTGTTTCCAGTGGTGCCCAGCGACAGGACAAGGGGCAACAGGCACAAACTGGAACACAGGAAGTTCCACCTCAACATCAGAAAAACTTCTTTACTGTGAGGGTGATGAAGAACTGGAACAGGATGGCCAGAGAGGTTGTGGAGTCTCCTTCTCTGGAGACTCTCAAAACCTTTCTGGACAAATTCCTGTGTAATGTGCCCTAGGTGAACCTGCTTTGGCAGGGAGGTTGGACTAGATGATCTCCAGAGGTCCCTTCCAACCCCTACCATTCTGTGATTCTGTCTTATCCTTCATTTTTATGATGTCTGTCTGAAGCCAAGATATATACTTGTAAAATCAGTATTAGACTGCTGCTGTTGGCCCAAGTGGTTTGCCAGTAGGAAACCCTTGCCATCTTGTTTCTCTCTGGGAAGAAGACATCACTGATAGAGGTGCTTTGTTACTGGTTTAGCTGTTTTTTGTCACAGAAGCCTGTTGACTTTCTGAAAATGTGCATAGACTTGCTTTTGTGAACATAGTAAGAAGTAGTAGCAGAGATTTTCCTAAGTCTACTTTTCCACCACTAT
Source organism: Brachypteracias leptosomus (assembly GCA_013401335.1). Classification (NCBI taxonomy): domain Eukaryota; kingdom Metazoa; phylum Chordata; class Aves; order Coraciiformes; family Brachypteraciidae; genus Brachypteracias; species Brachypteracias leptosomus. Next base: position 35,641 of record VYZX01006926.1, read on the forward strand.
AATAGCTCAAAGAACTCTACTCCAGTAATACTTGTATTTTTTCGCTGACTTTCTCATTGCTTTCTGTGGACAAAAGATGTTTCTAATATCCCCAGTTCCAGCCAAACATTCCTCCTGTATTTCTAACCATTTGCCAGAACTCTTCAAAAAAGTGATGATCAGTGTTACATTCAGTGTAATGTCTGTGGGCATGTTCTTCTATTCTTTTGGATATCTTTCTCTTTGATGGCTGGCAACTGTCTGCATTTGATTTCATTAATTCCGCATACATATAGGTATGGCTATTCAGAAAGACAAGGGAGAAAGGTTTGGGCCTGTAGTTCTCTAATTAAAAAATCTACTTTGCTAATGACACAAAAGACTATTACTGTCTTCCCAAGTCAGATCTGGGAGTACCATGTTTTTCAAAATCTCAATCATATACTTTCATAAAATAAGAAACATCTGTGTTGTGTTTCCTCTGGTAAAAGAATGAGATATTCCAACTGTTGTGTACATCTGGTGCAGCTTTTCAGGGATATATATCACGTCATTTGTGGCAAACCTGACAAAGTTTTTTGTTTTCTTTTCTCTCCCTAATTTCTATTCCCTCTGTAAAATCAACTTTTATACTGTTATTCTTGCTGTGGTCAGGTCAGACTTTCTGCTCCAAACAGATAATGAATATCATCAGCAAAGCCATGAAAGGCTATAAGACAACTAAAGATGGAAATGGTTACGGTTGAAAATATTCTTGATCTGAACTAAACAGCCATGTAAAAATTTAGAATGCAATGCACTGACCACAGTGATATCTCTGTCCAAGGCAGCTAAATCTGCTCTTAAGGCTTCTTTATAACTTTAAACTCCAGTCATTCCCTGCCCCCCACCATATACATTGCAGGACTTAGGTCTTTTGATGCTAACAATTTTTGTAGTCCTAAAAAAATTCTCACAGCACTTTCCCAAAATCAGTTTTCTTCCAAACTTTGTGAGTTGGGCACTTAAAACATATTTCTGGAGCTAGTCTGACTCAAATTACTCAAATAGTTGTTCACTAGGGACAAACACTTCTGGTAGCATTTGAATTTTTAGACGAGAAAATGCTCTTTGTGAATGTAAAGTTAGTCAAACCCTAACTATTGGGATTTTCTTGGAACTGAAACTTGAGATTTAAAAGACTGGATTTTTATCCCCATATGTATATTTGACCAAATATTAAATTGTTATAGATTAAACCACTCTATAAGGATTCAAATAACATGGTTTAATTTTTCTTTTTTATCACAACATTATATCTTCTTTGAAAAAGCCCATACAATAGTCATAATAGCCTTGTAATAGTAATTGTACATGGGGGAGTAGAAGTAGCAGCCATGAACTGCCCCTGATGAGCTAGGCAGGAGCATGTTCAAAGAACCCAACAGTGTTTCAGTTTTTACTAATGGACTGACTGCAGCAATGATTAGTATGAGCATGACATTCAGCAGCCTCTGAAAGGCTGCATATTTCTAAATGGGAGCATGGGGAAAGCAAATTTCAAGTTAACTACAGTTAGAGAATGTGAATTAGTGATGGAAGTCTGATGGCTGAGGCTTGAGATGGCACTCAAGTTGTTTAATTATAAAAATTAAACATTCTTTCGTAATGCAAAATGCCATGTTTGTCCACGTGGGGTTAGTGTTTGCTGTGAATCTCTCTGGGGTCAGATTTGTAGGAGTCTTTCATGGACAGCACTAGCAAAAATATTACAATTAAACTCTAATTTTTCCAATGTGAAAGCACAAATGTAAACTGAAAAGGAAAATCCTTCTGCCAGAAGAAGCAGGGAAAAAAATCAGCTGCTATGTTTCATAATGCGGAGTGGGTAGGGTGAATGCATCGACAACTTATGACTGGTAGCTGAGTTGATGTTCAGTGGTGATAGAAATGGGACTTTTAGTGTCTAGTGTAAAAGAAAAGTTAATTAACTTCTGTAAAGTGGAACTAGTTCAAGTTGAAAACAGATGCACTCCAGTTTCCTGCACATATTCAGTTAAATATAACCTTATACTCAAAGGCACTTACTCATAATAGATTCTCTAGATCATAAAATATTCCTAGAAGCCTTATCCAAGTGTGCTATAGCTTGTGTATGATGCTTATTTTATTGTACCTACCAATTTGAAGATTTGCTAGAGCTTAGGTGTCTTGAGAAGATTGTGCCATCGTCAGGAATCGAAGTTGGCATGAACCTCAGCTTATTGCTCTTATCTCTTTGCAAAATCAACACAGCTTTTCATGGTTATTAGTATTTAGAATTCTGCAGTGCTTTTCTTTTTTAAATGGTACTTAATACTGACTGCACAAGCAACAGCTTCTCTTGTGAGGACTAAGTAATATTAAGTGGACAAATGAAAAGTCATGTTAGCAGAAAGCAGTGTTTTGTATTCCCAGTTGAGGAAGTTAATAGAAACAGAATCAAGGAAAATTGTTCACAAATGGCTTGCAGAATTAAACTAAACCTTCTTGCAGTCTCTCTACCAAAACTGTCCCCTGTTACAGCAATGCAATAATACTCTCTAGTGAATGCCATGACATGTTCCTCGCTTTGTACTTTTCATTGCTTGTTTTCTGCTACTGTCAACTACCATTGTTATGAATAATTTCTGTTTCTTTTTGCTAAGTTGTTCTCATTTCAGTTGTCTTAAAAGAAAATAAGAGCCTTAACAGAAAAGGAAATGCAGTTCTGTGAAGACTTGTAACACAATATATCTCCATTTTATTTTGTTTCTGTTTGTATTTTTGCTTTTCTTTTAAAGTCCCAGTGCCCATTGTTGAAAGGATATTTAAAACTCCTGTGGCCTGCACAAGAACTAAATATATAATTTAATGATAAGCCTATGATATAAAATTATTTTTAACTTTAGTAATAACACTGCAGCCCTTTGTTTTTCTTACCCATTTCTTCTCTAAAATCATCTTAATTTTTTTTTGTTCTGAGTTTTGACTGTTTTGTGATGCTGATATTTTTTGAGAGTGTTTTTCCACTTAGAAGATCTGTGTAGGGTGAATACATTGACAGCTTATGACTGTTCATGCATAGAATGATGACATAATGTATCAAAGCCTAGACATTTCAAAAGCAAGGGGTGAAAAATAGATGGATAGGGCAATTAACTCTGCAATTTCTTGCAATCTTAAGACTTAAGGAGACTGTTATATTATAGTATCCTTTGTTTAATATATATAAAACAGAGGGTAACTGCCAGAAAGCTACTTCCTCAGTATGATGGGGAGAATGCAGATCAAATGTTTGGCATTAGTGAACTCAAGGGATTTCAGGATCAGAAGACCTGTAACAAAACTCTTTAAGATCTGCTCAGTTAGGTACTCCCTGTGCTATTGAAGCACATTCACTCTCTGGTTCATAGAATGAGAAAGTGTCTCTTACCTTCTTCTACAGAATGAGTAATACGTACTGCTTTGGGGGGAAAAGAAAAATAGGCTACACTGCCTTCTTCCCTTAGAGAAGTAGACTTCTTCTGCCATATTTTTTAGTCACGTTCAGGGACATTGGACCTTTTCAGTGCTAAGTGATAAAATTTTCTTTAGAAAACCACTTTATTATCCTTGTCATTAATGCCTGTCCAGATCCCCACCAGTGCCAACAGTTTACCATCTGTTCACAAATACTTGTGGAACAAATATGTGCAAAGACTTATCTACACCTACAGTTTTCCCTGTAGGAAAAGACCAACCCACAGGCTTAGCCCATGTGGAGGCCCCCATGACTGACATATTTTGAGATAAAATAATTTCCAGGTATCTGAATAGAAATTCTAAATGAGCAAACCATTCAAAATGCACTCTTGCTTGGACATTAGTCAGTAAACTAATCTGAAGCAGTTACTACTTTACTTAGGAAAAGAGAACTGTGCAAGTACTGGCCTAGGAATTCACAGAACTAGTGAAGTTGTCTAGAACCAAACAGAACTGCCCAGTCCAGAATATTTTTTTCTATTCATTTCAGGTGAAAATGCTTCATGTTACCCTCAAAACTGAAGCAATCCATGAACCTGGTGTCTGAAGTTAAAAGACTAGTACTGTATAAAGCATAACTGCAGTCAGAATAGAAATCGAAGCCTTTCCAGAAGCATGTACAGTATTAAGCTGTGCTGAGAACAGTTCAAGGTCGTGGCTTTTGAAAAGTCAATAATAATCTCACAGAGACAACACAGGGATAGATGACCTTGAGACAAGGCAAGTAATTAGCTTCTTTTTAACTATTATAGTCTTTTGGGTTTATAACTTTTATTTCTATTCTCGTATTACTCTACTGTATGACTGATGGTGTGCACTGTTGCTCCCTAAAGCTTTCTGATTTATTCTTATGGGTTTGCCCAGAACACTCCAGCTCTTGATTGCACCCTATTTGTAACTGCTACTATGGTTTTTTTTCTGGTCTGTATAATATAATTAAAGTTGAATCATTATATATTTTAGGTAAATTTCTGACATTTCTATACACAAGACCAGTGAAATTCCACTACATTGAAATAATTCTTGCAGTAGTAATTCTCGAAAAAAAAAAACCCAATCCAGGTAAAACAAAATTTCAAATGTCTCAGTATTTTTGCTTCCCCCCTGTAAAGTCAGTGGATTTTTATTTATTTGTATATTACATTTTACTACATTTGCACTTGAGAAATGCAAAGAAAAACCCTTAACTGAAAAATAATTTAGTTTCGAAAGAATTATCCAACTTTTCTGCCTTCTATATTCTGTTGGATGTCTTTGGATGTATTTGACTGTTAGTCAACAACCAGCCTAACCTGTCAATTTCAGAGTAGAATCACCACATCTCTAATGAGTCTGTGTGAATTCTGGTTAATGTCTTCAAGCATCCAGCATGGCAGTCCAAAAAATATAGATTTTCAGTTGAAATCTATCTCTGAAATCAATGCAAATTCTAACACTAGCTGTAACAGGAATATAAAAATGAGAGAAGTGCCGAAGTCATGGAAACCAGCTCTTGGACTCCAGAGTGACACGAACAAAGGATGAAGTGTTTTTTTCACCCAGCCAGCAGTTAGGACACTTTAAGTATTCCAGGCAGTACAGGCGGATTTTTAAAGAGAAAAGAAACTAAAGCCCTTTGTTGTTTTACATCCCTTATTAAAGACCAAAGGTAGCCTGACTCCTGAGGAAAAAAAATTTTTAAAAAAGCTGTGCTAGGTATGTGTGGATTATGTAAGCTTTTTTCCATAGTCTGTAATTTTTTTCTACCTTGATGTCTTGTGTCTAGATTATAAACTTATCTATTTGCTGGCTGCAATAGAAGGGCTCACTAGAACTGCATTTTCTGAAGAAATAAACAATATGTTTCAGTTTACCCTTCTTTAGCATTTGCCTAGCTGGTAAGGCATTTCTCCTAAGTGCTTAAATTCTCCAACTAGTCAATGGTGCAAACAAGGAACCAGAAAAAGAGATCGTTCCAACAGAAATTTAGGGAAAGCTCTTACATAACACCTAAAATATAGCTGTAATTTTGATTTCTAGGTAGCTGTATCCTTCTCTGCATCTCTCTTAGTGCAGATCACGAAATATGGCAAAGAAAAAATCTGAAACTTAACTTTTCTCAAGAAAGTAGTACAAATAATTTTTTTGACCCATTTATTCACAGAAAATAATACTTGAAATAAAAGTGAGTTACTTGAAAGTTTAGACAGGTTAAGTTGCATATGTACCTACATGCATTTTTACTGTTTGGATCTTAATACTGGCTTCATTAAATGAAATTAAATGAAATGGAGGCAAACTGCAAAATAAATCAGACAAATTAATAATCTGCATACACTTTTGTTTCTATAGGAATTTATTTGTATCAGTATATAATGACTGTGAAATGGAATATACTATTTCAGGAACATCTCTAACCATATGACAAAATATTCAGCCTGTAGAGGTCTCTGGCATTTTATTTGCCTGCAGAACTTTGATTAACATGGTACAGCATTCAATGCACACTTGAAATACTCCAAATATGGGAGTCAAAAACCATGGGGAAAGAACCTCTGTATATTAAGGTGAAATATAGGAACTGTTCCCTAAACAAAGGATTCAGAAGTCTATCTTGCTTCATTTTGAGCTTTTAAAATTTATTTATTTAAACACTAGATAGAACTTGAAGTGACATATATGTACTAGCCATTGATGAGTTTTTTTATATTTGAAGATAGTGCTTATACATTAGCCCTAATTCTGAATTCTGTGGGATTCACTGGAGTCACTGCAAATATGACATGTACATGTTCTGAAGTGCATCCAAAGAAGAAAATATGGCTCTAAAATAGCAAAGCAGAATTTCCCTTATTAGCTGTTGCCATTTGCTTCTTCATAGAGAAGATGAAAGGAAGTGTAAGGTCATTTGTGATTTTATAGTAGTGCTTCAAGAGCATGTTCTTAAAAAATCAGCAAATTAAAACATATAGCATCTTAAAATAACAAAAAATAAATAATAAGTACAGCCATAAGACAGGCACATGTGGTGGGTTTACCCTGGCTGGGTGCCCGGTGCCCACCCCTAGTCCCTCTATCACTCCCCCCCCCACAACCCAAACCTTCGTCAGCAAGGCAAGCAGGGAGAGAGTAAGATGGAAAAGAAGAAGAACCCGTGGGTTATGATAAGAAGCAGGTTTAATAAACAGCAGAGAAAGCAAGGTCGCGCGCGCGCGAAGCAAAAGCAACAAAGCCGTTACTCTCTACTTCCCATCCGCAGGTGGTGTTGGGCCTGTCCCGGGAAGCAGGGCTCCAGAACGCGTACCGGTTGCTCGGAGGACAAATGTCTTCCCAGGATCCCCCCGTCCTCCTCCCTTTATAGTTGAGCTGACGTCATATGGTATGGAATATCCTATTGGTCAGCTCGGGTCGGCTGTCCGGGTTGTATCCCCTCCCAAATCTTGCCCCCCCACACACACACCCCGTCAAAACAAGGCTGTGTGTTATCAACACCTTCTGGCTTCCAGTACTGCAGCATGAAGGCTGTATGGGGAAAATCAGCTCAGACAGACCCACTACACACAACAAAAGGGGCTTCAGTTTTGGATGGCCCTATAAATCAATCCACACTAAATGGTTATAAAGAAAAAAAAAAAATGTTCAAGGCTTGCTAACAGTGGGTGCTGTTGTCATTAAGGAAGAAAGGAAGGATGGATAGGGCAGAAGACTGAGAGGAGGACCAGGACAGAGCTTCAAGGAAGTAGCTAAAATCTGAGGGAAGGATTTTTTGTAGAAATATTGAAACAGTTAAAATGTAAGCTCCCTATCTGAACTCTTAAAGCTTATTTGATTTGCTATGTTTTTTTGAGCTGTAGTACTTGATGGAGAAGTGCTGTCACTAAATAAAGCTTTAATTAGCACTTGAGAGTATGTGGCTAGTGTGAAAACTTACTTTACACAAACATTATGTAAATTAAAAATATATATATATGAAAAATCCCATGTTATTTGGATTGTGTTTTATTTTGTCTTCCAGAATGTTCCCAGGTACATTTTTTCAGAGCACTTGATATTTCTGTAACTAAGCAAAGCAAAATCAAAAAGATGCATTTAACTTGAATTTAAATATTGTTTGATTGACATGACTAAATATTTAGTGGTGGACTCTTCTAAGTTAAGTGACACTGTAGGCAAAATCTTGTCTATTATCCATTAAGAGATTAACATTTTGTACTGTCATCTGAAAAATCTTCATCCATAAAAGATGGAAAAGCTCCTATCTTGTAATCAACTCTGACAAAACAAATAGGGCAAACCATCTGTCTTGCAAGACGACTGAAAACCAAAACTCTCATCTCTGTTTTTATGTTGCAATGCTGTTGATCTGCTGCCTAAACCACAATTTGTTTAGTTAAAAATAATGTGACTTTTGACCCTTGCTGTTGGGAAAATAAAAGCAGCAACATGTTAAAACATAGTAAATATATTTCAAAGATTTGAGGTAAACCAAACAGTGATGTTAAAAAGTTCTAAGTGGAACCTATAGTTTCCAAATAATCGTGGGGCTGTCATAAAGTCAGTAGCTTTAACATATAAATGTAAGTGTGCAATTCATGTATGAACACGGAAAAAGAATTAACGGAGCTGTGACTATTCAACTGCTAAATATCAATATATTATATGCAGTAGAAGCATCTGCTGTGGGAATACACTTTTATAACAGGTTTATGAACAACATATATATTTACCTGGGGACAAAGAAGCCCGAAGTGTGATGTGAGTTTAACACAGTGTTTGTAGAAGACAATAAGCATAATATATGTTTAAATATTTAATGGCAATATCAGGTTTTAAATCTGTTAATTTTTATTGGCTCTGAAGCCATATCCTTGAAACTTTGATTCTAAAGTTTGAAAACTTTTTTTATTGGGTAAGAAAAGAATAGTTTTCAGACTTGATTTTTCTATTAAGTTTAAACATTTCAAGTGTTATTGACTAGAACTAAGATAAAGCTGATAATATAAGAAAACTAAGCATCTCGAAAACCATTCTGTTTTGTTCAAATCCCAGTGTCAGAGTTAAGAAAGATGGACTTTACACACTGAAAGATGTGATTATTGGCACATTTTTCCTTTAAAAGCTAATTAAAAAAATTTATTTTAAGTGATATAATAGTCACAGAGTAAAGTGAATAAATATGCATGCAAGTTTGAGCACTGGTTCTATTTTATAACTCATCTGCAATTTTTTGAGCAAAAATTAATGACAGATTATCTTTTTAATAATTAGCATTTGTCTTGTCATGGTTTATAGGGTGAGTTAATGAAATATCCAGTTCAGGCCATGGCTTTCCCAGGTAATTGTCTGATAATCTCTTTAATCAAATGACCAAGATCAACATCAATATTAGCTAGTTTCTGGCCTACCCCATTACTCTTGGAAGTCCAGTTTTGTGTGCATATGTTCCTATGCTGATATGTCTATATAGTTTAATTTCCATTCATTTCAGTGGAATTACTTGTTCAATGAGTTTAAGAGGTGTCCATATACCACAGTAGCTCTAGTCACAGATACACAGATATAGGAATCTATGTAAAGATTCCCTTGCTCTAGCAGACAATGGCAGAAAAGTAGATGTGATATAGAAGACACAGTTTGTAATAGCAACTCAGTTCTAACCTGACTTGTACCTTGGAGTTTGGCAATTGTGAGTGTGAGGGTCAGGAGAAGATTTTCCAGTATATCAATACGGACAAATTATTTGGGGAAGGGGTGAAGGGGTCTGCCTTTTCTCTGACACCCTGGTGATGTATTTTTTTGATTGTTCACAAGTTGTGCAGCTTCTGTGTGCTTCAGAGCACTCAAACATGCATAATCTGGTCAAACGTTGAACATTTGGTTTTGGTATGGATTTATATGATCAGAAATTTATTGCTCTATTACTCTTTTTGCCTACAGGCAGAGACAAAATCTCCTGGTTTTAACTGGATTAGTGTTTTTCTATCTCATTGTTTCTATCAACAGATAAATAGGTGCTAGAGAGCATGGATAGACTATTCAGTGTATCCAATCTAACATTTACACCATTGCCTCATATGGGTAGTGTTACAGATGATACTCTTTCTGGTGCAGAAGAATACAAATGGGACAGAAAATCTATAATTAAAAAAGGAAACAAAAGTCAGTTTCAGATGTCTGCTGTCAGGCAGCTATTATGCTTTAATATGATTTATCATATGTTTGTATGAACTCTAAAGCCATATAATGAAGAAACATCCAACCAACAAAATAGAAGATGGATAGTAAATCTAGGTGGTCAAACTGTTACTGTTACATGCAACTGACGATTGCAATTTCACACCTTCTTCCTCCTTCTTGGCTGCACATGTAAATCTGTTCATGAAAAGTCCATTTAATTGGAAACACTATTGCCATTTACAATGTATATTTAATTTGGGGCACAAATTTAAATTTTTTTTTTTTCTCATCAAAATAATTGTTGCTATTAATTGATGGAAGGAGATCTGATTCCCTCAGATAAATACTTGTACCACTGCCTAAAATAAAACAAATCACACAATACACTATTAAGTTCTTTCTTATAAAAAAATTGTTTTCAAGGGTTCCTGTGGATTTTCCCCATATAGGTAGGTAAGGAGATTAGGTTAATTTTTTGCTTATAATCTTTAATATGAAAATTCTATTTTTTCAGCTTAAGGTGCATTTTAACCGTCAAGAAGATGGACACTAGACTGTGAAGTAAAGAGTAACAAAGATATTAATTCACATCTGTCTTCCTGTGATCACTGTATACTAGTGGAAACAAAATAAACAAGCAAATAAGATTTATTTATTTATTTACCAGCACTGTGAAGCTATGTTCCTAGTAAGAAATCTGTCCAGTACAAAATACAGTCCAATACAGAGAACAAATCTTGATAAAAATTAATAAAGCAGTAGCTGTGGCTTTGAAAATAGTATGTCTTATTTATTATCGTAATGTATTATATATTTTTTTGCATAATTGATAACAATCTTTTTTCCTAATATAAGTGATTCCTTTAATAACTTCTCTCTTAGACAATTTCTACATATTCTTTTTCAAATCTTTTATTTCAAATCTTATAATTACATACAAATCTAGTACAGAGATGTCTATCAAATAAATTTATTGGGAGTTTCTCTGGAAAACTAGGTTGAAAAATAAGTTTGTAATAAATGGCAAATCAGAATTTCAGAGATATCCAACAGAGTTTGGTAATTTATGGAGGGCTGGAGCTTACCTGAATATTTATATACAGAACTAATCGTCTTGTATAAGTGTATGTTGCATGATCCTCAACTGAAGAACTTTTAGAGCTCAGTTCTGTGGTGGGAACTGATGTTAGTTTTAATCCAAATGTGCAAGTTAGACTCGAGTACTGAATACTAACACTTTTAACTGACAAGTTACTTCAATGAGGAACATAATGAAAAGTCATGAGAGTCAACTTTGACAGTGTGCATTTTACCTACAGTTTTGAGTGCCTACAATTTCGAATTATTTCATCGAGATATAGCTTCTCACAGGCACTTGCATGTGCACTTAACCCTTCATTATAAGGTTAGTATAGTCTGACTAATGGAAAGCCCTAATATAAAAGGTATTAATAGGTTTTGACTTATAAACATCATGACTTTGACACTTCCGTGTATCATGGAAATTTTTAAGCTAAGTCCTTCAGGCCTTATTTTGAATCAGCTTGAGCATTGAGTTTGTCCAACTCAGGTGTCACTATCTTCCTAGAAGCACTGAAATTTGTAATGTGAATGTAGCAAACTTCGCATAGTTTGGTCAAGTTTGTTCTGCAGAAATATCCTAGTACTTCTCTCAATGCATTCCAGGTTACCTTTATGTGTCAAGTTGTCATGTTCAAAGGTAGTACTTTGGAAATACACTTGCTTTTGGATCTGTCCCAAGGTGACAAATGGACTTTGGAGTTCTGAGGCCTGTGGTGCAAAGACATCTCTAGAGATCCATACTCAGTGTAGAAGAATCACACTAAGCCATAAAAAAAATACACTTGTAGAGCCAAGCTATCTCTGTTAAGGGCTATGCAAACATGTGGGTATTGTGCTTTCCAGCTCTCCCAATTCTGACTGCTGAGAGCCCTGAGCCTGCCCTGCATGGAGTTGTCCAATATTTGCCAGACTTACTAATGAGTGCTGCTGAACTGCTTCCAAGCCTGGCCCCAGATTTGTAAGATGACATATACACAGCAAGTGCCTTGCAAATAAATCTTTTTGGACCCATGCTGGCCCATCTCAGGCCCAATTGTGTATTCTCAGTGGCAATGATTCAGTTTATCTGCAGTTCAAATGTATCACCCACAGAAAAGTATGGCTGAAGCATATGGGAAAACCTATTAGTAATACTTTGAAAACTCTTTCCCCTGGATTTCTTAAGCATTCTGACATGCTTCTTGCAAGAGATTGAGTGTATCTTTTGAAACTGTGTCAGGAAGTTTTCTCATCTGTACTCTGCAGGATAGCTAATGTTGCTCTTAACAGTGACTACAAATATTTTTTACAATGACAGCAGAAATGAAATTGCGTCCGACAAATATATGCATTTTTCTGCACTTGAGTGAACAAAAAAAGTACACATTTCTTCTCCATTACTTTCTGAGAGCTAATAAAAGTCCCAAAATCTTAAATTATCTGGTTCTGAACAAATTACTTATCTTTATTCTTCAATTACCTGCTTTGTAAGGATTCTAAATTGAAACTTCTGCTGTTGTCATGCCAAAAAGTCGTTTCTTTGCTTGCTTTTACATTTTGTTAAGCTCTGTTGTCATGGAGTTCATGATGAAGAACCTCTATTTTCATACAGAGTTCTTATCCATTTCAGTGATTTTCATATACTTGTGGAAATTTTATAAATTATGTGAAGGTGCATATATAGCTTGGGCATACATCCAGTGTGCATTCATTAGGTGTTCCTAAATGCACCAGAAATTAAATGAGAGGAAAGTTCAGAGGAGCCAGCCCTGGGATACAGGACTGCGATGTCACAGACCTTCTTGAAATCTTTTATTTTAGAATTTGCAGGAGTTTTGCTGTACACTGTCTGTGGTCCTGTTGGGCATGAGTAAAGAAAGTGGAACAGCTCAAATAATGATCAATCACATTTAGTTATTTGAAACCAGGTAGCGATCATGTCTAATTTCACAAGTGAATTGTCCTGCTTCCTTTCTTCCTTTCAGAAGAGTATTTGTCACTGGTTCTTGTCAATTAGGGCTTAGGTGGTGTTACCATAAATATAGGCTGGGTATAGTTACTGCCGAGTGAGTGGCTTTTAAAGCAGACAAGAACAATTTCACTTCCTTGGAACAATAGCAGATTAATCCAGTTAAGTCATTTTACTAATTAAATATAACAGGAAACAGTTTTAAAGCTTACATTTTGTATATGGGGTTTTTTGAGTGGTGGAGGTGGGGGGATTAAACAAGTCATGTTGCCATGGTTGAGTTTCCAACCTGCGCTGTCCTGGGAGAGAGGAGCAGGTTCTGTGTGGAGGGAGAAAGAACTTCTTTCTCTCTTGATCCCCACAAACTGGTAAGACATCTTGCATGTCAGAAGCCTGTAGCTGCAACCTCGCTCCAGAGCATCTGTTTTCATGTCCTCAGATGTGACAGAACCCTAGAACATACCCAGTGGATTCTCTGCTGGAGAAGAAGCTATGGAGCAAGATAATAGAGCCTGAGTGAGAAAGCTGCGTATCATATTTATTCTTTTAAAAAATGTGCAGCTGTAAACAAATTCTGTATTCAAATTTCTTAGCATTTTAATATAGCTCTTCTGACTCATGGTCCTTATCCTTGACCACCACCCGAGTGATGCATTTATCTTACATTGTCAGCTTTCATCATTACAAATGGTGTATATCATTTTTGCAGAGAACTTGAAGTGCTGGGGCCTGGGCTGTGGGCCCTGAGTTGGTGTTGACCTATGGATGAGTCCCAACCCAGCAGTGTGTTTTGTTCCCCAAGTGGTTTCAGAGCCCAGAGGCAGAACCCGGCTCAGCTGTGTGAGGCCTTCCCCCAGGTGGTTGTGATTGGGGTGGTGGGTGAGGCTAGAGCTACATCAACCAGGAACTGATCAATCTGGAGAGAGTTCCTGTTGGGGCCAGTCAGAGGGGGTTCCTGTTTGAGGCAGCTTGCTGAAGTCTGTCTTGGTGGTGTGTTCCCTCTTCTGGTGTCTGATTCAAGATGGAGGAGAGCAAAAAAGATGAAGAACATGTAAAAGATAAAGGTATGCTGAGGGGATGTTGCTGAGTTTGGTGTTGGCCTGTGGAAGAAGAGAGCTAGCAGCACAAAATTGATGTAGTCAGCAGGATTGTTTGAAGAAGGAGAGAGCCAGCAAAACAGAACTGCAATGTGTATTCTTAGGAAATCGTTAACAAATAATAAACATTGTTTTATTTCTTTATTAATCTGAGCTTGGTACCTTTGCAAGGCTTCTGGTCTTGACTTCCCATTTAGTAAATAGGTGCCTGTAGCACTTATCTCCAGCTGGCTAAGGTTTGAACACTGTGTTGCAGCTTTACCTAGGAAATCCTGAGTCTGGCTGTGTTTATGGCATTTCTGAGTTACCTTGATTTTGATGAAGTCTAGTTTTAGTACAGACTGACTTTGATATAATCTATTCCAAAGATAGTTATAATAAATTTAAAAATAGTGAAAGTGGTCACTGGCTTATTACCTGTCTGAAAACTGTCTAATGAACAGTAGGTAAAATTACCCATAAAACTTGCATTTCAACAGTGGCCAAACAAGAAAACAGTGTTCAAAAATAATTTCTTACTCTATCTAGAAAGCTACATATGTTGTAAACAAGTATTCAGTATTTATTTTTCTTTCTAGAAGAACTGATTCCATAATATCATTTTATACAATTCTGTAAGCAAAACTTTATGAGAGCTGTGTCTGAAACTCTGATTTAGGCAAGATAAATATTTTTATTTTTTATAGATATAGAGAGATAAGTATTTTAAGGGGGACATAAGAGACACTTGTGTTCCTGTAGGATATTTAAATAAAGCCAGGAAATTGAATTTATATGTGCAGCCCAGTTCCTATTCACTGTGTAGGAAATGTAATTGTCTAGCACCAAATTTTCTTTTCTCCAGTGTTGCTACTGTGAGCTACAAGAAAATTGTAACTCTTTTCTCATTTTACTGTTCAAGTTCATCTTGCTGGTTTTAATATATTCAGTAAATGTAGTTATGACTTGTCATAGGAAAAACCAGTAGGGGATGGTGGGCTGTGATTCCTCAGTGTTTAAATTAAGCCTGTTGGGCCCTGAGTTCTATATACACATTTCAAAGACCAATACTGTCACTTTTTCTCCAGAAATAGATGAAATAGGGTTATACCACAAGTCTGAAATTTCCATAGGGATGCTGTTTTGACAACTGCCAGTACTAGAAACCATACTTTTTATCAATGTTGAAAAGGATCCATGGTTGTCTGTCTTACCACAGAACAGTCTTAGAAGTCTAGCATTGCTTCAGGATGGAAAAGAATATAAATAAAATCTTACTGAATATTTTTATCTGAATGTATCTGTTTTAGATGCTATCCAGAATCATAGTTTTTTTGAAAGAGAGAAGAGTTTGTCTATAATTTACTTTAATCATGTAGCATATTAAAGGAAATGATGAATTACTGATAGCAAATAGCTTTATTTCCTGCATAATGCTGCCTGTCATAGCATTTCAGGTATATTCAAAAAATAGAAATATAAAATATAAAAATTTCTGGTTTGTCTCTTTTTTTTGTTTCTAAAACTACTTGACCTCAGTAGGATTGGGACTTTGCCCCAAACACTGTCTCAAGACTGCCATACAAATGCATCACCACAGTGAGCTAAAATAGTTTTGGAAGTAACATGAATATGAGTTACTCTCTTAGATTCAAAAGTCCCATCTTTTGGTCTGACTGCAGCAAACCAGTGCCACATTGTGCTGCTATGTTTATGCAACCATAAGCATCTTTTGCAATGTATGAGTAATGACACCACCATATGTCCTAATTGCTAGAACAATCACTGCCTTCCTGTGGTTTGTCATTATTTCTTCATGACAGCACTGCCAGAGGTATCATCATCATGCTTATCCTTCTCATCCAAAATTTAGAATGTCCACTCAACGTTCTCTGCTTCTCTCTTCCTTCTCCACTTCTCCAACACCGCACTTTTAAACAAGAGGTATGAAACATCTAGCACAGGTGTAATGTGATTTGCCTTTCCACAGTAAGCATGACTGATGTGAGCCATTTGCATCAACACTTCTTGTTTCTAAGTGTTGATGTGTTAGCTTGCATCACTGATTCATGTATTTCTATTCTAGCTTCTCCTTTCCCAGGATTTCTTATGACCTCCTAATTCATTTCATTCAGGTACTGGTGACCTTAAGTTGAAAGAATGTACACAGCTTTCCTTTCATTCAATGTAACTTAAATTAACTGTGGTCTTTGGAAAGCAAGAACCTTTCTTTGTTTCCTTACTTTCTTGTGTGTCTATGTTAGTTCAGTTAATATATTAGCTAAAGATATATATAAAAATTAATTTTAAATATTCTAGTTATTACTATCTTTAGTTTATAGTAAGATTAAAACATTTGAAGACATGAGGATTTGTTATTTTAAATGTAAAGTTCATTTAGATTTATTTCTGTGCAGATTTTGAAGTTATAATGAAACCCATTTTAAAGTAAAAGATTTTAAGAAAGCAATAGTTCCTGGTATGACCATCTACAATACTGAAATTCAAGACCAAAAAGTAAACAGAGTAAATGCCTGATAGATATTTAGAGGGGTGAGGAGATTAATTTCCTTTGGAGGAACTGAGAAGAGCAACAGAAAAATATCTCATACCAGTAATTTGTAGCAGTTCTTCAGAGTATAGCAGTTTGGGTGATTTTTATTGTTGTTTGGGGTGAGAGGATGTTTCAGGGGGACATGAAACTTTTTTATAATGTTCAGTTCTACAATGGTATGCACAGTTCACACTTACTGTGGCCAGGTGTTTGCAGTAATGGGAGACTGGAAACTGAGTTCTGAATGTGTACATCTTAGGTGATATTTCTCAGGTTAGTTAATCATATTAACAATATCTTTAATAATATATAGATAAAATGTATTTTTAGTACTTTAAGTTCTTGGCAGCCCCACAGCTGTTAGGCTGTTGAAAAACAGAACATTCAGATTAAAATTTCCTTAATTAAATCTGCCAGTGTTTGAACTTTACTGTATATTTTTGATGACTTGGGAGGTTTGCTTACTAATTTGGAACTTTGCCTAATGTTTTTGTTAAAATAGAACTTTCTATCTTATAATTAATCTCCTTATTCTGTATGTTCATACAATAAGAGTGCAGAACAAATGAGTACCCAAAATGCTAGATGTATAATGAATAGTTAGGGTTTAAACATAACTATTTTCCTGACAAGGACATGGTACTGCTAGAAGCAATTGGCTGTCTTACGTTATTCTTCTGCCAGGTTCCTTCTTTTTTATACATTATACAAAAAGAAACTGCATACAGTCAGAACTCTCACACCACCACCAAAGAAACCAGTTCATTTAAAAAAAAAAAGTGAATCTACTTTGTTCATTGTTTATTTAAAATTTAAATTTGTGGTCTTATCTCCACTTGCATGCAGTGGGAATAAATGAGTTTTCCTTATCGATTTATGAATAGAATATCCAGCACGGCTCAGGGGGAAAAAACCATAGTCCATCTGCTCATGCAGAGTGACATCTTCCTTTTTTTAATGAACCCAACCAGTGAATTTAGTCACTCATGCAGAACTGAATAAAGCCTAATGTGGAGGTAACAGACTAGCTTTCAAGTTCAAGGGATCACATGCTTCTCAGGAGTAAAGAGGTCTGTTTGACTTCACTATGCTTGAGTTTCTCTTGTACAGATTTGGATCTCCATTTCATCTGATGTAAGGCTAGAAGGGTTTTGGTGTCTTTAGTCAATTAGTTCTCCCAGGAACAAAAATCTTTTCTGTAATGTAAAAGTATAGGCCTAGACTTAGAAATGGTTACAGTTCTTTGGGATGTCCTGTGGTTGCGTGTACATCGAGACAGATGCGTATGCACAATCTAGTTGAGGAAACCTGATGATCAGGGGTTGACATGTCCCCCATTGCTTTATATTTGTCAGTTAAAACTTTCTATTTCTGAAACTACCCAGTGGCCGTCTCATAAACTTGATCCCACACTAAGATGTGATATTTACAGTGTGGTGCCTCTCCATGTCTACCTAACTGTGCAGTATGCTGTGAAAACTTGATGTCATATTAAGTGGCAGGCTATTTTTCAGATAGATGAATTCCATCTGCTCTAAATATTTCCATTCACGCAAATTATATTTTTGTGCGTGAATCTGTGTCACAGATTCTTAGTTTTTTTCCAAAGCCTCATAATTTAATTTCTTATATATTTGGATGTTAGTTGGTTGCACTTTCCTGATAGGGCTGTGACACTGCTTTGTCAGGTGGCTGATTCTGCAGAAAGGTCCAAGTACAAAGTCACGTTATGTCATCTTACACAGGTCGAAGCACTGCTGTGTATTGAGTAGTTGTACTGCTAGCCTACAACAGAACACTTCTCCAGTGTGTTTCACTTCAAGAAAACTTAGGCGAATATAAAGAACAACATTATATACATTATAACAGTAGTTCCCAGTGAAAAACAAGGATTTGCTAAGCGAGCTGTTAAATGTCTTTGAAGATGGCTTTTCTTCACATTCTAAATGTGAGAAGAAAAGCTGCCTGAAAGAAAACCTCTTCACAAGTTGGAGTACTAACAACATGGACAACACAGCTACTTCTGACAATTGGAAGTCTGTTGTGTTGTCTAAACCAAGTCTTTAATAACTTCCTTACTTGAGCTGAATTAGATGTGACTGAAAACACAGCATAACACAGTTATGTCATTTTAAGCATTCCTTAACATACTGGAAGGTTGCTCCATAAAGTGGGAGGGAGACTATCACTGCTTCAGATTTGCCCTTAAAATTTGTTCTGGCTGAAATTTACTATATTGCATGGAAAGTGTGCCTAAAATGTGGAACAGCAATAACTGTTTCTACCTTAATTATAACTAAATTATCATTTTATTTATAGTTATGATGCTTTTTATTGTTGGAGGCATACGTGAGATTCTTATTTTTACTTATTGCTGTCCATTTTAGCTCCTTACTGATACAGTAAGCGATAGTATTTACTATGGGTGATAAGATCAGTGGGAGATTATAGTGTGAGATTCAAAGAGCCAATCTGCACATTAGAGCTGAGGAAACATAGCTAAACCTGATTTATTGTTTCATTCTTTAACAGCTCTAATGGTACTCTTTTGATGTGGCCATTGTCTACTAGAAAGTGAACAGATATAATTTTTTGGAGGCTGTTGGAAAGACAAAAGTCTGACAGCTTCTTGCTTGGGCCACATTTAACTTGCAGGTGGCAAGATTTGGAGAGATTTCCTGTATTCACAGCTGTCCAGTTCTTTCAAAAACTAGTTCAGAGAGAGATTAATGAAAGTGTCTGTAGTCTTTTAGAAAGAAGTTTCTGTGTTTGCTGTAGCAGTATTTGCTAGTCATAGAAAACCTCAAAAAAAAAACAACAAACCAAACAGATGAAAGAAAGAAAAATAAAAAATTGTGTTGGTCCCTGAAGGCGACTTGTGGCAGTGTCTCAAGATAATAAATTACATCTGATCCCAGGAGTGGCTGTGGCAGAGAGGAAGGTCAAAAGGAAAAAAAAGTCCAAATAATCTGTACAAACTGAAAAGTTCCTTATGTGATAAAATTGTCAAGTATTATCAAGATAAATAGAGCTATTTAACACGTGTTGCAGAGGGAAGCTTTTTTTGGTAACGGATGTCCTCTGAATGGATACCCAGTGCTGACTTTCATATGATGTAATGTGTTAAAGTTTATCAGAGAGAAAAACTCAGCTGAAATTCCAGACAGAAATTCAGAATGTAAACCCATTCACTTTTGCTGACATTTTGGGTTTTCAGTTCAATTTTATTTTAGCAGTACATCACAGCTTCACTTAGACTGCTATTGCTGATGTGCATATTCTTTTTCAAAACCCTTCTATTATTACCAGTAGCTTTTCTTATACCTTCTCTATTTGACTTTGAGTATATTTTGTGATGTAAGAAAGAGGGATTTAGAGCTGGATTAATTAATTTGTCTTAGAAAATATATTATGGACTTCAATCAATTAAACAGAATTCCCACTTTAAGAAATCATTATAAAACAATCCAATATTCATATACCATAATTATCATGAGGCTTATTACTGCATATTACTTTTCATCAGTACATAAGCATCTCACAGGCAGTGAACTGGTCAGACAGAAGTAGCTTTCTGATTAACACACAGAAGATTGGAGCTTGTGTTCTACTTTAAGTTCAGGTATTCTTGGCATACAGTCAAATTCTAAGACCATAGAGCTATGCCACAGCATTGTTATATTTAAATCTCCTTTTCTGGGTTACAGCGTTCTTGTATCCTTTCCTGCTTTTCAAAGGTGAAGCTAGCTGTGCTTTTGATTAATGCTTTTCTCAAATTCTCAGCTCTTTATTTTTCCTTAAGCACCAAACAAAGGAAATGCTCTTGTTGAATATTATTTCATTCCCTTATTTGTTTTTCTATAGAAATCTTTTTCTATAAAAATATATTTTTAAATGGGCTTTCTCTGCTTTACATCAGTCTATGGATACAGTATTTTCTCACCTATGAGCTGCCAAGCTTGCTGATTTTTGAGTGTTATTTCTTCCATATGTTTTCTAATTCTTATTTATCACAAATACACATATTCAATGGGGACCTTTAAAACAAGTTAGAATAGACATTAAACTAAAGATATTCCATTTCTCTCTATTTTCTCCTGAATTATTAGTCATATATCTTTAATTCTTAACTGTGCATTCTCTTTGTTTTGTTTTGCACTCTGAACAGTAAAAAAATAATCTCATACTATTACTAGTTTATTGGTCAAACTGCCATCTTTATACTTGTACAATAGTGGTAGCATGAACAGAAAACACTCAAGAAGCAGCACAAATCTCTCCTTTTTGAAAATGAGAAAGTGCAATTTAAAAAGGGTTCTTGCCTTTTTTTTTTACTCCAAATGTCAGTTGTATATCTTGCTGTTCATTTAAATTTATATATATCCATTTATATGTTTTCAGAAAACATACTTACAGATAAAGATAAGTATATTTTTATGTTTTAAGATGAGATTGGAAGTGCGAGTGGTTATAGGGACATTGTGTTCACACACAAGTACGCTGTTAGCAAGAATAAGCTGAATCTCTGCTATATTTGCTTTAATGTCCTGTAGGCCACTGATTAGCACCTGAATTCCCTCCAATGGTGTAAATAATTTGAAACATCTTGTGCTTGATTTGAAGCCCAGAAAAATCAATTTCTTCCTCAGACTATTATATATTTCTGCCCTTCTTTTCTCCTCTCTTTCTGATACTTTAGTAACCAGGGACATTCTGGAGCAAGATACCAATTCCACAAATACTAAGTTGATATGTCATGGACTTCATAGCACTCCTTGAACACTTGGGTCTTGAAAGGCACTAAAAACGTCATTAGTCATAATGAAAGAAAAAACACAGCAACAGTTTTGTTTACTATATCCCTTAATTCTTTTGTCTCTTCACTTAAAATGCAGATCCACATTATGGTTTTTCAATGGCAAAGTTAAAGAGTTTTCCTTCCTACCTGTTCCCCCTCAACCCTGCACTCTTTTTTCTATTTTTGTGAGATTGCACACAGAAACTTGTTAAGCAAAACAGAATTAAAAATTCTGAGTGGAAGGGGAAGTCTTTTTACTGGACTCTTCCACTGTCTGAGCTTATAGGACAGTGTTACAAAAAGTTGAATTATCCAAATGAAAGGGGTGTAAATTATGACTGGACAGAGACCTGACATATGGAGGTAAGAATCTCTTACTTTTTGTAAAAAGAATATCAAGCAGGGAATTCTTGGAAATTTGTACCTACCTGTCTGCCCTAGATCGCTGAATTGAATTTACCCGACACCACAAAAAAAAACCCCATGCGGTTTCTGAAACACTCCCACAGAATTTCTGGTAGCTATTAAATTTGTTAAAATACTGATGGTTTTTAAAAAACTTTCAGCAGGTCATTTATGTAAATGTCTACTGGAAAGTTTATTTTGGTTATAGAACAGGAAAAGGAAAAAAGTTTCCTTTAACTATGCAGCCATAGCTCTTATCTTTTATCTTTGTCTTTGCAGTCTCCTTTGTTCTGCTGCACTAGAGAATTTCTGAAGTACAGTTTAAAGGCAGTTCTTTTAGCCATTCTAAATTTAATTTACATTAAATTCTAAATTAACTGGTTAGATAGACATGTGTGAACTGGTTAGCCTTGCTCTAATGGCTTGTTTACACGTAATGTAAATATATGTTGGAAGAGTGTATGTGGTTTTCCTCCTGAGTTTGTTTTTTTTTTTTTGCTAAAAAAACTTTTGTCAGTGAAGACATCAGGTTTTCTTATGAAGACAGCACAGCAAACCACACCAAAACCAGCTCTGAGATGTTAGGGGGTTTTAATATTTCACCAGTTAAGAGCCATAAGCATTTCCTAGGGGTCTATGATTATAAAGATTATACACTCTGTATTTGGGTTTGAAGGAGGAGATGGTACGAATTTTGGTGTTGTAAGTTCTAAGTAGATAATCCTTAATGTTTGATTTGTAAAATGGTACTAGAGTTTCTACTTCCCTTCCTTGTAATTTTCTAGGGGTTTATCTTTTTTTGTCCCAAGAGGTCATATGCGAATCAGAATAGAAAACCATGAATTTCAATCTAAACTTTAAGTATCTTTTTATGTGATGTCTATTTGGGCTTCTCTTTCTACCAATTAGTACGTGCGCAATTTACATAATCAATCACGATAAAACATTTGTGAAATCTTCTATACTTGCTCATTTAAGTTTAGTGCTAGAAGACTAAAAGGCTGTTTTTGAAATCAATGTCAATTAATCTTTTTTAGATTTATAATGCACTTTCTAAGGAAGTGCCTTGGATTGTAAAAACAGACATAAACATCATGTTGTAATGCATGTTAGAGACAGCTCCATACATAGCTTAAGTTCTTTAAGTTTAAGTCATGAAATATCTGAATGGAATTCTCATCCATAAGTAGAAAAGAGGACTTGATAACAAGTATTTTTAGAATGATGTCTGAAACTTATTTTCTAAATAAAATTGTACAGTCACAATAATGACGCTAAGAGTAACAGAATAGAAAAAATAAGAAATATTTGTCTAAATTATGTAAAAGGAGGAAGAAATTGCCCAAACACTGCCTTTTAGTCAATTTAATTTTCAAGTATTTTTTGCTAATATTCAAGAAAACACTTTTTAAAGGTCTTTTGTTATAGGGAGTGGTATATTTCATGTTATTTACAAAAGATATCTGGAGCTGCTTTTCTGAAATGTGGATACACTTGTTTTCAAATGAGTAGTTACGTATTTTGCTTATTAGTATACTGAGATAGAAGAATTTGTCTTATAGGGGGTTTTTTCTTACACTTATGGGAATTACTAAGATCAGTTATGTAATCATTTTAGCAGCATGAAAAATTAAATTGGACAGACTTATAAGTATATCAAACTCTCCAAAGATTGTCGTCATTAGGAAATCTGTACATGCTCAAAACATGGAAAAAATTAAATCTTTTTGTATGTCACAGTTTAACCCCAGTAGGCAGCTCAACCCCACACAACTGCTCACTCACTCCCCTCCCTGACGGGACGGGGGAGGGAATCAGAAGGGGAAAAGTGAGATAACTTGTAGGTTCAGATAAAGACAGTTTCATAACTAAAGCAAAAGCAGCATACACATGCAAACCAAAACAAGGAATTCATTCACAGCTTCCCATCGGCAGGCACGTGTTCAGCCATCTTCAGGAAAGCAGGGCTCCATCATGCACAATGGTTAGTCAGATAGACAAACATTACCACTCTGAACTTGCCAACCCCACTGAACATCCCCAGCCCACCTACCCCTTACTCCTCCTTCCCCCATCTAGGTGGGGAGGATTCTAGGCATGATGCCATATGGTATGGAACATCCCTTGGGCCAGTTGGGGTCAGCTGTTCCAACTGTGTGCCATCCCAACTTCTAGTGTAGCCCCAGCCTACTCACTGGTGGGGTGGTGTGAGAAACAGAAAAGGCCTTGAGGCTGTGCAAGCACTGCTCAGCAACAGCTAAAACATCTCTGTGTTATCAACACTGTTGTGGCCACAAATTCAAAACACAGCACTGTAGGAGCTACAATGAAGAAAATTAACTATAACCAGGCCAAAAGCAATACACTCACAAGATGCATTCTTTTCTTTCCTAATTTCTATCTTTATATTTGAAGTTTCTTAAACGAGAGTTTGAAGAAGTATTAAACCATTTTTAATGTGTATATGGCTATTTCTGTATAATATTGCATCATCTTCATGAGGTGAAGTTCATGAGTGATAAACAATCCAATTCATCTCTGAAACAAGGTTACAATGCCATATTGATCCTCAAACCAATTGATGTTATGCAACAAAATGATACTGCTGAAACGGGGCATAGAAAGTAAAGTAGAATCAAGATCTGAAGAGATCATTTTTATGTTACATATGAACATTCACTCATTTGCAGCCTTTCAAAACAGAATTTGATTTCCTAAATGGTGCATATGACAAAGCAGTGCAGCAGAGATCTTTAATCTGTTTCTACATGCCTAACCTATGAGGGGAAAATACAGGATTAAACTTGATATGTTTTCATTCTCCTGAGAAAATGAGTTCTTGCTGTGTTCCCAAACAGAATGAAGGACTGTTGCTGTATAAACTAGTTTTCCCTTTTGAGTTATAGTTCTAGAAAACATGCCACTTGTCATTTGTCTGTTTCCATGCAGAAAAAGAAAATGGAGGCATTGCATATGTTTGTTTTCTTTCAGACCAGTGAACTAAGCTTTTTATTGGCACCACTCATCAATGTCAGCATTTCTGATTTAATGAATTCTGTCTTTTCCAGATAAGTGGGAATCTGTTATTCTATTGATAATTTTTTTGATTCCTTTGGAAGGAAATATCTTAAATTTGGCATTGTGGAACAAAGAACATATATTTTCAATATTATCAAAAAGTGGAATTTAATATTAAAATGACCTTAGGAATACACTCCTACAAAGAATGTAGTTTGGTAAGGTTTCTTGAGATAAAGCTATGGAAATTAAGAAAAAAAAGTTTGAAAACTCAGTTGATAATTTACATAAAATTCATAGATTAAGAGTTGATATGGACTTACAAAGCCTGACTGTGCGTGCATTTTCTTGAATAAAGTATTTATTGAGGCCTTTAACATAGGTGATTCACTGAAAGGCTCAGCTTTATTCCTTGAAGACCATTTTCCACATGAAACCAAATTGGATATTGCTAAATTCACATTAGCAAAAATCTGGTTGAGTAATGTTTTTATTAACGTACAATTCTAGACTCTTCTTGTTAAAAATATTGTCATATCATTTTAGAGGATGAAATCCTATTATTTACAGAGACATATCATTATGAGGGATCTGTAAGCAACTATTTGGAAATCTAAGTGGCAAAGCATGAGCTGCCATTGGGACAGACAATTAAGAATCATAATAGAAGGATGGAGTCGAGTTTTTCTTGCACCTTATTGTTTGTCCTTCACATGCTACCTGCAGATGTTGAGTAGTGGCTTTGGCTAATGTCTTCAAATCAGAATACGAATTTGAAATACAGACAGTGGCTGGTAGTGGAACAGAGTAATGCAACTAGAAAAGAAAAGTTTATTTTTAACCTACTCAGGGTATTAAGGCAGAATTAATTGTTGGAGGGAGAACAGAAGGAAGAGAAGGAATGGAGGAGAGCTGACGTGGCTTTCTGCCTATTGAAGGAGAGAAGCTATTCTCAAGGTGTGAATGAAAATGTGTTGTCTTTCTGAGCAGGACTGATAACAGCAAAGATGTGATGAGCTGACAAGCAGAATTATGCTGTTAGACAGCAGTACCTTTAAAGCAAGTTTAGGAGTGTCAATCTATTTGATAATAACAATTGCCATTTTTTCTAGGAGGACTGTGCTACATTTTACACTTTTAATTCTGGTGGGGTTTTGCTGGGGCTTTTTAGGAGCATGCCTGACTCAAAGCAGTGAAACTATTTTTAGATGAGTCACAATGGCTCTAAGTGGTCAGCAGAACGTGTCTTTCATAAATTCAACACTAGCAGATTAGCTATATATTTCAGTAGATAATTGTGTGTGTATAATGGATTGTTCTACATGACTGTAATCTCTGGTAGTCAGTACCCCTTCTAGCTAGTCAAGATATCTTGGGATTAATTTTTATAGCATCTATGCTTATTTTCATATATATTCTGGTTTTTGATTGCCTCTCTCATTTGCTAGCTATTATATCAGTGTTTCTTATGTTGTCAGCACTCTCTGCAGCTGATATCTCTGATGGATCTGACAGATGGAAAGACAGCAGAGATCTGTTTCATGTTTGTATGTCTTAAAAGTATAGTTAGCTGGAGTAGAATTCAGCTTTAATTTAAGAACTCCAGAACTGCTCTTGTTATGATTCTTTTTTCCCCCCTCACAAATCTTACACAAAGCTATGCATAGCATAGGTGTTACTGAAAGCTCAATAACTGCTGTGGCAGTATTGTAAAGTATGTGTTGAAAGACTGTTGTTTTCAAGGATGTTGTAACATTGACTAATGGAAGAAATTGTTTATAAAAACTTTCTGTAGTGAAAATATTTGTATTGAAGAGGTAAAAGAGCAGGAAAGTATATACAGTTTTCTTTAAATGAATGCATATTCAGTAGAACTGTAATTTGTAGTGCACACAGTTTCTTTGTAAACATTGGAGGATCTCGTCTTTCAATACTAATCTCCTAAGACTGTTGCTGTTGGCCATTTCTGATCATTAGTCTCATCCTGCCTGAGACAGAACTGTTGAAATTGAAGGAAGCTTTCTATTGGCTGTAATCCAAATCAAAGCCATATGCTAGAAATTAACCTGGCTGTGATACTGAAAAATGTATCCATAACAACACTCTTTCTGTAATGGGTCAAGCATGAACCAGTGTTCATGTCCTGGCATGGTTTCACTTCTAGGGATAGTATGAGGCATGGCTGAGTGTGTGGGGTTGGGACACGACTGTCTAGGAGACAGGCCACCCTCTGTGGAGCAGTGGGTGCGCAGGAATATAGCCCAGGAAATGGAGCACTCTGACTGAAGAACTCACCAAGGCAGGCTTTAGAAAGGGTTGAGAAGCTGGGCAAATTTTCAGTGTGCTACTCATGGAGGATTTATGTCCTCTTCTTACACAGGAACACATACCTCTGCATATGCTCCAAAGCCATTTGCTTTTTTTATTCCCTTTTGTTTATTTTGGTACAAAATAAATTAGTAAGAGATTGTGGTGCTCTTACCTTATTTCATACATTTGTTTCCTTTATAAATTCCTTTTTCATGAATTCATTTTTTTCCCTAATAGTTGGCTGTCCACATTCATGTAGTATAATCTATCTCTTTTTATTGTCTAAGTAGGAAGAGCCTAATTATTTTATTTTTTTTTATCAAATGCATAAGTTCTAGGGTATCTAAGTTAGATGGGATTAATCCAAACTTTATAATGCTAAAGCCTCTGTAAAACAGCTTGCCAATGTCCATGTACAAGTAATATCTATTGCACCTGTGATCAGAGCTTTGTTAGTGTTCTACTGTTTTTGTTTGTGATCCATTGGAAAAAAAAAATTGAGGAAAAAAAATATACGTCTTCTGAAGACTTAAGAAGAAATGAGGCCACCTTGTCCTTCTGTACATTTATGAAAAGGAAAATGTAATTCTTACACAAATATTTTATATTTTGAAGAAACAAGGAGCCAGTAAAGTTGCAACTATGAGACCAGCTGCTCTTTTTTTTTTTTAACTTAATTGATAAACTGAAATCTTTAACACCCAACTTTTTATTAAATAATAATTTGTTGTTGTTTTAGAAAAAGTCTTTCCCAAATTCTCTTTTCAGGTCTGACTTATTGTAGTTCCCTATCAACCCTCAAAGCTCTCTTAATGTTTCATGTATATACCACCAGAGTGTTGCTAATTTTCCTGATTTTATTAAGTAGCTGTGTTCATTAATGAGATAGATCCTGTATGTGATATGATGAGCTGAAATGAAGGCTTATGAGGTATTTACTCAAAGAAGATAGGAGGCCATATATATTAATGGAATGGCTTCTTTTTACACTTAACTAATCCAAATTTAGGAAATTGAAAAGATCTAAAATTGAAATTGTGAGGCACTGCTACAAAATATCCATATAAAGGAATGAATTTATGCTTCCCTTAAGCCCTTTATTGGGGAACAAAAGGACTTTTTTATAATCACTTTCTATGTCTGCAGTCTGTATCAGCAGAATTTATTTTAATACTTTGAAATGTAGAAAAAAAATTAGTAATGTAATAATATTATTTGTGTTCTTTCTATGTGGAATCTTAAGGCTACATGGATTTCTGTATGAAGTCAGAATGGGCTAAAGCTCCATTTAACCTAAAATTTTGTCCTAACAACTGGTAGTATAGACGGCTTTACTGTCTTTATACTTGAGTTGCATGGAGACAGTTTGTTTAGCAGATAGTGTCAGAACTCTCTCTCTCTCTCTCTCTGATATTAGTCTGATCTTGTTTTGTATTGTTTGACAGTGTATATTTAAAGCTTAATATTACATGGAAAATATTTCCACAATAAAACAGTGTGTTGTGTGAAAATTCCTCTTAAATACATCACTAATAAGATTCTGGATGAATTGTTTCATCAGCCATCTTTAGACTAACTGAAGCTGACAATTTATCTTTTTTTTANATCCTAAGGAACAGATAAAGGAATAATTTAGAATCATTTCAGCGAGAAAGTAGGAACATCTGTCAGTGAAACTTGTCCTGAAGGCTGTCCATCATTGTACAGTTTTCAGCTGTGTATCATATTTCTAAATTTCATCTGTCAATTTAATAGTTTCTGCCACATGTGAAGCCTAAGTCCTACACGGACAACACTCTCCTTCCCTCTGTTCTGCTTATTGGGGATATTGAAGACTTCCTTACATGTTAACTACATTTCCTAATGTAAAGTTGTAGAAGAGGGAAAAACTCCATCATTTTTTCATTGAATTCAACTGGGAGTTAGTTTTTAATGTAAGTCTGGTAGGAATAAAGCTCAAAATTACCTGGAATCTCTGCAAATTTCAGGTGAGCATAGCTAGTGTCAGTCTTTAGCTATAAAATTAGTAAGATTTCAGTAAGAAGAATGTGGTAAAATCCCTCTCCCTTATCCTCTTTCTCTTCCTCTATTTGGGAGGGGAAGGAGGGGTTAACAGAGAGTGTTGTAGGTCTGGTGGATTGAATCTGAACCTCGACATACTGGAACATGGGGATAAGGTCTCCTCTGAGACTTCTCTTCCGAAGGCTGACCACTTCTTTTTTGTATAGTGGGAACCAAAACTGCCTGACAAGCACTGAATGGGATAATGACTTCTTTATCTCTGCTGGTGACACCCTTGTTAATGCAGCCCAGCATCCTGTTGGCTTTCTTTGTCACTGCAGCGCACTCTTCACTCACTGAGCTTATTGTCGACTAGGACTGCCAGGGCCCTTTCCATAGTGCTGCTTTGCAGTGCTGTTTGANGCTACATAGGATATCCCGTGCTAAATGGTATGAAGTTTCTCCAACCTGAAAGACACAAACATGGCAAGTTTGTTCTGATACTTCAAAGAAATAGTAATTATTTTCAGTCTTGTATAATAAGTTCCCAACAAGAAATTCAAATAGTGTAATATGTATCTGTAGTGGGTCTGTCTGAGCTGATTTTCCCCATACAGCCTTCATGCTGCAGNTCTGAGACTTCTCTTCCGAAGGCTGACCACTTCTTTTTTGTATAGTGGGAACCAAAACTGCCTGACAAGCACTGAATGGGATAATGACTTCTTTATCTCTGCTGGTGACACCCTTGTTAATGCAGCCCAGCATCCTGTTGGCTTTCTTTGTCACTGCAGCGCACTCTTCACTCACTGAGCTTATTGTCGACTAGGACTGCCAGGGCCCTTTCCATAGTGCTGCTTTGCAGTGCTGTTTGACTCAGATAAGGTACAAAAGAGGAGCAAAGAACCTAATTTTATGGAGCTTATGATGTTTCTAGTCTTGTACAAAGTAAGATACTATAAAAAGACACATCAATCTATAACTTAACTTGAAGATTTTATGAGGTAACTATTGATAAACTGCAGATCTGGAAAAAAACTGCGTATAGTGATTCAATATTTACAGATCCACATTTTACCCTGGAATTTAATAGAGGAAATTTCTGACGCACCAAGAATATTGCTTTATGTTAACTTATGAATAATAGTGAATTATATAGTTAAATCAAGGTCACCTGAAAGATGTTTAACATATTTGTCATAAGATCCATGGTAGAGTTCATTAAATGCATTTATGAACAGAGCCAAATATATTCTCTTAACAATATTCCCTTGAAAAATTATCTCCTTGCTAATGAAAAACCACAATATTTGCTAATTACAGCATTTTCCTCAATTTTGTTCCTTTTTTTAGTCTTTATGGCCATGTATATTATATATAAATTCAACTGAGATAATTTAGGAAGCAAAAATAATTGAAAAATCAAACCTTAGAACTTTCATATCCATTAAAGTTATTGGCTTTTATACTATCTAAAAAAAAAAAAAGATTCTTGCATCTGTTTTGTTATAATACTCTAGGTCAAGGATAATGTAAGCGACAGTTCATTTTATAAAGAGCAGTGCAAGATGAAATATTGGAAATTAGCTCCACAGTACTGTGGTAATATACCACTTGTGTGATGCATGGACAGGGACAGTCTCTTTTCAGTGGTGCCCAGTGATAGGAGAAGGGGCAAAGGGCACAAACTGCAACACAAGAAGTTCCACATGAACATAAGAAAAAAAAAAAAAAGTATTTCCTGTGAGGGTGACAGAGCACTGGAACAGGCTGTCCAGGGAGGTTGTGGAGTCTCCTTCTCTGGAGACTTTGAAAACCTACCTGAATTTGTTCCTGTGCAACCTGCTCTAGGTGAACCTGCTTTGGCAGGGGGATTGAACAAGATGATCTTCATAGGTCCTTTCCAACCCCTACCATTCTGAGATTCTTTGTGATTCTGTGATGCCAAGGAACTTGTATGTCTCCAGATTAAAAATGTGACAGAAGACTTTTCAAAGGGGAGACAGACTTTGGGTATCAAACCCTGTTCCTCTGTTCAGATATTTTAATTAATTCTGATTTTTATGCAGTATCAGATTTACAAATATTAAACATTCCCAAAAACAAACTAAAAAATCAAACCTAGGCTGCTTTATTCATAGGGTGATGCTCTCAGTTTTCCTCTGGCTGCAGAGTCAAGTTCTCTGTCCCTGCTTTAATTTCTGGCTCTGTGATTAGTGGTGCATATGTAGTAGTACTTTTATTATTATTATTTTATTTTAAAAGTAGCCTTTTTAAAAGATAGTGGCTGAGGAATGCAAAATATGAATTTGAATCCTGCCAAGCTGAGGCAAAAATAGGACCCAGGCCTCCCGCATAGTCAATGTTGTAACCAATACGACGTTATGCAAATACCCAAAGGCACTGAGATACAAAGTGACTGTGATTATTGTGCTTTGTGCTGAGCTCAGTGCTATCAGTGTGTGGGAGGCACGTTCAAAGTAGACAAATTGGGTCCAATTGTGTTGTTTAGTTTGTAAATCCCAAAAATCCTTGGTTGTTCAGATGCTGTCTTTAGGGAAGGTGGCTAATCTTCTGGGAATGTACACTAATGCACCTTTTGGTGTCAGATGATAAGATGAAAGATTAAGCACTCTACTGACTCACAGGCATTATAGTTAGGAATTTTTTTGAATGTCTTTTGAATTTTTTTTAAATTCAGTTTCCTGGATTTTATATTGGATTGCTTCAGTCCTTTTTTTGGACCACAGTGGTACATAACAGTTTACAGTTTAGAAAAAGATTTTCATCTTAAAGCAAAATCCTAATACAAAAAGCTGATTTTCTGTTGACTGTTATTACTGCTGCAGACAATTTGTTTGCAAGAATGTCTGTGCTAGTCAGACTGAAGATGCCTGTTCTATCCAAGGGTAAAGCAGTCTCCCTGCTTGGGAAATGGCACAGGAAGGAAGTTAAGTAGGGAATGATCCTTTTCCTGGAATACTATCCTCTTCACAACAATATGAAATGTTAAAATATTTTTGGTTTGTAACCATTTCTGAGTTTGTTGTCATAAAGTTGACCCTAATTCATTTTCTCTCTTCCCTGGACTTTTTTTTTTTTGAGCAAATAGCTGTTGGGTTTGGGTTTTTTTGGTGTTCCAGGAGGGTCTTTTTGATCACTAATAGCCTCAAATAGTGGAAACACTAAAACAGAGCTGTCTCTGATTAGGCTGAAGTTATTTTAATGGAGTTCCTCAATTAAGTCTTGATAAATGCATGCAGCTCATGTTGGCTAAATCAGTTCAAGCAATTCAATTTAAAATAACAGTAAAGGTGAGAAAATGAAGACTCTAACCAGGGTTTGTTAAAATGGGTAGGCTTGAATGAGCTGCCAAGTGAACTAGTATTCAAATTACCTTGTCTTCAGTGCTGTTTTACTTAGCCTAAGTAATTAGCCTAATTAAGCTAGTGAACATTAGCTTTTAAGAGCATGCTTTTTTCATTTTTCCCTGCTCCTAGGAGCCTGAAAAAAAGCCAGGGCTACGTAAAGGATATTACATTTGTGTGATGTCTAACTGATAAGGCTTGGTATTACTGAACATACCTTGCATAGAATTATCAGTCTGTGATAATTAGTTCATGTATATATACGTACACACACATACATATCAATCTCTTTGTAATGGATTTGTCCAAGAACATGGTTTTGTATCAAATAATCTAACAGTGAACATGTCGTGTGCATCTACAAGGCGTTATTTTAAAGGCTTATTGCCTTTAAAATATTGCAGTGGATATTTCAGGCTGATTAGATTGATTTCTTGTTAACAAATAACCATTAATAGTAATTATTAATAAAACACCATGAGCCAGTTTTAGCTCCTATCAGTTCTGTGTTTTGAGGCCTTTAAACTTTCTTCAGGAAAAGAAATGCAAATTGCTACCTAAGACTAGTTTTGTTCAGATTTAATAATCTTGTTCTGGAAATGCATGTATCAGTATTTATATCAGTATTTATTCTGACATAGATAAAACACTTCTGTAACCATTATACACAGCAAATGGCATACTTAAGTGTAGGCTTCCAGTGGTGGATAGACCAGATATAAATACAGAGTTATGCATAATGAAATATGCTATTATAGGTTATTCTGGACACTGAACTTTCTCTGCTGCTGAGTTACAAGGTATCCAAAAATTATCTTCATCAACTATAAAATGAGAAGGGAATATTGTCACCTTTGATTCTGTAGTAGCATTGTGTTCAGACCTCTAATAGCATGCTGACTTGGTCCTATGTTGTAGCATATTCCACAGCATGCTGCAGTTTTATTCATCCACACAGTCAGCTGAATGCAGGTGATACACTTCTCAGTTAAACCAATACACCAGCTTTCATTTAATAATGTTTCTAAATTACTGTTAAGTAGAACTATTGTAGTGCTATTAATATGCTGCTAATTAGTATTATGTTTTGACAGAACAAAAAAAAGAAATGTTAAGACTATGAAATTAATTTGATTTAACAAATTATTATCTTGAGAACAAAGTGAAAATAGATTATTTTATTGTGATCATAAAATAACTTTAATATGCTTTCATATGAAAAGTTAGGGAACAATGCTTCTGGGAATTGAAATGTAATACATAGGAGGATTGCATAATAGTGATAAACAGATTATAGAATAAGTCTAGGGAGGCAAGTCTTGTTTTATCTTCTCCCATTAACTGATACTGAAAGCACAAGGGAGCTGAAAGTATAATGGCACTATCGATTTAAATGCATAAAGTCTGGGCGTTGTCCGGTCAATACTATATGAAGCCATTAATGAAAAGAAGTCATCTTATTGGGTATAAAAGCTTGAGAGATTTTTTTTCTTTTTCCATTGATAGTGGTGATTTTCCACACACAAATATTCAAAGAAAATTTAGAATGAATATTTGTACGTGTTTCTTTCAGTGGGGGCAACAAGCCTCCCCTTCCCAGCTCCTTCGTTGTGCTGCTAAAAGCATTTGTGAATTTACCCTGGGAAATGATTTAAAGTACTGGCTGGATTAAAACCAAAATTTGTTTCTTGTGTTCTGTTTAACCTGAATTAAGGAATTAATTCAGTTTGCAGTGTTACAAAATTAGTATTGTTTTGGACAGGCATATGTAGGGAACACCAAAGCTGGCACCACCTCTATGAAAAATGCTTGAGAACCCATAGTTCCAAACTGATGAAAAAAAATATATTTTCTCATTAAATGTATCAGTTCCTTGAGCAGCATTTTAATTCCTTGAGCTGAGTTTTGGTATAGAAATATTTTCAGCTTTTGTTCTGACAACTCAGCTATTTTCTATACCTGTGATCAGGAGGTTGTTTTAATACGAAATTCTTTAAAAGATTTTTCTCACTTTTTAATTTACATGTCTTTTTCTTGGTTTTGTTAATATGAAATAGAAAGACTTCAGTATGTTGATATGGGATTTACATGTTATCTTACAAATAAATATAATAGCAGATTTTCTCGGCGAAAACTGAATCTTTCTGTTAATGAAAAGCAATGCCTCATTTTTAGGATGGTCTGTTGGTTTTTTTATTTTATAAAATGACTTGAAACTATTCCAACTGATTCTGCTGTGCCACTCTTCAAACTGACATCTCCATTCTCTTTTGACCTCTTATAGATTTATTTATATATGTATTTTGGAAAAGCTTCAAAAAGTAGCTTTGGAACAAAGTAGTTCTTGCCATTTCATATGAAAGCTGACTTCAGTTCCAGAGGAGGTTTTTGGTCCCAGTGATGTATTATAAATATGTAGGATGAAATTGATATATGTGAATTTGAGAACTATAGTGAGCAAAAGGAGTGTTTAATGCCAACAGATTATAGTGGAAATACATATTTACTAGTCTGAGATCATCCTAAACCTGTCAATCTTTTGCTTTGAGGGAAGCTTACTAAGTGCATTTCAAAATGTGGGAATGCAGAATTCATAGCTGTTGGTCACTGAAATCCCCAGCCTCAGTGCCCAGCTTGGTTTTGTGTCCTGTTTCTAATTTTTCCTGTTTGTTTCCCATCTCTACCCCTGCACTCTAGAGAGATTAATAATCCTGCACTCTAGAGGGATTAATAATCTTACAAGTTTTCCATCAACTTCATAGATAATGACTCTTTTCCTTTCAATTTTCTAACTAACTATTATAACCAGGTTAAACTGAAAATGAGACTTCACATTATGTTCAATACTGCCTTGGTACAAGCCACACTATAGCAGCCTCTGCTGCTTCTTTTGTGCTTAATCATGAGGCTATGGGTCGAATTTCATTAGTTCTGTGACCTGATGGGAAATTAGGTGACTGAAAAATGTTGTTAGCTTTTCCTTGGATCAACAAGGCACTGTGATCTCTAGAAACTGCATGAGGGAGATGATTGAGGAAAGAAAGGAGGAGGAAAACAGGCCTGCCATTCTACCAACAGTCTTTTCTTATACTAAGTTAAAAATAACATTTGCATCTGGGAAGAACAGTAATTCCCAACCTGAATTTAGCTTGGAGTTTTGTGAAGTTTTTTTAAAATTTAAATTCTGACCCATTTAAAGAGATTTGTAGTCCAAAAGCTTGCCTACACTTTCCAGCTGTAACTAAATGTAATAAAAAATATTACTTCTCCTTACAAAAATTGTTTTTCTTACATTGGAAACCTCTTATTAAATTGTGAGAGATATATATATATTGTGTGTGTTTGCACCTGGAAAAAGATTAAAAAATACTTGTATGAGCAATTATGGATGTAAAGAGAAAAAGACAGGCACATTTTAGAAAGGACAATGCATATGTGTGTGATACAGCAACACACTTAAGACTGTTTTTGTTAATACTTGCTTCCATCAAATTTTGGACCTGTCTCTTGATATTGATAAAAGGTCAATAGACTTTATTTAATCTTGCTTCTCTTATTCAACTGAGTAGTTTTGCTGATGAGAAAAGATCTGCTCAGCAAGCAAGAACTGATAATAAAGACCATAGAGTTAGTAGTAACCTCCACAAAATCCTGCAGTCTTCCAGAAAAGGTATTAGGCTAGATACTTTTTACTGCCATATCTGTACTCAGAGATAAGAAAAATATTTTGTGACAACACAGAAGTGACCCTAGGTTGTGACCTTGTGCTTTAGTCTGAAACCAGCACATTTCATGACTAGAAAAGTATTTGCTGAAAGAAATATGCATTTGTTCAGACATAAAGGAAGTATAAAATCTGCCTACATATAAGAAACCTTTAAAAAATGCCAAATAATCAACTTGAAACATTGAGCTCAGGGGTCTACCAAAACTCTTTCCTCTCTTTGGAAGTTCTGGTACTGATTCAGGGCTCTGAATTTCCTCGTCTGTGTTGATTCCAAATCCAGAGGTTCATCTTTGGGTAGGGTTTTTTGGCTTTTGCTCCTTTTTGGACAGTTTGATAGTTTCTCCTCACCAGATCACACCTTCAAACCTTCCAAGGTATTGATAATAAGTCTAGTATGGCTGTAGAAACAATATGTTTCATTTAGGATAGTGAAAAAGAAGAACCTGAAACTTGTAAAAGGAGCCCATCCTTTCTGTGAAGGGTCCTGTTGCAAGCAGAAAGCACATGGACAATCTCCACCTCCTTAGCAGTGAAAGCAAACTTTAGCTCTTTGTGCCAACTGTGCAAGCTCCTCAGAAAGTGGGATACATGGTCCTACTCAAATGATCTCATATAAATCTATGAAATTATCGTGAATTCCTGTGTATCATCTGGAGCATCTCCATGCCTCGGTGTATAACTCTCTTAAGTTCTTTTTTAGAATCTTCAGCATTTGGTTATCGGAAGGGGAAAGGAATGAACTATGATGTTCTACTGTCAAGGAGACAGTTAGAGACAAATCCTCTTTCCTGCATAGATTAATAACTTGCACTGCTGCTTCAGATATCAAAAAATTTATGTGCATGATAATGTTAACATTTGGGCTGAGACACCTACACAATATTCATTATGTGGACATGACTGTTGTGTGGAATTCCATGTAGTCTGCAAAGCGTCATGGCTTGTACCTACTGTGAAAAGAGTTGTATGTAGCATATTTCATTTACCTTCTGGTTTTTCACTGTGTGCTACAATGGTCTGATGGTGTCATCTATATTTATGGAGTTTGGAAAGGGGGGAAAAAAGTTTGGAAATCTCTTTTAAATCTGGAAGAAGTACAGCATGATTACACTCTTTTATCATTAATGGGACAGGAGGACTCAGTATCTTTCCTATAATACTCAATACTTTAAAGATTTGAGTATTCATAGGGGATTTTCACATTACTATTTTTGTAAATAAAATATTTATGTAGCTTTTCTGAGGCATGGAATAATTTTCAAACCAAGTATAGCAAGTTACAGTTGAGGAAAAAACTCTCAACTTGATCAAAATTTCTCTATACAAAAAGTGGTTGATATACAGAACAACATAATTGTGCTTATAAAATCAAAGTGAACATAAGATTGGCCTTTTACAACTCAGAATTAATTGTTTATTTTTGTTTAATGACTGATTTTTAATTTTTGCAACCATAGAAGATGTGCAGTAATTGATCACTTTCTCATCCTTATGTCCCTGTTTACTTTTATTCAGTTACATTAATACAGTCAGAGGAAATGGCCAAGTTGTTTCTGTTTTGGTTTTTCCTGGGCATTCAGAGGTTTTGTTTTGCCTGATAATTTTTTCTCGGCTGTGGAAATTGATGCATTTTTCATACTGTCAAAAAAAATACACTCTGCCAGAATGTGAATAATCTTAATGCCTACATGTAGTATATACAGTTAAATTTAATAAAGAATGTGGTTTTGCAGTCAGTTAGAAAGTGTTTTTACAAATAAAAAGAGTGGGAATAATCTCCAGCATGAAAAATCTATAGAAATTTACATGTGAAAACCATTTTATAAATGCAGTTTTTGATTTTAACAGTCCTGAAAATGTGTTTGTATATATAATATATATAATACATCTATTTTTAGCAAGCCTACTACTGCTTCTACTTAAAAGATTAAAAAGTTGGATTTCTCAGAATGATGTCTGCAGCTGTGGTGTGCCTTCACATAGCTGAAGACAAGAGATAAAACTGCTGCTTGTTTTAAATAATGAAAAAATGGTATTTTAAAATACATTTCACACAGACTGTCAACTTCTCCCATCAAGGGAGAACTCCCTGCCTAGTTCATTAGGTTTTCCATCAGGCCATATAAGAAACAATCTTTTTCTTTCTCAACATTAAAGAATATTTATTTACATGTGCATTTTTCTAGACGGAGTTCTCATAAATGTTTCATCTACTTTTTAGATGAAAGCAATGTAAAGTTCTATACTTAGAACTAAAAATATTTAATTTGCTTTAAATAAAATTCTATTACTACTGGTTTCCCAGCAAATAAAGATTTGTAAGCATTTGCCTTTCAGTTCTAATGTACTTAATCATTTTTGTCTCCATAATTTATGAAAATAATACCTAATCTTTTAGTGTTAATTCCTTTTGTTAGAATGTTTATCATTTCTGGTAAGAAAATGACTTATAGAAAATTCTCATCAGAGTTTATATATTATATTAAATCATTGTAACAATTTCACAGAGCCCAGAAAAGCCTAAGATATTTTCCAAAAGTAAAATTAAGAAGTAAATTAAGCATATGAGGTTTCCCAGAGCAGGCAAAGGAATTACTTGCATTTTATAAGTTTGATGCATAGTTGCTGAACTGGATGGGTGAATTTAGCATCTCATGTGGTAGCCATGTAAGAGTTAGACATCTAGTCTGACCTCCATTTGATAAATAGACAATGGAGGATGACATTCGTAGGTGATTTATATCTTAATAAAGTTTATATCTAAGTTAAAATGGAGTGAATCATGCTGCTAAAATACTAAATTATGTCTAAAATGGGAGCTTTGATGACTCATCTAGATTACATGTCTAATCTTGGGTGGTTGAAGTTAAGTGAGAGTAATCCCATCCACATTGATTTTACATGTAAGCATAATCTGACATCAGTAAGACTTGTAGAAAACTGTGCTACTGAGTTCAGAGGAAGAATCAAGTCTTTGTTGAATAGTGTTTCGTATATAGATGACCACTGCACTTTCAGCACAATTTCAAGGATGTTCTACAAAGCCATAGTGAGAAAAAGAAAATATGTAGAACAGGTCTGTATATTGAGGAAGGCTTTAAGGAAGTGTTGTAGGATGTGGTCAATTGGTCTGGTAGCTGTAGAATTTTCAGCTTGAAGCAGGTTGAAGTAATTTTGAAGCAATGTCTTTAGATTATGTTGCAGATGATGAAGAAATGGTGTTTGCAGATTAAATGATACATGACAATGGGAAAGCATTACTCATGGAAGAGTTTAAATTTTGTGAAATAAAACAGGGATGCTAAGTTTGAAATGTGACTTTTTTCTGTTTTCCAGTGTTGCCCATTTGCACATGACCTATTTTCTTTAGAAAACAAAACCAAAACAAATCAAAAGCAAAAACCTAACATATATATTTGAGGTTTTCTTCTAAAGCTTTTTGTATAAGAAAAAAAAAGAGGTTAAATACTGAAATTGTCCTTTAAAAGACATCATTAAACAAGTAAGCATGTTTGTGAAAGACAACTATACTTCATATGAGAATTAATTCATGTTGGGCTGAATATACATTACAGACATGAAGGGTAACTCTATGAAATCCTTTAATACTGGAAATGTTAGATACTTATGTACCATGCTGTTCTCCCACAGAAGAACAGGCACTTTGTCTTATAATAGCAGTGTAGGTGTTCTGAGCGTTTTACATTTTTGTAGTTGCTGATTTTTTTTCCAACTTGATTCAGCTGAAACCCTGCTAGTAGGCCTGTATTTTAGTCCTGGATCTCAGATCTTCAGCATTCTGTATTGGATAGTTGTTAGCTAAAACTTGCAAACTATTCAGGAAGTAGGCTGAAATCCAGATCTGCCAACCAGATGATGAAAGAGCAGCCCTGCAGAGGAGGACTTGAGGATACTGGTGCATGAAAAGCTGGCAATGTGTACTTGCAGCCCAGAAGGCCACCCATAGCCTGGGGTACCAAAGAAGTGTGGCCAGCAGATCAAGGGAGGTGATTATGCCCTTCTGTTCTGCCCTTGTGAGACCCCGCCTGGTGTATTGCGTTCAGCTCTGGGTTCCCCAGCACAAGAGATGGGCCTATTGGAGCAGGTCCAGAGCGGCACAAAAATTATAAGGGAGTTGGAACACCTCTTCTATGGAGAGTAGCTGAGAGAGTTGACATTGTTCAGCCCAGAGAAGAGAAGGTTCCAGGGAGACCTTATTGTGGCCTTGAGCCCTCTTAAAGCCTTAAGTCCCCTTAAAGGGGGCTTATAACAAAACAGACTTTTTGCCAGAGCTTGTAGTGACATGACAAGCAGTTATGGTATCAAACTGAAAGAAGGTAGGTTTAGATTATATGCAAGGAAGAGATTTTTTTTTTTTATGATGAGAGTGATGAGACACTGGAACAGGTGGCCCTGAGAAGTTGTGGCTGCTCCCTCCTGGAAGAGTTCAAGGCTAGGTTGGATGAGACTTTGAGGAACCTGATCTAGTGGAAGATGTCCCTGCCCATGGCAGAGGGGTTGGAACTATATGATCTTCAAGGTCTCTTTTGACCCAAAGCATTCCATGAACTTAAACTGCTGCTTAATTGTGACCAGAGTCATTGCCCCATGGTTGTTTTCCTCTAGTACAGTATTTTGAAAAAGTCTGAGGTTTGCTTAGTTTTATAACTTTGATCAGCTAAACCTCATATGCTTTTTAAGACAGTTGTCTAAAGTCTAAAGAGGAGCAGAAATTGCTTCATTGTTTTCCGTAGTATCTACTGACTGCTAAATTCCAGACAGATTTCTATTTGTGTGGAAACTGCAATCCCTATTTAGAGGGGCCTGGATGTGTAATAAGTCTATCTGTCTGAATTTTCTGTCATAGTAAGGATTAGAAGGAACTGAAGCAGCAAAATTACAATGACCTAACTAAGTATTCTAGAATGTATTTTAAAACATTTGCTACTCTTTTAAGTTGCTTATTTGTGTGAAGAAGAGGAAGAAACATTTTTTTGAGGGGAGAACTGTAAGGACATTGAACTGGAGAATGACTATGAAGGAAGAGGAATGGTGAAGGAAACGGGATGTGAAGGAGAATTAAAAAAAATATGAATATGTGGTCACATAACTAAAGAAGCAGCATCAATGTTTGTGTATTCTTTTCCATTTTTAACTGACTTGAGGCATATATCTATAATTTTTTTCAGATTTTTAAAAACAAAACCCAAAAAGCCCTAATAAATTTTTTGCCTTTCTTTGTCCCAGCCTTTGCCTCTGTTTCGAGTTTTTCCTTCCGCTTGTGAAAGTCCCCCCAACTTGTGAAAGTTCATTGGTTCTTTTTTTCCCTGAATTTGTGTTGTGTGTGTATAGTACCCATGTGTACCGTGGGGATTTCTTGAGAAGTAAAAATTCATTTTCTGTTTATAATACAATATTCCAGTGCAAAGTAACTGGAAACAGCCAGCACAGAGAAGTGACTGACCTAAACCTCAACAACTATTAATGTGTGAAGATGAGGCGCGCACAGTCACTGTTCAGTCCCAGAAACCACATGAAGCTTGACCATGCTCTGAGGAAGGAGGCAGTGGTGATATTGGCTGTTCTAAAACTAGAATTCAAACACTAAATATTGCATCATAACAGACTCTGGGTTAGGCATAGTTTCATACAGATAACAGAGACGTACATAGAGCCGTGACTTCATCTCCCAAAAACATTTTAACAGTTTTGTTTTTTTTTCTCAAGTAGAACTATATGATGAAATATATATTATATTTGCATATTCAAGTGAAATAGTAAATTTTAGTATTTGTCTAGAAATTGGAAGAAAACAGCCTTAAAA
The DNA here is from genome assembly GCA_013401335.1 of Brachypteracias leptosomus. Taxonomy (NCBI): domain Eukaryota; kingdom Metazoa; phylum Chordata; class Aves; order Coraciiformes; family Brachypteraciidae; genus Brachypteracias; species Brachypteracias leptosomus. Next base: position 77,407 of record VYZX01006926.1, read on the forward strand.
CGTGTCATGCCACTCTCATAAGAAATGCGGCTATTCAACAAAGTCATGAGTAACAGCAACAAGTACAATGTTATCACTGCAGATATCCTTGATGAATGCCATGTGAACTCAATTAAAATTTTTACATGTATGGAGTTTCATTGGAAATGCTTTTATTGGCAACTTTTATTGGCAACTTTTAATGCTAAACAAAACAGACAAAAAATATCTCTATGCTAGTAGAAAAATTCACCAGTCAGGTTAGTAAGAACATCTCGGTGTTATTCCAGAGAGGGAATGAGGACCTTCTCACTTGAAACGTTAAAAAATACTCAAACTGAAAAAACCCATAATATTGCATTTATTAGAATTTTCTTTATTTTTATTCTGAAATATAAACAGTTTTATTACAAATGACACACAGATTATCAGCTCTTACATATAAACTAATCCCGCAGGAATATATAACCATCACCTGCCTGCTTATTTTCGAAGCACCGGTTCAGCCAAATTCTTTAATTGCACAGATACTATGGAAACTCTTACGACTGGAGAAGGAAGCATCTGCTGGAGATGCCCATCTACTCTTGTTTGCTGTTTGGCACAAATATTTTTATCTAAGAGGTATGGTCCTGTCTCTGCTTTGGGCATACATGGATGTCACAGTTCTGGTCACACATCTTCTACACAGTTTAAGGATAATCTGGTTTTTGTGAATCAAAATCAGTTTTGTTCAAGGACTTTTTCAATCATTTCAGTCATTACCCTTTTTGAAAGGTAAATGTATTTGAGGAGGTTGTATTTGGAAACAGCAGTCTCATGTAAGTTTTGCTTCAAGGACTATCTTTCCCCACCATGCAAACTCAGTATTTCAAGGTTTCAGACACCTTCTCCCACTGTGCAGTTGGCTATTATCCAATTATTTCCTAACTTGCTGTGTCTTAATTGACTAATTGAAGAACTGACCTATAATATCAAACTTCATTACTTTGTGAGAAAAGTGTACGTTCCCTATTACTGATCTAGCATTTTGTCTTTGTGGGGAAATACTTTCAGAAAAAATACTGTAATGTTGTGCTAAATTTTTTTTTTTTTTTTTTTTNATGTTTGTTTAAATTTTTTTTTTTTTTTTTTTTTTTTGGTGGCTTTCTGCACAACTCAGTGGTAGTCCATCTAGTCCTTTAAGGGAGTTATATCATTCTTACATGAATGCCAAAATCCAAAGTGAAATCTCCAAGGTCAGTCTGCAATTCATAGTGTCTGTAAGTGTATCTAAAAGGCATATTTGGAAGAGTCAGCACAAATTAGGCATACTGTTGCAAACTAATAGATGCTGTTTAGTGAACAGCATCTGTGGAAATTAAGGATCAGGCTGTTATATTCTTAGAAACTATTGTTTCTTACTGAATAGAAAGAGTTTATTCATGATAAATTGCTGCTCAGTATAGTCTCATGATGGCAATCTAATTCATGCACATGTATGTATTTCTACTGGAACAAAGAATAATAGAAATATTTTATGCAAATATTAGCTCTGTCAAAGCTCATATAGTATGGATGCTTCATAGGAAGTTGGAAAATCCTTTTTAATATAAATATATGGTTAAAGACATTCGGTAATAGCTACTATCACTATTATTGATCAGCTAATATGACTGTTGATCAGCCTGGCTACTAATACTACTTTTTTTTTAATTGGCAAAAAAAGGTCTCACAAATAAAAGGAAATCAATGAATTTTAGCTCTGTAGATATTTTCTGTGAAGGTAATAATATCCAAAAGTTAAGAATGGTTGATATTCTCCTTAATAATATGCAACTTAACAGTGTCTTTCAATGAAGAAGAGAACAAAAATGTTAAAGCATAAAAACTTTAATAATGCTATCAGGTATTCCCTTTTCAGCAGAGTAATATGAAGAGCATAGTGGATCTGGCCAAAGTCCATCAAGTCTGGTGTGCTATCTACATCACTGGCTAATAGCAGGTGCCTAGAAAAACTAAGAGCATAAGCATACTTTCCAAGATACACCTCTCTTCTTCTAGATATGTGCACCTGAGAGACTTTCTAAACCAGAGGTTTTATGTTTCCTTTGAAAATACACTGACGGATTCTTTTTTCTTTCCTGATTTCCCTTTTGCTACAGTCTAATTGTTTTCTTGTTTAAATGAGTTTCACTGTTTAACTATGCACTAAATGAAAATGTATGTCCTTTTGTTTTGAACTTACCAGCAGAAGGAGTTTTGGCTAATGAAAGCAGAGCAAAGAAAAACAGAACAGAACACCTTTTCTTACCTTTGTGATGCTGTAGACCTCTTCCTCTTTCCCCATCAGCAGTCTATTTTGCAGGCTAGAAAATTTGAGTCTACTTAGTCTTCCTGTATGGAAGCTATTTCATATCTTCAGTCACCCTTATAGTTCTTATCTACACCTTTTCTGATAAAACTGTGGGTTTGAACTTGCATGCAGAACTCAGATTAGACAGCGAGCATATATAGGGCTTAATGATACTTTCTGTTTGTTTCCTCTAACCTTAATAATTTTAAACATTCTGTTCACTTTTTTGGCTCTTATGGTTTTATGGACACATTACTTCAATACTCCAGCTACTCTACAATAGTTTTTCTCAGTCCTAATAGGTAGCTTAGAGCCCATTGCTATATGTGCACAACTGGGCTTTGCTTGGCCACAGCTTTACTGTACCTGTGTTGACATGGAATTTCTCTGTATCACAAACATTTTCTGCAGCTCTTGGCATAGTCTCTCTGTAAAGTAAAGCAAATGAAATGGCAGCTGAAAGTCTGTATCTATTGCATCCATCGTGCAACTAAACTGCCAAAGAATCTAGAAAAAAGGTTTAACAAATACAATAAACAGATGTTTTCCTTGCACCTTCTTTGATTACTAATTACATAGACAGTGTTTTGCCTTAGAAACTTAGAAATATCAGAATAATAAAGTATTATTAAGATCAGATCCAAGAGTAAATAATAAAATACCTTTACCGAATAAGTATTTCAAAACGGAAGAAAGGAAAGAAGGAGGGAAGAAAGGAAAAGGGTAAGGAAGAAGGGTGAATGGTAGAATCAGCATGTGTCGGAAATTCAGCTAGTGTTATAGCTGATCTTATGTAATGTAGCTAGTGAAGACATGCTGGTTTATATCAACCGAAAAGTCACAAAGTGTGACACAAAAACAGTTGGCTTGAAGAGGGCGATGCTGAGATAAAGATATTTAATAGTAAACCTCTTTTGTTGATGACATTTTCTTTTAGAAATGGCATCAAGAGGTGGTTTAGGAAGCGCGTGTGGGAGTCTTGTGTTCTCCAAGTGCTATAATTGTAATGTGGTTATATTTTTATATGTGACCCATGAGGGTTTTTTTACTGGCTGTTTTAGTAGCCTACAGAATCAACACTATAGGTGCAAACATGGAAAAATACCTGTTATGACAAATGGCAAGAATCACAAACAATATTTGCTTGATTTTTTTATCATTTTATTTATAATAAATGTAGTCATTCATCACCAGATTGTGGTTATAAACTATACAATGTAGTGAACCTTGCATTTTTTTTTTGAAAGTGTGCTAATACTTTAGATTTTTTTGTGACTTTGTAAGAACATTGTTTGTAGGGACTGAAATAGGGGTATGGCTGACAACCATACCATAAATTACACAGCTCCTTCAAGTATAGGTTACAATGACACAAAGAAGATATTACACTTACAGTGTTATAGCTGAAGCATGAAGCAGCATTTGGCTGTCTGTCCTGCAAGCCACTGTAGAAAATTTAATTTTACAGTTTCTGCCGTAAGAGCCGTATGTTCAGTGTTTTTCATATACATATGATCATGTTCCTCCCTGAATAAGGACAATTGTAGATAACAGGGTAAACTTGGGAGTCAGGAGTGCTAAGGGTGTGATAGAGGTGAGTGCTTTCAGAATTTTAAGAGTAAATTATGTAGTGTAATAATTAGTACAATGTGGATTGAATAATTAATTTATAGTTGGTTGCATAGAAAGTATAGCATTGGCAAAGTCTTTTATTTTTAGGGACAAGATACATTTTTAATTAGGTAAAGCTCGTTTTATCGTAACTGCTAATAGTCTAGTCACCTCAACTAAAATAAATGTTTTCAAATCACTGCTGTTTTCTCTGCCTTGTTATGTTTTGTAACAGAAATGTGCCTGTCAGATGACATGTAAGACAACATGACATAATGTAATCTGATTTAATATAAGTGAAAGCAAACATTTTAGAGTCTTATCATACTCTTATTGATGGCCATGCACAGTCTCCCAAAGGCATGTCCACTTCTATTGAGCCATGCCAATCGTTTCCCTCTCAGATTTTGTCTCTTTCTGGAAACAAGCCAGATACATAATAAGTTGGAACATGTATGTACAAAGCTGGTCCTTCTCTCACTGAAGTCTATAGTTCTTGTAATTGACTTCAAGGGGACTATGATCACAGTTCTGGACACTTTAATAGCCAGATACTTTGTGTTATCATTCGGAAAGTCTAGGAGCTCAGGATCAGCCCCTCCTTCATCCATCACACCCATACCTCGGCTATTTTAATTAAAGTTAGATCCCTTGATTATACAAATATCAAAGCTTTTATTTCAGGCCTAGAGAAAGAACAGCTAATGTTGTATTTGTACCTTTCCCCGAAAATTATTGGCATTAAAATACTTATGGAGGAAGAGCCATAAGATATCTCCTGTGAGTGGTAACTTAAAACCATTCTAGAGAATCCTGTCTCCATGTCGTTTGTGGAAGCAGTGACTATGAACATCAGAAAAACTTGCAGGTCTTAGGGCAATTCTACACCACAGACCTGGCGCTGATATGGCAGATCAGCCTACATTTCACCCACCCTGGCACAAGCACCTTTAGCAGTGCCAACGTGAATAGCATCTAAATGCTGTGCTGCTTCTGGTTCTCTGTTTCCTGTCAGTCACACAGGCTCCTGAGGAGGAGTCAGTGATGCAGATGGCTTTTTTCTTTTGTGCAGTATTTAATGTAAAATGAACGTAACAGAGTATTGCTTGTAATATTCCCGCAAAGGGTAGATCTCTTCCACCTATTTCAAATATGCCTTAATTAAGAATTAAAAATCCCGTTAAGCAATCCAGTTCAGAACTAGTTGCTGAGGTATTTGAGTGTTGTCATGTACAGGCAGTGTGTGAGGGCAGAAGCTAGATGAAAAGTCCTGAAGGAGCATACGTTCAGTTTCTGCAATTTGATGTGCTTCACATAAATTGGTGAATATTTGTGTGATTTTTTGATTTGGTATTTCAAAACAGCATCCACCACAATTCTATAAGAAACAATTAAGTAGTATGGGAAAACTAGCTCTGACAAGTACAGTATCTCATGAAGTGCTGCATTGTTAGGAGAAATCATTTCTTTAAGTACATAATACCATAAATATCCTCTTGCATGTTTTGCAGTTCCAACTTGTACTATCATGTAAGTTTCTTAATTTATTTGAATTCAATTCATCCTGTAAACTTTTATTTCTGCCTCCTATCTGAATCATGTGCATGAGCTGAATGTGTTTAATTAGTAAGTAGATATACTGTATATGCTATTTAGAAAGTATTATTCTAATCAGTTGTACCTTAAAGCAAATGTTAATTGCATTTTTGTCACAGTTCACATTACTCAACATTCTTTACAAATCTAAATAATTGCTTTGAGATATACACAATGGAAAGCATAAAACAAGGAACACGGAATTTAGTATGGGATAAATAAAACTTGATCTTATGTAGACACAGAAAAATATCTTATACTTTAGTAATTTACTCCATTACGAGCTGGGGGCACCAAATCAGACTGGTAACATTTTGGCACCCATTTGTATTGGCCTAGATAAGATCAAGGGATTTGGAACAACACTGAATCACACCTGTAGTTATGCTGTTGTGTTTGTTATTGATGCTGCAAGATGGTGGTTAGCTACTCTGTTCTGAATGTTGCTATGCACAAATATTATCTACTGACATAATGACTCAGGCACAGGAGATGTATCACCCTCCATTCTATCCCATTGCCCCATTAAAATCAGAATTACTTTAATACTGTACAAACATATCAGTAAGATACAAAACATAGGGCACTAAATTTTCTGTGGTTAAGATTATTAGAACACATAACTTCAGTTCCACTCATGAATGTCTCAGGAAGCTGTACCTTGTCTGGACAGATTCTGTGGTCACACACAGACAAAAAAATGCTGGAAAGACTGCTGGATAACAGAAGTGATACACAGAGTAATAACTGTCAGGGAGCAAAAGGTAGTTAACAGAGATGGTGCTTATGGAGCAGTTACAATGAAACAAATGGATTTTTCCCAGTTTTCAGAACTGGGCTTTTTGACAATGTGCTCTTTTAGTAATAGTATAAAACCAAACTACTTGAACTGCATTGCACTTCTCAGCTTCATGATGTAGGCATCCAGTGACAAAGATGGTAATAAAAAAAAATGTTTTAAGATCCTGATATGTGAGCAAGGCTGTCAGTGAAGTGGTCTGGGAGAGTGGCATCAATAAAAAAAGTCAAAGTGATCAGATTTGAGAGAGGCAGTTATCCTGTGTGTTTCAGGAGTCTGGCAGAAGGGAAATAAAGAAGTCCTCAGAGTAACTTGCCTACAGTTGAGTTGCTCCTATTCCAGTCATACTCAGATGAGAATTTGAATTATTGTCTCTATTTCACAAACAGTGAAGTAAACATTTTCCTTTTATTTACCTGAGCTATACCATGCTATCTCATTCTGCCAGCTGTTATTAAGCAAATGTAACAGTAATAATGATGTTTACCTAAAGTCTTATTTTATTCTATTTTACAAAAGTAAACAAAATCCACCATGTCCTGAGTGATCTCCATCTGCAAAATGAGTTTGAATCTTTGAAGAGTAGTCTTGTTTTAAAATTCACTAGATCTATCTTTAGCTCAGTGTTTTACAATATAGGCTCTGACTTTCTGTGAAAGAAGTTTTTTCAACACCACCTACATATTTCAAATCTGGTATATAACTTGCATTGTTTCCCTCTCTCTTTAATGCATTTTCTTTCCTTCATTTTGATGAATATTAAAAACAATTAGGATAAATGCACAAATAAATAACAAAGATAATTTGGAGAACTTTGCTTTACTGGCTTAAAATCATTATTTTTGAAGGAAAAGGGATAAAAAACTTCATATAATCTAGTTGTTTTTAACTAAGAACTTACTGCTTTGACAGAAGGAAGGACTGTCAAGCTGTAGCCTTGAGAAACGATTATTTTTTTTATTCTATGGTTTTGTGGTTTGTTGGGGGTTTTTTTGTCACTACTAGCCAGTGGCAGTGAATTGATGGTGTTGTAGACTGGATTTTTAAAAAAACATTAAAAGTTCTTTAAAGAAAAAAATGTTTTCCTGCAGAGAAACATATTTTTCTGCATTTTATTTCTCAATGAACTTGTGTGAATACTGATTTATTGGGTTTTTTGGGCATTCCAGTATTGAAAAGGAACATGAAATATCGCTTTCGCAATTTGTAATGGCAATGTAATCCGACTGATGTATAATATGCATTTCAACATTTGAGAACTTCATTAAAATAAAGGAAAAGCTTCAACATATCAGCAATTAAGATGTTTTGCTCTGGTAGACAGCAAAGGTAACATTATGGTAGGATTTCACACAGAATCGCCATGGTTGGAAAAGACCTTTAAGATCATCAAGTCCAGCCATTACCTATCTCTAACAGGCCCACTTTTCCATGATATCCTTGAATGCCTGCCTAGATGACTTTTAAATGCATCCAGGCATGGCAATTCAACCACTTCCCTGGAGTAACCTGTTCCAGTGTCTCCGACCCTTTCTGTGTAGAAGTTTTTCCTAATGTCTAACCTAAACCTCCCCTGACATAACTTGACACCATTTCCTCTTGTCCTATCAGTTGTGATTTGTGATTTTTTTCATAACTTCTTGCTGAATAATAATATTAATATTTAACTTCTAGGACAATTTAATTTGTTAGTTGCTGGCTACAGGGTTAAACTTATATAGGAAACTGCTCACGAAGCTTTTGTTTGACTCTCTGATTACTAATTGAGAGTTCAGAAACTACTTTTTCTGCTTCAGCACAATTAATGAATATACTTCAGCGCTAGAAGTAAGGTCTGAATTTTAAAGTATTTTGTAGAATGACAAAGTTGCAGTCACTTTGCAAGTGTCTGCATCAGAATTTAAGGTTATTACATGCATTCTAGCATTTACTAATCATTCATCCCAAGCGTGATGGACCTAGTGAATTTCCTAGACTGGTCACAGAAAGAAATCGCGGGGTTTGAAAGGATTTGTATTTAAAGGAAATCAATCTAAATTTTGCAGTTTAGCTGCCATTTTTTTTCCTCTATTTTTTAGCTTTAGTTGTCAAGCTACAGAATACTTAATGATTCAGAGGCAATTGATTGTGTTAGGAAGTATTGAATCTGGCAGCTGACAGAGGTGAGGCTGTCCCATTTCTGTGCCCCAGATGCAGGCAGTGGCAAGACTGAGCAGCTTTCCCAGTAGGCATGCACACACAGAGCACATTATACACCACATGCATGTGGATAGATATGTCTGGCTGCACAGATAAAAAAGGGGCAGACACACTCATGAACCAAGGCAGCACCAGTGGGTCTCATCTGGTTTCCCCTCTCTGGCTGAGCAGGTTGGAGGTCCATGCACACACACAGAGCTGACCACAACTTCTCTGGTCCCCCACCCACCGTGGTCTCATCCTTGGAGAAACACTCCTGCCTTCCCTTCCATGTCACCTGCTCACCAGCTCGTCCGATGGACCACAGTAAGCACACTCACACACTGACTTGCAAACACCTTCGCTGACTCCTAGTGCTGCACTGCAGACACATGTGCTCTGGCCCTGGTCTCACTTGGGGCTGGCACTTGGGTCTTCCCGGGGATCATGGGATCTTCCTGGTCACTGGCCCCTAAACACTTGTCCTACAGCCCCACAGTCCAACCCAACTGCTGTTCACCCTGACCTGCACTTGCCCCAGGCTGGCACCACCTACCCATGGGTCCCTACAACCCCTGTGTGGTCATGGCCAGCCAGGCTACTATTTAAATGCAACCAGCTCTGTTTGTCCCCTTGCTCCTCTGTTTTACCACAGTTGTTCCTTCTCAAATCATCTAAATCTACGGCCTTCCTCATCTCTGGTTTCTGCCCTAAACATCCCATAATAAGTCTTGTGCAATCCTAAAACACTCTTCCTCAGCATCTCATAACATGTCCCATACCCCAGGCATCAACCCTCCCCAGTCTGGGAGGGCATCTGAAGTTTCTCTTCATCATGGTGAGCATCACATCTGGACACTGGGGCTCAGGCTTTCCTGGGACAGCCCTGAGAGGCCCCAGACAAAGGCATCCCTTCCTCTGAGTTCCCACCTGCTCTGAGGGGATGCATGAGAGGAGCTGGGATAAGGTGGTGCTTGGGCTTCACCATCTGCCATTGTCTCTCTGTGCTCCTTTGTGTGTGCACAAGTGAGGTTTTTAACATATAACCTAACAGATCGTTATTATTTCAAATAAGTTTTAAACAATTTCTCACTAATTCTCTTGAAATCACCCATTTTTGCCTAGGTCCTGCAAAAACATAACATTATCAGTAAACTTGCACTGTTCTCATTTCATGTAGGGCTGGGACTGTCTGGAGTATATTTAAATATCTGTAGCATTGAAGCTTTGTGGCACCAGTTCTCCCTGACATTGAAAGACGATGGTGGACACAGCAAGCAGATGCTCAAGCTATGCAGGCAGCCACTTCATGAGATCTTCATGCTGTCTGAAGCTGGCATGCTTCAGTTTTGCCAGCAAAGATGGTGGCTTGTAGGACTGAATAAATCTTCAGTTTTACCCGAGTTAAAAGGAAGTTGTATTTCCTGATTTGATTAATTCCTTGGAAAGTGACTTTTAATCTTGTTGTGAGATTTACTTAATCACTGATTTTTAAAGGACGCTTGAAGTAGCCAAATGCTGTTTAGAACCATCCTCAGAAGATAGTAGTGCCTTTGCCTCTCTGGCCATTTGACATTTCTGTTCTTGATTGAAGTTAATTTAGGAAACTACTATTTTTTTTTGGTAGTAACATTGTCAGAAGATGGCTTTGGGATGTACTAGTGAGGAAGAAGTGATAAAGGCGTGGTGCAGAACATGGCCAGGGGCTCGTGTGGGCCTGTGGTCCTCGGCAGAGGCTGGAAGTGCTGGGAGCTTACAGTGGATATCAATGAAGGAGAAAATAGGAAGGCAGCATATGAAACCACAAAAGAAAAGGAAAAGAGGTGGTTGCAACAAGGTGTGCGACCACCTATTTATGTCTTAAAGCTATCTTCTGATCCACTGTCTCAATGGATGGTGGTAGCTATTTAAATCTGTAGTTACCTGTAGTTCAAGAGAAAATCTTTTTTGTTCTGCATATGTATAACACATCTTTGCACTAACAGGAACATTTTTTCTTCTACCCTTCTTTTTAAAAGTTATATTTGCAAAACTGTTACTGTCATGAGCTTTGCTGCTCGAAGTCATTTAAGTTGTGGCTAATACTGCACTACCAAAGTGCCTGCAAGTGTGCACGTACATGAGTTAGGGGAGTCATGATTGCAAGCTTGAGGTGCTCTTGTGACATGACAGATGTGCATTTGAATTTTCTGTGCAGAAGAGAGAATTTAAAACTGTGAGGGCTCTAACCATCAACTCTTCTAATTCTAAGAGGGATAAAAGAGATGATAGTGTCACAGATTTGTCTTGCTATATATACAAAAAAGTGATTAATGCTGTTTTGTGCAGACTGACAGAGGGAGCTAATCCCAAGGCAGTGTAGGTGAAGGCATGTGTGTCAGCGAGATCCCAGTAAGATTTAGGGACTGGTGGGCCGACTCTGAGGGCTTTCCTGGAAATAAAACATTCGCGCCCAAGAGCATTGCAGGCCAACATTATAAAACTGAAAATTATTTCTCTTTTGAACGTACCACAATGTCCTGTAAGAGAGCCTTGCTGGGCTAATAGATATTCAGAATATAACAGGAAGATTAACGAAAACAGCAAAAATATGCCTATGTTTTGTAATTCCCATGCCTGAACGGTTCTCTGTGGAAAATTCCTTAATGCATCTGTTTAAAGTTGAAAAATTAATAGAACAGGTAATGGAACAAACAGACAAAATAATAATGTCACAAGCACTGTGTGTTATCCAGAGTTTAAAAGACAACTAAGGAAAAATTGCTTCACCTCTAATGTAATCTCCAGCTTCAATTCACCTGAGATGCCCGTATTTAAAAGGAACTGAGGGGAGTTAAGGAACTAAAAGCTGGAACATCTGAAACTTGTGTTAGAAAACTATATTAAACAAATAACTGATTTATATATGCTATATAAATAAATATGCTATATCAAAGAAGAATCAAGGCTTTCTTTTAAAATTATATGCTTTTCAAACCTATTTGAGTTCTCTGAACAAGTCTGTCTGAATGTGGATAAAAATGATCAGGATTCCAAAAGACATTTTAAAAGGCTCCCCAGTAAAGACTGTAAAGGAAACAAATGAGGTAAGACATAAGAAAGTCTGTACATGTCTAAAAATTGGGCATCACAAAGAGATCTGTGCTGGCATCTGTGGTGTTCAGCACAATCATAAATGATTTGCAGAAGGGGGTAAGCAGTGACATGACCGTAATGATAGGAAGTTATGAATTAATGAATATGAAGACCAGTTGTGAAGAACAGCAAAAAAGGCCTTATGTGACCAAGCAAGGGGGTGATGAAGTAGTTGATGAAATTCAGAAGAGATGGATGTGATATGATGCACGTAGTTATAAACTGTAGTAAATCTACAGGTGAGGGAAACATAATAAATCCCACTTTTCATGTAAAATGTCAAGCTCTAGCCTCACTGTAATTCTGGAAGAAGGGGATCTATGTTATAATACACAGTCCTATAAAAATGTCAAGCTAATTCTCACCTTAGTAAAAAACAGCTCAAATTAGTAGAACAAAGGGATTAAAAATATCACTGTGTAAATGATGTATATACATTTTCAATATTATAAGAAGTTCTTGTATCCCTATCTCATGAGAGGTATAACAAAGCTGCAAAAGGTTCAGAGAAAGGTGATAAAATGGCTTGAGTACAAAGAAGATCTATATAAAGTAGAACTTTTGAACTTGGAAAAAAAAGAAGTTGGGATATAATAAGTGTCAGTGAAATGGTAAGTGGCGTATAAAGCATCAATAAGAATTACCTATATGTTCACTTTTCATACAGAAACTTAGTGGGGCATCTAGTGAACCTAACTGATGGTAACTACTGAACAAACACAAAGGGTTTTTCATCTATCAAGAGCTATTAATCTGAAAGACGAGGTTACTGGAATGTGTTTCTTTTAAGAGATCCCTGAGATGCTGATCTTGAAGGGAAGGCAAGCTTTCTGGCAAAGTCCTTCCTAGGCACCTCCTTTGTCTTGCTGCTGGAGAAAAGATACTGAGCTGAAGGAGCCTTTGATTTGGCTGAGTGCAGCTGTTCTTATTTACTTACTAAACTTACTAATACAACTGCAATTTGTATTAGAATCTACTTTAAAGAATGAGGGAGGTACGATCTTGCTAGACATCTCTTCTCAACCTCACTGCTAGTTGCTGTGTTCCTCTGCAGCTGCAGAATGGAAGATGCTATTCAGTCACAAGAAGAGTAAATGTGACTTTGTTTTTGTTCAAAATATCTTTAGCATCACTGACTTTACTAGAGTCATTTTTTTATAGATTGCTTGTACAAAATACATATATCTTGAAAAAATTGGTTTCTATGTAAATATGCATAAATATTTATAAATATATCGGTCTCCCACAGAATAGCTTATGAATTACAAGAGGAGAAGCATTTGTCTTTTTGCGTGTTTCTTGTGAAAGCATTTGAAATTTGAGAAAAAAAAAAATCAATGAATCTGTACTTTGCTAGTTCTAATTATTGGATACTGGTAAACGGGGATGTGGTGGTGGTGATAAACATAGTCATGATAAATATAAAGGCCCAGGAAAATAAAAGTCCAGTTTTTAGAAGATATTTTGTAAGTGTATTTTGTGAGGTTTATTCAAAATCTTATGGCAAAGCAGTACTTAAATTCTACTGATTGTTAGTGATTCTACCACCTGTTTGACCTCAGCATTTATGGCAAAATTGCAGTGTGCTTTTTTTTATTTGGTGAACCCTCACTTAGGAGTCACAGCTGAGTAATGTAAAGCCAAAGCAGGTGCAAATAGACCTGGTACAGGATATGCAAAGAACCTTTCTCAGATAAAATAAGTCTGAAATCAGCATAGATACACGCCAAGAACATAATTTTTCTTAAATTACACTTTTTTTATATCATAAAGTTAAAAAAGCTGTCCTGAAATATCTTCTTACAGACAACATATGACAGAAAATTAATGCTAAGAGCATAGTTTATATTCACATAAACAATGACGCGATGTCATACTAATAAAATTTTGGCAGTCTAATACACCTTTAATATTAAAATAATTCAGTGTGCTGATATTGTACTTAATCAATGACTGTCTTTTGAAAAATAGCAAGATTTGTTTTTTTATTTGACACAAGGGCTGGAGCTAAAGTGAATTGCATCGGTAGATCTTTTTGGGTTGTATTCAGTTCTATTCAGCCTACATTCTCTTCTATGCTTACATTCAGCCCAGAAGAACCACTTAAACTGCTGATCCTAATATTCTTCTAATATTTTCTTGTTGGTATGTTCAGTTGCTTTACTTTGTTGGCACTTTTCTGCTATTAAGTCACCCATAAGGAACAAAATATTCTTAATTAATCTCATCAGTGTCCTCTTAGTGGTCTGTGGTGTCTCTGCAGTCAGAAACTGCTTTTTTGTGGCATATTGCGTTGCCAACTCCTATCTAATTTGCTGCCACCTGTCACCAATAAGTCTCTTCATTCCTGCTCTCCAAGTATATCCTCCTACTGAATCTCTCTTAAGTGATTTGATGCTTAATTTACTTCTAGGCAGAGGTGTAACATTTGACAGTTCTGAAGGTTTTAGACTTACATATATTGACAAAATAGGTATTACACAGATAGCAGATGATCCTTTTTTTCCAAATACTGCTCTGTTATCAAGCTTCATGTCTTAACTGGGCAGGGACAGATGTAGAAGGATGTAAGTTTTCTGGGTCTGCACAGCTCTTAAAAGTCTTTTTGTGTATTGCTTAGTTCAGAAGCGAGATCCTCTTTGCACTTGTCAGTATGCAGCAGTGAGATTGCTAGGAGTTAGCTATGTATTAAAAAAATTCTAGGATTTTTATTGGGGCTTTTAGTGAACACTAAGTAAATAAGTATGTATTTATATATATGCTTATAAAATTAAGAGCAAACCTAAACAGCAATTCACAATAATAATCTCCTTTGCCTCGTGTTTCTTGGGTGCCAAGTGAATAGGCAACATGTTTATGAATAATTTCAGAACTGGAGGGTTATACAGACAGGAGAACAAAAGCAAACTGCAGAAAGGGCTATGGGTGGTAAGAAATGCTTAAGTTAAACAGGAGTAAACTCTTGGCTGCCTTGTTTAACATTAGAGTTTGTTTATTTTCCAAGGGAATAATACACAAGAACTTGAATCTACAGTAAGAAGAGCAAAACACCTTTACGAATAAAACTGGGAGCAATCACTGACAGTTGTGAAAACTTCTGTGAGTAGTTAGCAAGTGCCTCTGTAAGGAGACTGCTGGGCTATGACCATTTTAAGGGCGGGCAGGCTCACCTACTACCCCAGCAATATCCAATTTTACTGTAAGCCAGCCATAGGGTTCTCTAAGAGACTGGAGAGATAATTTGTTTGTCTCCCTGGAAGTCAAAAATATAGTCAACATTTTGCATTTACATATGCAATTGCATATGGTGTATTACATGTTTTATACACCAGAATTATAAATTTCTGCTCCTAAATGGTGGTTCTGTCTTTGGTAGATTTTTTTAAAAGTTGCTAACTTGCACCTGATGGCTCTCCTCTTTCAAAGTAACCCTTTCACACCAAGTGGTAGGAAAGCTACTGTGCAGTAGGGCTTGCAGGGGTTACTTACAAACCAATGTCTGGATGTTGGTGACATGGAGTAGCTTGTTAGAGTGTTAGGGTGGTGCGCTGTCACTATAATTTTCCTTTTCTGTTTTCAGAGCATTATTTCTGTAGTAATTAAATTATTTTAAATTGCTTGTGACATTTGTATGACATTTCCCCTGGGGTTATAGGAAGAGAAATGTGTGTAGAGCATCTGCAAGAATGTTGGCAAGTTACAGTGAACAGTGTGTAGCTGAAACTTTAATGCTAAATTCATCATGCAATAGGATCCTTCATCAGGAATATTTAATAATACTGATGTTTTATTAAAGTAATGTGAATCAATTGGTAGATATACTAGAGAAGATTTTTACTTTAAAGGCCTCCTGAATCCACATACACTTTTTATCTTTTCATTAGCAATTTTGTTATATTTGAAATTTAGTAGAAAATGATTACTTATTAGTTCTTTAGTTTTACCAGCAAAACCCTTTTATTAAATCTATTATATTAAGATTTAGAAACCTCCCACAAGCATTTGACAGCACTGCTCTGAAATATTCAGTCTCAGACACCTACTGCTGGGAAGTTAAAAATAAAATTGCAGCCTGAAATACTCTACTGGTTTAGGTATAACAAAAGAAATGGTAGGATTATACTTGTTCTAAAGTTCTTAAAATACATGTAATATCCAAGCATTACAGTGCACAGAATGTCCTTAAATGTTTCTCTGTTCAAATATTTCATTAACACTTCTCTCCAGCCCTGAGACAATACAACTATTGTGTATGGGATTAAAAAAAACCAAGGAGGAATTAGCAAGTGTGCACCATAAGTCAAGGTTTCTTACTGTGGACTTCCCGTTAATGAGCTTCCTTTCCCTGACAAGGTCTGTAGGATGTAGGGTATCTTTGACACTGTTTCCCACAGCATTCTCCTTGAGAAACTGTCTGCTCATGGCTTGGATGGGTGTACACTTCGCTGGGTAAAAAACTGACTGAATGGCCAGGCCCAGAGGGTGGTGGTGAATGGAGTTAAATCCAGTTAGCAGCTAGCCACAAGTGGTGATCTGCACCATTAAGTATTGGGGCCAGTTCTCTTTAATGTCAATGATCTGGGTGATGTTATTGAGAGCACTCAGTGATTTTGCAGATGACACAAAGTTGGGTGGGAGTGTTGATCTCCTTGAGGGTAGGAAAGCTTTACAGAGGCATCTAGACAGACTGGATCAATGGGCTGAGACCAGTGGTATGAGGATCAGCAAGGTCAAGTGTCACATCCTGCGCTTGGCTCACAACAACCCCATGCCATGCTATACGCTTTGGGAAGAGTGGCTGGAAAGCTGCCCAGCGGAAAAGGACCTGGGGATGTTGGTTGACAGCCAGCTGGATATGAGCCAGCAGTGTGCCCAGGTGGCCAAGAAGGCCAACAGTGTGCCCAGGTGGCCAAGAAGGCCAACAGTATCCCAGCTTGTGTCAGACATAGTGTGGTCAGCAGGAATAGGGAAGTGGTTGTCCCCTTCTACTCGTCACTGGTGACATTGCGCCTGGAATACTGTGTTCATTTTTGGGCCCCTCAGCACAAGAAGGACATTGAGATGCTAGAGTGTGTCCAAAGAATGGCAATAAAGCTGGTGAAGTTTCTAGAGCACAAGTCTTACAAAAAGTAGCTGAGGGAACCTGGAGTTGTTTAGCCTGGAGAAAAGGAGGCTCTGGGGGAGACATTATTGCTCTCTACAGCTACCTGAAAGGAGGTTGTAGCGAAGTGAGAGTCATTCTGTTCTCCCAATTAACAAGCAGTAGGACTAGAGAGGACTAGAGGAAATGGCCTCAAGTTGCACCAGGGGAGTTTTAGATTGGGTATTAGGAAAAATTAGGGTTGTCAAACATTGGAACATGGTGCCCAGGCAAGTGGTTGAGCCATCATCCCTGGAGGTATTTAAAAGACTTGTAGATGTGGTGCTTAGGGACGTGGTTTAGTGGTGGACTTGACTGTGCTGGGTTAACAGTTGGACTAGATGATCCTAGTTTTTTTCCAACCTAAATAATTCTATGATTCTGTGTACAAATCAGACTCAAATGTCTGCTGTGTAAAATCATAGTGTTATTTTTTAAGAATCCTAAAAAAAAATAAAATTAAAACTTTCCTGATGGCAATATAGATGGCACTAAAAATCTTATACCATAGAAATTTTGCTCTGTTTTCAAAGCATAAAAATCTTAATGTTGGCTGCAACAGAATTCATAATAAATGTGTATCTACATTTTGCTCTCCATGTTGAAAATATGTTTCAGAACAGCAGAAATTCTAATACTTTACTATTTATACAAAAACTTAATAAATGACATTCACCACAAAGTTCTGAACACTCTGTGACATTAAAACTGTCAGTCTGTTGAATTTATGGCATCAAGGCTAATGCTTAAATTTCACATTTGGATGAGTAAGTCATACATTGTTAATACTACATAAACTCAAATAATGATTCATTGCATAAAAAGGTAGTAGATGTCTCAGAAAATCCAGTGGTGTGGGTTTGGAATCCAGGGGAAGAATGGTATAAATGCAATTTTATGTGGTGTGTGTAATCTATAAAAATACTACAAAATTAAGTTTATATATAGTTATTTATGCAAGAATATATAGCAAGGGATGGGAAAAACACCAAAATACATGTTTTCCTTTCTTCTTTTTCAGGTCAGAATTGTGGAGGCTTAGTACAGGGACCAAATGGTACAATAGAAAGCCCCGGATTTCCTCATGGCTATCCAAATTATGCCAACTGCACGTGGATCATTATCACAGGAGAACGTAACAGGATACAATTGTCATTTCATACCTTTGCCCTCGAGGAAGATTTTGATATTTTGTCAATTTATGATGGACAGCCACAACAAGGCAATTTAAAAGTGAGGTAAGGTACCTTTTTTTCTTGATTTCTTTCAGTCTTTCTCTCTTTACTTTTCTCTTTCTCTCCTGAATATAAGTCTTGATCATATGTTACAACCACATTCTATTTCCTTAGTTCTCCCCCAGACAATGGGATAGCAGTGCCCCAAGATCTCACAGCAAAAGATGCTAACCCAGGTTTCAGGTCTTTATGGCCCTAACTGGTGTATCAGTAGTATCAGTCATACTTAAAATTTGCACAGCTCAGGATCAGTTTTGTCAAAGGCCCTGAGTACAGGAGTATCACAGGTTGTAGTAGCTTATTTTTTTTATCTGTTCCCTGATGGAGTTCAGATTTTGGTTTCCTGAAGGCACCCGTCCCCAGTTTTTGAAAGAACTCTTAGATCATGCTTTACTTTTCTACCATGCCTGCAATATTAATATTTGCATCAGAGGATGGGCATGCTGTTTTTGCTAACAGTGTGCCAGATCTTTCACCAAACATGCTATAGAAGTGGTGGGTAATGCAGTAGTTTGTGAGAGGCACAATCTCATTAGTGAGTATTAGGCAACCTCTGGAGATGCTTGCCAGATTAAATCCTTAAAGTGACTATTGCTTGCCTTGCAGATGAGTTGAGCTGTAAATAGTTTGACTTTGCCAAAATTGAAATTCTTCTCTATCTCTAAGTAAATATAATTATTAAGCAATTAGAGACCTTTAAAGGTCAGAAACTGGGGTGTCTTACATGTTCAAATAGCACTGAGGTTACAAAGAGGCTTTATAGAAGCTTTTTGATCTTGAAGCTTTTCACAGCTTCAGATTTTAGAGCATTAATTTAATTGGTGTCTTGCTTTGGCTTCCTTGGTCATTTGCTGGGTCTGGACCAGCAAACATTTCTATTGATGCTGCTCTGTGGTTTTCTGTTCAGGCATGAGATTTATGAAGTAGAGTAAAATACTGTTGTCAGTTCTGTTGTCTGATTACTCTTTTACATGCTGCTGATTTATATTATACTGCTAAAACAAATGTGGGAACATCACCAATTTGCTCTGCATTTTAGTGAGTATCATAACGTATTTTTGACAAGAGCAATGTTCTGATTGATGGGTGACTCAGTTCAAAAAGTTCTGAAAACTGTTGAAGGTAGTACACAGCTACTGATGCTTGAGTTGCATAGTATATGTGTTCATTTACTGTACTTAATTGACCTTTAGTACTTGTATCACATTTGTACAAGGATTAATATTTCTTTTTCAGTCAAATGCTTTTATTATCAATAGCTAACATGCCTGCTTATTTAGCTTTAATCTTTTAGTAGAAAATTGCTCCAGGGAGGAGCACCAACTGATATTCTGTGGGTATGAACAGAGAAGACAAATTTCTAAGTGCGATCCTGATCCCACTGAAGTCATTGTAATTGCCACCAATTTCAGTAAAACAAGGATTTCATTTCCAGCTTCCTGCAATGAAGCATATATTTTATTTATCCTTGCTTGCATTTTCCAATTAATTACTTTCATAAATGGTATTATAAGGGAAAAACAGCATGCAGATGTTAAAAAAGCAGAATTTGAATGTCAAGTTTCTATTCACGTGTCTCATACCCTGTGACATACCCTTTGTTGCACAAAGCACATTCACAGGCTCTACAGTTGCAAATTTCAAGACAATTCACTCAGCAGATATCGGAAAATCATAGTCTTGGTTTCTTAGCTGACAGCATTCAAAAGCGAAAGCATCTTGGAGCTTTTGCTTAAGGGTATACTTTATTTTTCCATAGATAAAAATACTCTACTAGATTTTTGGGTAATTATGTTTCTTTAGCCATCATGCAGAGTCTGGAGGTTTGCCTTCAAAATAGCTGTGTAACTATATAGCACTCACAAACTATAATAATTAAGTAATATTCATCCCATATTTTTAATAGTATTTTTTAGCTACTAAAGCAATCTTGGATAAAAATTAATAGTGTGTTCAACTAGTTTACTGTGCTGCCTGAAGGATCTTTTTGTATGCTAAATGTGCACCAGGATACTTTCACTACATATTGATTGTAAAACACAAGGGAATAGAGACATATATAAAATATATTGAAATGATAAGGGAAAGGAATAAATTGTTTTAAGCTAATTGTGTGGAGGAAGACAAGAGAAACAAGGAATTGTAAGATGTATATGAACTTCTTCAGTTACTACATTATTAAAGCATATACTGATTTAAGGGATGAATTACGCATGCTGGTGATCATTGGTTATTGTAAGCTATGTTATAAGGAGGTTGAGAAGTAAGAGTTGCAGAAAGATCAATGCAAACAAAAGAGAAGACACTATTTTACATCTTCTTATTTTTCTAGACAAAACCCAACTAGCATTCTGTATAATTACTGAGATCTGTGATCCAAAATTATTCTTAAAAAGATTGCTACAGCTGCTGTATTTTCATCATTGTAAATTTCATAGAACACAAAACAGAATTTTATATATATACACTATATGTAAATAAACACACACACACATATATATGTGTATATATATTTCACCTGGGAAAACATTATCCAGGAGTGCAGGACAGGCTGGGATCTACTCAGCTGGGGAGCAGCTCTGTGGAAAGCTCNAGCTGCCTGGAGAGCAGCCCTATGAAAAGAGGCCTGGGAGTCTTTGTGGACAGCAGGCTCAACATGAGTGAACAATGCGCTGCAGCAGCAAAGAAAGCCAACAGGATGCTGGGCTGCATCAACAAGGACATCATAAGCAGAGATAAAGAAGTCATTATCCCACTCTACTCAGTGCTTGTTAGGCCACACCTGGAGTATTGTGTTCAGTTTTGGTACCTCCTACACAAAGCAGATATGGACAGGCTGAAAAGGGTTCACAGAAAGGCCACAAAGATGATCAGAGGTCTGGGAAGCCTGCCATATGAGGAAAAGCTGAGAGAACTGAGTTTGTTCAGACTTGGGAAAAGAAGACTTAGGGGAGACCTTATCCCCATGTTCCAATATTTAAAAGGTGGTTACAAAGATGGAGACTCCCTTTTTACAAGGAGTCATGTGAAAAAGATGAGGGGTAATGAGTGCAAGTTATTCCTGGGGAGATTCTGATCTGACATAAAAGAAAAATTTTTCACAATGAAAACAATCAGCTATTGGAATAATCTCTCCAGGGAAGTGGTGGAGTCCTCAACATTGGACACTAAAGATTCAGCTGGACAGGGTGCTGGGCCATCTTGTCTAGACTGTGCTTTTGCCAAGAAAGGTTGGACCAAATGATCCTTGAGATCCTTTCTTAGCTGAGATTCTATGATTCTATGATATATATATAAAAGAAGGAAGCTGAAATTTTAAGTTTAATGCCACCTGTTATGATAATGCTTTGTAGGGTGCTGTAGTCTTAATTGTATAAACAAACATAGTTAGAGAATTTCACCATAACCAAAACAGACGTCTCAATTCTACATTACTGAAAAAAAGACATGTTGTAAAGCTTAAGTATTGCATTATCAGTTGATGGGGAAAGTTTTAAAAATACAACCAGATTCTAATTAAGCCAGGAAAAATGTAAAATTTATGTTTTATTTGCATTTTAAATTATAAAGAATTATCATTTGCTATACACAGTTAACTGTCAGCATGCAAAATTCATATGGATAAAATCTTGTGGATAAGAGATGCAAGTATGGTGCACTGAGATGACAAAGTTATTCCCCAGTTTCATTCCTTGTGAATTGTTTCCCTAAGTAAAAATTGTATTCAGTAGTTCCGTGTAGTTC
Source organism: Brachypteracias leptosomus (assembly GCA_013401335.1). Taxonomy (NCBI): domain Eukaryota; kingdom Metazoa; phylum Chordata; class Aves; order Coraciiformes; family Brachypteraciidae; genus Brachypteracias; species Brachypteracias leptosomus. The sequence continues at coordinate 99,159 of VYZX01006926.1, forward strand.
AGGTGCTAGTGAATGGAGGTTTTTTAAAACTTTTTTCTTTGTTTTATGTATCAGCTATATAATAGTAAATAGTAGTATTTTCAAATAGAAATGAGAAATGTATCAACAAGACTTAGGGAGTATGGACCCAG
>VYZX01006928.1:0-19965 GCA_013401335.1 Brachypteracias leptosomus
TTCTGTGATTCTGTGATAGAAAGACCCATGATCTAAAACTGTTCCACTTAGTTTGGTGCCTCTCTTTTCTGGACTTAACATGCTTCAGTTTTAAACTTTAGCTGCCCACAGATAATTCATTTAATGGTCTGAAATTAGGCAAAGTTGCCTGAATTTATTGAAAACCTTAGCCAAAGTAAATTGCCAAAAGCAATATAGATAATCTTAGGAAAAGCAGGGCTTCTGCTCAGGAATGGAACATCTGAAAACTTCAATTTCTGTCCAACAGGAAATGCGTATCTAAAATGTTTCTCTGGGATACCTCCTAACCCATCATTAAGTTCCTGCAAGATCTTTTTTTATCTTTGTTGAACCAGCACTTTCCAAGAGTAAAACACCGTCTAAAGATTCCTACCCATATGGGATCAGAAGTTGAACTGCAACCATGCAATAACTACCCGACCCTGTGAGGCAGACTTTTATTATATGGCTGATATATATTAATCTAAATATCATAGATAACATATGACAATCACATGCAGGTCCTATCTGTTTTCTGATAAGTTAATCAAACAAAGAAACAAAAAAGAACCTGAAGTTATAAATGTAAAAAGATAAAAATTGTTCCTGTCCAGGATTATGACCTGACTGGAGAAAGCATAATCCATAAAGTAATACAGCAATAACCATCTGGGGGCTCTTCTGCTCCCACAGAAGCCACCAGCACTACTTTCATGAAAGATGTGGGAAGTCCATGTGTCAAACCTCTGTAGGCAAATGAGAGATTCTGCTTATGATAATTGAGGCTTTATTTACTATGACTTTATTTTTTTTCTTGCCTGCTAAAACTGCTCAAACAGTTCAAGTGTCACCTGACAAGTCAAGCTAACTAAAGAAAATCCTCCAAGGAGATATCTATTACTCTTCTGCCAGAGGTTTTTCCTTCAGACCTCTCAGAATCAGCAAAACCAGACCTGTATTCATTCCTGTATTGCCACACTTCCCAGTGTTCATAAAACTCACATCACTGTCAGGCTGAGACCCATGGAACATTACACATTTGGACATATCTGCTTCTACTCGCTCTGTAAGACAGTAAGCTGGAGAGTCATAATTTCTTAAATCACTGCCACAAGTTGTGATAGTTTGTCTGGAAGCCTCATTCACCTAGTAAAAACAGTGCATCATACAAAGATATGACAGCACCCTTTCAATTTTCAAATGCAATTAAACTGTGATCTAGATTAAATAAATGTCAAATCACATTTAATGTTGAGAAAAAAAATCCCATTGACGGAATTTCAGGGTCTGGTACTTCTCCAATGTATTTAAAAATTGGTGGAGTACATTTGGACAATTCCATATTGCAGTAAAACATAAATCTGGTAACAATGTGTCCTGCTTTCTCTAAAACAGACATCTCTATACAAACAATTCTTTTGAATGCTTGCATTGAAGACATCTTCAGCTTCAAAGAGCAAACCACTGACCTGGGTTGGTGCAGAAAATTTGAAGGATTTATTATACAAGCTTGCATAGCAGCCTTAACTAAGTAGATTTGAAAAATCTTTTTTCTGGAAGCCAAAAAAACTTAGATCTTATATGACGAAAATCTCTATGACTGAAAATTACAGGTGTGGAACATACCTTGTATTCTTTGTTATACAGCTGAGAGAAAGCTTTCCAGTTTTATGGTACTGATTTTTCCTTCAACTCTTCATGCTGCTGAGTAAAATCAAAGAAGCATTTTTCTCTGGCAGCAGGAAACAAGTGTAAGATTTCAGAGCTATTTTTGTCCCGTAGACACCTACTCTTTTATGTCTTGCCTTGGTTTAGTCTTATACCTGTAAATTAGTTCTATTGTTATTTTTATAATACAGAAGTGCTTGAAACATTTCTGTTATGACATCTTTCAGTATAAAATTATTTTCTTCTAAACATCTATGGGATTTTTTTTTTTTTTACTTTTTAGACAAAATCTCTATTATTATCATTTTCTGTAGGAAAAAGAGAGGAGGATTTTTAAATAAAAGCATCTGAAATAATTTTCAGTCTTCAGAAGAATAGACAGAAATACCCATCTGGTTTCATATACAGAAAACAAAAAAGGGCCAGGGAAGAACTGGAAATGGTTGACCAAAAAGCTAGCAGTGTTTCACTTGAAACAAGAAAAAAAAGGGGGGTTGACTACCTATTTCATAGCATTGCCAGTGGTATCTGAAATGCAGACATCTGCTGCAAACATTCCTCTTTAATTATGTCTTCAGATATTTTTAGCTAGACGAACTTACCTCAGACTTTCAGATCCATGCTAAAGGCTCTTCATCTTAGAATTTTGCTCACATCCATACTTCAAGGGTGCTGGAACACCTTCCCTATTTTTAATGTACTTACAGTCATAATGCTGCAGCGGAGTGGGGAAAACTTCACATGTCATTTGGTAACTGGTTTCTAGTCAAGATTTTAAAGGAAAAAGCAGTTGCTAAGTGAAGAAGGTAACAGAACACAGCATAAGCAAAAGGATGTAAAGCTGAATATGCTCTTGTTATACGATACTCCAAAGTTAGTTGTGAGATAAGATAATCCTTCTGGTTTTCAAACTGTGGTTGATAGTAGCTGAGATGCACTTTATATATCAGTGTTTGTATATCTCCAAAAAGCATCAGAGTCAATACATGCAGTTCCTTTCCTGCTATCTTTAGAAAAACATCTGAAGAAAAGTAAATTCAATGTAATTTGTGTCATCTTAAAATTGTGATTTACCCATGAGTCCCTTTTGCTGTAATTGTCATTTTTATTAGATGATGATGATGACAACATGCTATTTTAATCCATCTATCAGTGACCCTGTAAATTCATGGAAGATACAAAATTACACACTTCCCAAAACTAATAGTTTAAGCTTTTTGACACAAGATGTCTTGTCCATGTACTATGCCTTCACCTATCTTCAGTTCCTCTGTCAGCCTTCTTCAAGCTTGTGTAGGACTTGTGGATTAACACTGCCTTTCATATCTGTATGTCTCAATTGTGTCAGGGACCAGGACCCTCTGGGAGCACAGGATAGAGGGCTAGATCAAATTAAAACCTTTTAAGCTTAACATTAAAAATAAACGAGAGGAACTGTCTTCAAAGGTAATGGCAAATCTAGCCAGACTTTTGTTTTCTACAAAGTTAAAGACGAATTTGCCGTAATTGAAATCTCTGCTCCTAAGCACTCTCAGCAGCAGTTTTTTCACCTGTAGCCAGTGTCCCTTATCTCCTCTAATGAACTGTAGAACTTTGTTTCACCTTTCATGGCCTTTCCAACTCATAGCCCCACCGCTTCACTATCAGGAACCTTGCTGACCATGTATGTTTCCTGAGCTCTACAGCTTCTCTTATCATTTTCCTCTATTTCACAACTTAGAAATTTTTATAATTTACACATTTGTTTTCTGCTTATTATCTGGAGGAGGTTATACATATATTTATATGTATTTATGGCTATAAATCACTGTGTGATTACTTAGAGTGAATGTGTTCTTAAAAGACTGGAAATACCTGCTATCTGGGGAGGGAGTATCTGATGATGCAAATCCTAGCATGAATGGCTGAGAAATTTTTGTCCAATTCATTTTTTATCTAGTAAACATTATAAGCTTTGTTTGTATTTAACATTGAATTCATATTTATATACACAAATGAAGAAAACTAGCTATTTTGTTTCATAAGAAATCTGCATAGCTTTTCATACATATGTAAAAATGAGAATGTTATATTAGAAGTTTTCTGTTGAAAATCAGAAAATGTTCCCTACTGTGTTCTGTAACTTGAGGACACAAGAAGTTTAAACAAATTTGTATGCCACAAGTATGCATCCAGACCACTAGTTTTTGATCAGGAAACTGAAATAAATTAAACTCACTTCAAAAAGATCATTTTATTTTTATCATTTTCACAAAATTCAATGACTTGCAAAAGAAGCTGAACTTTTCAAGACTTAGAAAAATAGATACTTTTGGTATAAAAACACAAAGTACAAGAATCCAAAGTCCAGATTGAATAATGATGAATAGTAGCCTCTGTGAATTTCAGAAGACGCAGCTGGTAATTATTTCAGACTTTATGGAAGCTATTTTTCATGTACAGACAAGCTTTTGGCTAGACTCATTTCTCAAAAAAGTGAGCTAGACTGCAGATGCAATAGGAAAATCACAAGTTAGATGAATATTTTGCAAAGCATCAACAAGATTGGGAAAAAATAGGTATGGAATGTCAATAATGATCTCCCAATGAATTATCAATGGTGGAGCATGATGACAAGTAAGAATTTAATAGCAGCAAATAATTATTCCTGAGTTGCAAACCAGGTTATAAGTAGCAAGAGAAAGAGGAGGAGAAAGGATAGAAGAAATGCTTTAAAAAGCAATTTTAGAGACTTTGTTGACATTGAATTCTTGGAGAGCAGTTTGTTTATATCTATATATGAAATTGAGAATGGTTTATTATCCCACACTTTTACAGGGAGGAAGAAGCATGCTGTGGTTTTCAGGCAGTCTACTCAATCTCTTGGCATCTTTCTTGTAAATTCTGAGTTTGTTTAATGCTCTTATGACCCTTTTCCTGGCACTGGAATCACAGAAGTTTTACTAGCAGACGTCCATGCAGAGGCAGTAGAGTTTAGCCGAAGGTGGCAATTTTGCCAACCAGCTCAATGTAAATCTTCCCGTCAACAACTTTACATAATCTTTTTTTTTACCATTATGTGAACAGAAATGAAGGTATCTATTTTCTTCTGCAGACAGCTACGTGGGGAATGAGGTCATATCTACCATGGAACTAGTAGTAACTTTTGTAAGCATGCATATGTGCTCTGCTGTTACTAAGGACAATAATCCACTGAGGTAAGTCTTGTGGACTATAAAGTTTAAAGGAAAACAAGCTGTGCTGTGCTTCTCCTTATGTTGAGAGAAAGAGACAGGTACCTAGCTCAATCATCATCAGCTTGCTCTATAATTAGGTGAGCAGCTCTTCTGGAGAATTAGCAGCTTTCAGAAACACAATGAAACAAAATACCTAAATCCTTTGTGAGAATCTTTCTTCATACAACTTTCATTATATTACATTGATGCTAGAGAAACACCAAGGGTCCTCAAGCAAGACTGGAAGAGATTGCTGTCTCTTTACAGAGATGAGTATGTGCATATGTCTCTGTGTGTGTGAGAAACAGAAAGTGGCACATTGATCCTCCCAAGTGGTATATACATACACATATTTATAGGGAGGTGTGTATGCGCATCAGATCAATAACAAAATTTGGAAGGAGATATTTAGGCTTCCAAGCCAGACTTCTCTTGTCATCTCTATTCTTGTTTAACTTACATCTTTTTTCTTTAATACATTTATTATATTGTTATTTAAACACCAAAATAGAAAGAGGGAGCAATTTTTTGCCGGAAAGATAACATGTTGAATCTGTATTCAGTAGACTCTTTCACACATGAGACCAAAAAGTTGTAGTTCTTAGAAAAAACAGAATCCAGGAGTCAAGTGAATGTCTATGTTGTTGAGAACTTCAGAGGCTTTTAAATGTTTGTCATAGAAGAAATAAAAGTGTGTTGTTTTGCTGTGAAAAAAGAGACATGATGAAAGCAACTGAAAGAAGCAAAATCACAATCTATTGAAAAGTTTAAAATATTTAAAGGTGTTGGCCCTATTTCTGTTATTGCCCAGGTACTCACAAGAATTTTGACACTTGGTACAGAGCAGTTCCCTTGCTGGTCCTACCAGCAGTGAGGCTAATGATCAACTGGAGAGAAATTCTAAATACCCACCATCAGATAAATCCTTCTGGACTGTGGTTTATACATATCAATCAGTGATTTACAGCTAGATTCAATGCAAGAACTAACAACTGGGTGCTCTAAACTCTTATATATCACAGACTATGAACATTTACCCAGATACCCTGGAATGAAGATCCACAGCTTGGATTGACTGTTTCTCTCTGTCCACACAAGCTATCTGAACTTCTAGCCATGTCATTTACAAGCCAGAACCCAGTAAATCTGCCTTTGTTGTCAACACTGATTTGCCAAAATATGTCAAACTCCATTTATGTTGGTATTTGTATGTGATGCAAAGATTTGTGGTGAACTTCTCAACCTTTCTAGCCTATGCAGATAATATCTTGTAGGACTTCTACTGCAGTGTGTTGTGGGACAACTCACAGAATTATAGAATTTTTTTGACTGGAAGAAGAGACCTTTAAGATCATCAAGTCCAGCCATTAACCTAGCACAACTTACCCTAACCTTTTTTTTTTTGTCCCTTTAAGCAGTTCAAACTTCTGCAGTGGCTTCCTCAGAAAGAGATCTGAATGTCTTACAGGTATTATAAGAGAATACTCAACATGGAGACCAAGGACAAAATATTAAAGACAGATGTGGCAGTTATCAAATGCTTCCCTACTGAGAGTCTGTCCTAACTCCATGAACCCCAAGTATAGAACTATGGTCCAAGACCAGAATTAAAAGCTATTTGCTCTTGTTCTCTGACAAGACTATACTGATGAAATGATCCCTAGCACCAAGTTGACCACTCAACTGGCAAGCTGTAGACTGTTGGTGCCATTATCAAAGTTGTTTCCTCAAGCATTTTAAGAACAAAAAATATGCTTCAAATGATAACTGGATTTCAGAAAATGGGATTCCTAGTGGTAGGTCTACTTATTTCTAAGACCACCATATTTATTATGCATGCTGAGAAAAAAATGCATCATGACTGCTCAGTGGACCCAGTGGTTTCCAAAAACAATAGATCAGTGCAGAAGAATGACACAACAATTCTGTATATATACAGCACATGCTGTGTTTCCCTGTCATAATGGATTAATTATACGCACACAGAAAAGAAGTATTAGTACTCATGCATCGCAGGCAGTCTGCATGAATATGGTGCTTGAAAATGTATTATGCTTTTGCAAAATGCCTTCTGCATATATATAATAGTAATATGACGGGAGATGGATAATGCAGAGCAAGGAAACTAAAGAATATAACTAAGTAAACGCCACTATAGGAACAATTAACCTAGTTTGTCACTAGCTCCCCAAAATTACATCCAACAAGTGAAGATCTCTGGCTGAATTAATTGTGTTCATAGTCTTCATGTGGTCTGCTCTTCAGAGATTGCATTTAGTCATCACTTAGAGTGGACAAGTGCAACCTGTTTGACATGGTGAGTAAAGTGCAGGGCAGATTTATGACGTTACAGTTCCTATGCTTAGGCAAACAGGGACCCTCTTCCCTTACAGTCACATTGGTAGGGATGGGAAGAAGCAACCTTCTTTATTTGGGGGAACTCCCCTTTCTTGCCATGGTTTCTGTAACTAAACCTAAACAACATGGAACAATTCAGAAAATTCATATACTTGTGGTGACAATGGAAAGCCAGCATGGAAAAGCTGAAGGCAAGAGAGACCTCACTCCACATCACTGGATGCAGACAGACAAACACTGTCCTCCTTCTAACACAACGTCTCTGAACCAAGGGACTTTCTCTCTGTGCATTTCTGAAGCATTTTCATATTAAATGAACTTGGACATTTGGGATGCTTTAGCCAACATGCTCAACTAGAGACTGCTTCCCTCTTCAGTACAGCGTTCCAGGGTCAAGGGAAAAAGGAATAGCATATGTGTTTACGTTCACAGAGGCTCAAATATCTTACTGATATGACATGCATGTGGATTGCACATTGCTACCAGATTTGTTTTACAGATACAGTTTTTTCAAACTCCTATGATTGAAAGATTGTTAATCTTTCTGGAGAATTAAATACTTGCTTAATTTCAGAGTCTCTGTTGGACATATCTCTGTCAAATAAACTATTAATTTAAATGTAAATCACAGTGGGTTTGAGTTCGGGGATATAGGGTGCCATATAATTAACTGAAATAGATGGCTCACTAATATATCAGTAAACTGTTTTGTAGAACTGGAAGTGAGGAACTGGAAATGTAGAGCTGGAAGCTTTTGGGGATTCAAACACTGAGCATTTTTGACCTTCTAATTACGCTAGGAAGCAAGGACAAAATATTACCATCAGACCATTCAACTGCTGGTGACAAAGACCGTTTTTTAATGAGATTAGACAAGGTTCAATTAATAAAATTCAGCACAAAGAAAAAAGTCCAAACCTGAAACTCTGAAAATCCAAAAATAACACCAGTAGCAGTGGCAAACGTCTGATGTCGCTTTATGTCTACACATCCTGGAGCTATAAAAAGTCAAACAGAAAGGAAACATTTGTACCCACAGTTGCTTAAGCTGACTTTCCTCAAGAAACACAAATAGTTCCTAGTGGTGGATGCCTATGCTGGAATTACGTGTGTTCTTCAGGTTCATAGGTTCTTCTTTCTTTGTAGGATACTGTCAAAATATCCTAGTCACTAGTCATGCACAGGGCTCAGTAACTGCCACCAAACCTTTAAGGATAAGGAGGCTGCCTAAGGACAAACTGAATATAGGCCCACGATGAACAGCTGTTCTATAGTATCTGACATCCAAAAGCCCTTTTTCAATTCTGTTATCAGTTACAGCTGATATTCTCATATTCTTTCATATCTCTAATATCCTTATTGGATATTTCCTCTTTAAGAATGTTAGCTGTACCCTTCTTTTCTCCTCCCAATAGCTCTGCCTCCAGGTCTTTAAAAATTTGCAATAATATTTGCTATTACATTTTAGTCTCACACAATATGAATTCCTGACATATTCAAAATGGCCACACAGTACAACAAAGTCATGATTTGTAATGTTTATAATTTTCTTATATTATTTGCCAACTGACTCTCTATAGATTTTAGATGTGTGGTATCAGCTGACCACATGTTATAAGGGTATGACAAATTTTTCAGTTATATTTCATCTAATAGACCACAGTGTCAGGTGATGGAAAAACTTCCCTTGAAGTGTTAGAAATATCTGCTTTATTTTTTTTCTGAGTTCACTGTCGCTGGAATCACAGTTGTTGCAGTCATATTTTGACTCACAATACTCTTTTCCCTTCACCACTCTGTAAAAAAGGCTCCCATTAGAAAACCAAATTTTTTCCTCATGCAATCTCAGTGCTTAGTACCTTACTGGCAACCACCTTACAGACCTCTCTGTCTAGCAGGGCAATCTCATCACCAGCATCCTCTGTGTTACAGCAAGGCTATGTGAGCTTTTCAGCACAATCCCTGAACTATCTGTCAGGAAAGCTGGCTTTAGATGGCTTTACACTAGAGCAACTATTTCTGCCACTATTACCAAACTTGTGACTTGATCATCAAAAACCCTTATGTATTTCCCATCTGCCACTTCCACACATCAGAAACATCAGAAACATGTTCAGATTGGTAAAGAGATAAGGATTTAAAGATATAAGGATTTAAATACTATGTAATAAAGGGTAATATCTGCTTCCAAGAGGTAATGGCATTGGGACAGAAGAGATGGAAATTGCAGTCATTATACTAGAGAATGAGATATAGACTGTGCTTATTCTAAGAAAACCCAAAAGGAATAACAATAACAGAGTGCTCTGGTCAAAGGTATGGGCCCAAAAGTTACATACATGTACACAGGAAAAAAAAATTATTTGCACATTTCAGAAGAAGGTCTCCACATCACTTCTCTTGGTAAATTGTTCAGATAGCGATCAACTTTGCTATCACAACTTTGCTCCATGGTTCTTAAGTGATGACAACACTAGAAATTACTTTATCATCTCATCATAGGAGTACATCACCCACTTCTCTCTAAATACAGAATAAAAGTAGTGATTGAACACTTCTGGTCTTTGAGCCTTATCATTAACTAGAATTCTTTTAGGGTTTTCTTCATCCTTCAAATCTTTCTCTTCTTTCTTTTTGGTCCTATAAGCCATGCGGGTTTTTTTCCTGAAATCCTTAGTTTCCTGTAGACAAGGCCAGAACTATATACTGTGAAAAACATCTCTGTAGCTGCTCTATTTCATACATTATGTATTTAAACATCTGCTGTTGATCAGTGGAAGAACACTGGACTATGTGAGCCTTCATCTGAATCACAACCACCATTTTTACTTTCTGTTACATTCTTAACAATTTTGTGCATATCAAAACTACTAAATTACAATGTCTTCTGTTTATTTCCCCTCTTTCTGGTTATGGTACATGGATTTATATTCAAATTGCTGTCTTCAGCTAATTTTATGAGTGTTCTTATTGACATAGCTGTCCTGTTTCCTATGGAATGGTGGCTTCCACAGATGGCAAAAGATAATACGGAAAGTTTTTATGCTTTCTGCAAATGTCCTCCGTTGCATGTTGTTCAAAGTTTTCAGTGGTATTAATCTGTGAATTTTCATGCACAAGAGAAGATCAGTTAAAATTAACTAGCGGGGGAGACACATGTACTATGTAAATCATATCTTTTTTGACCTCTCAGATTTCACTTAGGAGTGGGGAGGCTCATTACTGCCTGGAGTGCTGCATTTATAACAAAGACATAGTCCCTCCTTCCTCTAAAATCCACCCACTCGAAAGGAAATTGGTCTAGTTTTGTGTTCTAATTGCTCCTTGACTAAATGTTTTCAGAGCTCTCACAATGACTCTCAATAGTCTGTTTAGGTCTGACGCAAGAACTCACAAATGTACCATTTGCAACACACCTGCAGAACTTTTTTCTTCAAATTCCATTGTTAAAAGCAGAGCAGACAGTGGTCAGCCTTGTGATGCTTTGTGAAGGGCCTGAATATGCAATTTATGCAAGACAAGTCTCGATCAGAATGAGATAAGTGCTTTGTATGTTTCCATTTTTACATCTGTCCCATTATACTTTGGCTCTGAAGTGAGATGTTGGAGCACTACTAGGTAATAAGAGCAAGCTGGTTTGGATGCACACACAGGTTTGTTGACTAATTGCTTTTATTTCACCTCTTTTCCCTTAAGCTCCTGTGGGAACCAACATTTGAGTTCTAAATACATGTCACCATTGTAAGAGATGCCTTTTTCAGCCATTAGAGATATAAAAGGTAAAGGCAGGAAGAGCAGTCTTTTTCTGTTCTAAAAGTCTTTCCACAATTGTTTCCTCTTCCCAGTCAGGAGCTAAAACACTTGTCAAGGAATCAAGACCCAGAATCAGTTTTTCCCACAGCCTGTGGGGACAGAGGACATCTGCTAGGAGGGTGCCCTTACTGCCAGGCTATGCTATCTGAGGTAAAGATTCTCCGTCCTTCTTATAGAAGCTGTGTCACTACACAGAAAAAAATTATGATTCATCGGGCCAGAGTGGTCTGACCCCTGTATAAATATAGGGGGTTCTTGTTCCAGATGCCCTTTAAAAGGAAACAGCTGCAATCATATTTTGCAGGGGGACTAGTCCTAGTGGTGGGTGTGAAGTTTGTTCTGCAAACAAGCCCCTCAGAGGACCAAAGTGAAGATGAGTCTGGATTTAATTCGTAATTTGATTAATAATTTCTGGATTATGATTAGCCATTTGAACAAGGCACTGGGATATTTGGACTGGGACAGTTCTGCATATGCAGGGGAGTGTGACTGTCATTTCAGTAACAAGTGAAGGGTTTGTAGATTTCAATGCTCTAAGGATAGGCAGCAACTGAAACGGCAATGTAGATTTTTTTTTTCTGTTTCCCCAGTTTTGGATTTTGGCACATATAATTTGCCCAAGTCTTGCTTCAGGAACTAGGGGACAGGATTTTAACTGGCTTATTTGGAAAGTAGGTTGAATTTAGGTGACTAAATCTAGGACAGCGGTTCAGCAAGTTTCATGTCTCATATACCAGTGAAAGTTAATGGGACAAGCTCAAGGTTACAGAATACATGACTGCATGCAGTAATCATAGCTGATAGCACTTCAGGGAATTTCAAGAAGGCAGTAACTGTGACTCACAGCAGTGGGCCACTAGGCAGGCTGAAAGATATGAGAGAAAAGTCATTTTGGATACAGTCTCATCACCTTGGATTTTGTTCTTTCCCTTCACTAAATTAATATGAATGTTCCTTTCATGATTTTTCTGACTTATTTTTCCTTGTATGGTTTCATTCCAGATTTTATCTGTGTCATATTTCATCTTTCATGTCCCTTTTTTGCTCTTCTCTAATTTACATTCCTCTAGCAATATAGCGACTGCCTTTTACAGTGCTGGCACATGTTCTTTTTTCTCTCTGAAAACTTTATAATAGCCTTCTTAATTTCCATTTTAAATCCTGTGAGATTTTGAAAAAACAAAGTTATGACTCATCAGCAAAATGCCTTAGCAGCCCTGGAATACTGACAAGAGATCCACTTCCAAAGAATGAGTTATGGTTTAGTTCCACAAAATTTGCAAACTTCTAAAGCTCTGACTGTGTTGCAAGATTCCATGCTTTGGGGATGAAAAAGAACACATTGATACCATTCCCTGGACAAGTATATTGCTGGAAAGTGCAAAAACAACACATACTTTTACAACACCTTTGGCCTTACTAACGTTATTTAAAATAACATCATCAAGTTAGGCTGCAAATATACAGTGACAAAAATAAAATCCATTTGGATCTTTAGTACCAGAAGACTACCACTTAGTACAATTTACATCATCACTGTCAGCCCATGACCCAACATTTGTGCTAGCCCATCAGTGTATATTATGTGAGTGAAGTGCTCCATCTGCTGAGTACCCTGGCAGGCGAGCCAGGCACTTTGCATTCTGTGTTCAGACACCCCTCAGGGCTCTAGCACTCTTTATTAGCTGTATTTGCAAGCACAAGAACCGCAAGTGCTCTGTGTAAGTTCAACCAAAAAAAATATGCCAAAAAAAAAAGACGACACAGGTTATAAGGTTGCTTGTCTTGCGCAGTAAGTTCCTGTAATGCTTTCCAGTTAGCACACAGGGAACTTGGGAGTATCACCTATCTGTACACCTAAGATATTTTTGAATTAACGTTTTACAAATGATGTTAATGTGCAGTGATTTAAAGACACTTACATGCAGGAAGCTATTTTCCCACTAGATGTCAGTGCACCATTGTAGTGGGTCTGTCTCAGCACATCAGGTATGCGACAGCCCAAAACTCAATTGGTACTGAACAGATCTTCAGGAGGCTACATCTTCGAAAATTTTTTCTTTATTCTCTTTTTTATAGTTCTCTGCATTTAAATCTAATGTATGCTTCCAGGTAGATCACTTGTCTTGGTTAATTCTGAGGCTCTTATTTCTACACTGGTAATTTCTGAACTAGCAACTTTTCCTTTTGTCACAGTTGGTTCTGCTGCATTGTCCCCTTTGGACTGGCCGTGGTTACCTTGCAAACATGATGATTTGGGATTTGGTCTGGATAGAAGGATATTCTTTCACCTTTGCAGTAAAATCTGTCTTTACTATTTAAAAACAAAAGCAAACAAAAAACAAACAAAAAACCCTACTATACCTCCAAATATGTAACTGCAGTAACAAATACTTAAGCACATTATTCTTTCCACTACAGTTAAAACTGCATTAAAATAACAGTATTCCATACTCAAAATAAAAGATGCATTATGTGTTTTGTTATCATACTGAGGCTTGGTAAATACGACCTACTTGTTTTAACAAGGACAGAACAGGCAAATGTTAGGTGGTTAATATTGTTTTCTAAATTTTTTGTTTGTTAAATACTAGGTGATGGCTAAAACATGCAAGTAGTTGACACTGCTGGAGACTCACTTTTTTTGCTCAGGCCTAAGAATTGTTACTTTGAAAAGAATTGGTGTATTTTGTTCATGAGCTTAGGTAAAGAAGAGTTTATGTTTAGGAAGTCCTTGCTATGGTTCTGTTTGCCTTTATATCTTGAATAAATCCACACAAAACAGACATCTAACAAGCCTTCCGTCTTTTGAGAACATAATGGGATCAGAAATGCACAGGATGCCAGATAATATCCATGGCAGAGGATCCACTTACAAGTCAGAAGGACTGAAAGGACTGGAGCAGGAAAACTGAAATAAGACACTCATCCAGAACTAGATAGGAATCACCTGGGAATTTTGACAAGATCCCAACAAGTCCTCCTCCATGCTCAGTCTCCCATGTTCTTGTCAAACTTCTTGTCTGCAAAACACCAAAGTATTTCGGTTTCCCACTTTGAATGCAGTACAGCTTCACTGATGTGGCAAAGCTGATGTGCTGCTTCCTGCTGATCAAATTCTGATTAGATTTGTACAACTTCAGTAAAAAATAATTCAGTAGAACCAACCTAGTGCACTAAGGGTTCTTGCTGAGCCTGTTGCAGTATTGAAATGAGAGGTCTGAGGTTAGCTGTGTACCATGAACATCTCAACCTGAATGCTGAGGGTAGAGGAACTAGCCAAGTTTTGGACTGTTCATTGACAGGAGCATGTTGTCAGAGAGCAATGACAGGTACACCCCTTAGAAACAGCTGTCTATGGTACTGCGTATTCTATTCATGGTTGATACACAATAAATCAGATATAGGGAGAAGGCACTGCAGAACAGCCTGGCTGGAAATCTAGGACTCTCACTTTTCTTCCACACCACAGATTGCACTTTATCCCTTCTCCCCTCACCCAGACGTTACCAGCTTCCAACAGGCTTGAACTCCTCTCTCCTGTGTCTGTACATCCCAAGAGCCTGCAAGCTGTCACTTCCAAATGGCTTAGCACAATAAGCAGCAGACTTCTTCATCCCCACCAGAGAGTTCATGTGGGTAGCCAGCTGGTCTGTCTTCCTAGTTAGACTTTGGAAAAGGGTGGGAATTTCTGAAATGCTCAGCAATACAGAACACAGGAAAGATATGTATATTATTTGTGCATCCTGAAAGTCATTCCCTCTCCATACTATCCTTTTAGATTTGGCAGCAAGGTCCAAGATAGCTGTATCGGCTCTTGATACTGACAAATTATTCTGGGGCCAAATAAACTACAGAATATACCACAACATAGTGAATTCACCACAATGAATTAACTCAGAGCCTGAAGGACTCCTGGATCACTGTGATCCACTCAGTGGATCTGTAACAGCCCAGGACTATCAGAAATGATGAGTTTTTTGCTTCCTGAATTCCTAAGCCAGATTGACAAGACCAAAAGTCTAGATCTCAGCTCACAGGTGCTATTAATCTCATATTTGTATAAACTTCATGGTTTTCCTAAGGATTCTTCTCTAATGTTAGTGGGACCCAGCCAGTCCTTCTTGCGTTCACATTAAGTTTTGGCTGAAGTCAGATTCCTACTTGGAGGGAAATGTAAAAAACTATTTAGAAAATAGTGATTAGTAAGAGAAACTGTAAATAAGTAATAAGCAACCTATCAGGCAGCAAAGTGTCCGTATACTGCTATGCCTGTCCTGCAGATAATACAGATGTGAGCTAACTGTTGTGAAACCATAAATTTTTCATGAAACAAAGGTTTGTAGGAAAAATAATAGTCCACTGATTCAGCTGGGGGGAAAAAAAAAAAATCAAAGAAGCATTTGGATATGTGAGCTTTCCTTCAGATTCGAGCATATTTCCTCTGTTTTAGTAGAATTTTGTCATATCCAGTAATCATCCTCAGGGAGAGCCTGGGGTAAATATCTAAGAACCACTATCCCAACAGTGCACTTCACTGTAGTTAACTGGGTTTGATCACAACGTGATTAAAGTCCAATGGCCACACAATGCATAATTCTCACTTTACGCAGTATCAGTACAGCTGCATCCTTCACTTTATAGTAGGGATTGCTGTTCCTCTGATAAACTTCAGACAAAATCTTCAGATGGCCAAGATCTACCAGACACCACGTGCCTCAGAGAAGGGGAATCCTGGACAGATTGGCAACCATGGCTTCACATTGGAGCGAAGGAGGCCATCTCATCCCTCCTGAATATCAGCCAAAAGCTCCTGCACTCTCATGGTTCCTGCATGGAAGCTGTATTTAAATTGCTCAGGGCCCACTTATTTGCCACCCTCCCTTAACATAGCAGCCCTGGGGCTTCCCAGTATCCTAGGTTTGTTCACCCACCAACAAAAACCTTGTTGGAAACAAATCTCTCGCAGAAATAATGGCAATATTGTGCCTTATGCAGGGATGTTAGCACATTGCAGGTAGGACACTATTTAGGACTTGGGGCTTATTCTTTACTTTTGCTTGAATAAGCTCATGCTGAATACTGAGATGGCAGCCTTTTTAATAAATTCAGAAAAATAAAGCAAGCTAAGTCCAGATTCCAACATATTAAGAGAGGATGATTTAGAGCTAGGCTTGAATGAAGAGGAAGTAAGTTTGAGCTCTCACAAGCTGTATTTTTAAAATAGATTCACCACCTACTGAAGAAATTCAAAAGTCTTCTATAACAATTGTGACTGGGAATGTATATGCTTGAAGAGAAACAGAGTGTACACAAGTGTATGGAAGTTATTGTTATTGATATGATTTGTCCATTTTGTCTTTTGGGAAGGAGAGAAATGAAAAAAGAGTACAAATTTGAAAAAACTGCTGGAAAACAGTCACAAGAAAGTTTCTGAAGAGCAGTGAGTGTGATTCAATTTAAGTTTAAAACACCTAAGATTATGTGTCCATTTAGATATCCATATGCGATGCAAGTGCCTAAACTCACATCAAAATCTGCAGATAAATTATCAACAGCATTTAACTGTAATTAGGGAGAAATTCAGTTAACCAGTTGAATCATATCTTGAGATTAGATCCCACCCAATGAGTTCAGGAAAAAATGAGGTTTGCTGATAGTGATAAAAAGCTGGTCTCAGCTTACCTAATACCTCCGAGGACCAGGACCCCACAGCAGTGCAAATGTAATAGTAATCATCATCCCTGAGAAAATACAAGTTATGCTCTTTGCCTCTCCCTCAGTGACAAAAGTCCTGTGACAAGAGCAGAAAAAAAGATATGCAATCTTTCCTACAGAGATCTGAAAAGTTGGCAATATTCCCAGACAATAGAGATACTCTGGGCAGAGACAGCGTTGCATGGACATGTGTGCCATGGAGCAGAGGGTCCCGAGGGATACTTTTGCAGCAAGACTACCTGCAAAACCTTGAAGGCCAGCATCTATCTGAAATAACATAAGGCATAGGGCTTGCTCCAAATCCCATAGAAATCAATGATAATCCTTTCATGGGTTTGATAAGCCATTGCTGTCATTGTCCTGTTCCTCCACACTTCATCTTATCTTCTCCTTGCCTCAGCTGCGTCCACCCACTCATGCCTCCCAGGAAAAACAAGGCTGCATGAATTTAGAAGCTCAAACTTTGCACAAGGAACACAGATATTTAATATGTGGCTTGGAGTCATTGCTCCCAACTTCGGTGGCCATCTGGAGAAATGTTTTGAAGCTCACTGACATGCTGAAAAAGTGGACTTGATTGGGAAATGATGGTCCAAAGCTGCCAAAGGGGAGAGGGATGTGAGCTGAAAGTTTTCATTGATGGCTCCTGCATTGCCCCACAGTGCTACTAGCAAGTAAAAATATGTCAGAACCTACTGAACATGCCCAGTTTGCATTTCATAAATTAAAACATATCAGCTGTTTCTTAAGATTTTATTTTCAGTCTTCTTTTGGTCATAATTTGGCCTAAGGACGACATCTGTGATGAATTCCTTGTAACAGGACCTTGCCATTTGGACTACAGTTGTCATCAAAATATTCTAGTGTGCTCACACAGGCTGAGAGAAATATATTTTTTAAAATATTCTATCACTCAAAAATGAATTTTAAAAAATCGGTATTGCTTGTTGAGCTGAAAACTAGTCTATATTGAAATTCAGTTTCTGAACTGCTTCATGAGGAATGTATTTGTGTCTGTGTGTATATATATGTGAACATAAGCACAGCAACACAATAATTGTAATATATATAGGCAATAAGCATGTCTGTGTAATGTAGTTTTCAAAAGTGCAGTCACTTCCTAATATGCTCTTTTAGTGTTACATAGCAGCTTGAAAGCAACTCCAAGTTTTGTTTTGAAGAATTTTTTTCTCATATCTGATTCTCATTTACATTTTGAGATTAAGTGTTGCTATTATCAGGCAGCTGTATGCTTGGTGCTATAGTACATGTGCAAAGTTCTGGAGAGAGATTTTCAAAAACACACTAAAAGGTCTCATCTCCCCTCTGAACACCTCTGTCCCTTTCACAGCCCTATGTTGGGCCAGGCGCATACCAATCTGCCATGGCTGTTGTGGATGGTGACCAACCAAGGCCAGCACCTGGAGAAGATCTCCACTTCCAGGACCTGCAGCCAAGGTCTTTTTTGGATGAAGAGCTGCAGGAGAGGCAGAAAGACCACGTGAAATGGAGGTAGACAAACGAGAATCTCATCACTACTGAGCATCTGCTGGGTTTCAGGAGGGCTACCCTTGGGGAAAATGAATAAAGGAGGTTGTCAGGAGATCAAAGGAGAGCAATAAAGCCAAACAGGGCTGGTTGTGACATTATTGTCTAACAGATCACAGACCAAAGCCACCCGTTGTGGTGTTCCCATCAGCTGTGGTCATACTGGCAGAAACTTGGGAGCCATGGCCAGTGTGAAATGTGAAGGTGAGGCCATTCCCTCACCCGTGTGCAGTAAGGCAAGCATACTGTTTTCCAGACTTCTTATGATCTCTACCTCAACCTGTGTGCTTCCTGAGTATATGTCTCACAAGAGACTCAAAAAACCTTTTTGATAAATGCTTCATGTAGTGGTGGCATCTGTTTTGGGCGCAGATGCCCAGGCACCGGCAGTGGGGGGGCTGCAGGAGCGGTCTCTTTTAGCAAAGGCCGAGGCTGCCTGGTGCTGGACACAGACAGTTCCAGTTGGCTCCTACAGACCCACCACAGGGCACAGTCAAGTCATCCTGATGTCATTCTGTCGAGTATTGATCCTAGCACTGACATTGCTTTCCAGCAAATATCACAACTTCAGTATTCCTGTAGAAAGTTAGAGTTAAAAAAAAAATTCCTGACCAAGTGCCTTTGTTGTGCACTTCCACCTTTCTGGCCTTTAATAACTCTTGGCAGCTGGGAATTGATCTGGAAAGGCCGACAGCAGACAGAATTGCTTAGCTGGAGGCATGCTCAACTTCAGCTTCCATTTTTTTGGTCAAGCTCTCATTTATCCTCATAGTCTCTGAAGTTACTGATTCTTTGAACCTGACTGCTATTGCACATAAGCAGTGTTTTACGTATCATCAACTCCTTTATTGCATAAAAACCAGTAACATCTGAAAGCTTTAAACATATTCTAACATTTTAATGATAGCAAGGAAAGATTTATGGGCAAAGTAAATATCTTTTATTGGCCCAATGATGTAGCTGGAAAAATGCAGACTTGCTTTTGGGCACACAAAACTTTTTGCGGATTTGAAACAGAAGCTGCAAAATTGAGGCTTGAAGTTTGCTATTGCTTTTAGTCCTGAAGAAAATTGCAGATGCCTGAGCTCTTGTCTAGTTTCAAAGCTGTGCCAGCAGACAAATGGAAGTATTCAGTCCCCATGAAACTTGTTTTGGTTATACCCTTAGATCACAGAATCACAGAATCACAGAATGCCAGGGATTGGAAGGGACCTCAAAAGATCATCTAGTCCAATCCCCCTGCCGAAGCAGGAACACCTAGATGAGGTTACACAGGAAGGCGTCCAGGCGGGCTTTGAATATCTCCAGAGAAGGAGACTCCACAACCTCCCCGGGCAGCCTGTTCCAGTGTCCTGTTACCCTCACTGAGAAGAAGTTTCTTCTCATATTTAAGTGGAACCTCCTGTGTTCCAGTTTGTACCCGTTACCCCTTGTCTTATCATTGTTTGTCACCGAGAAGAGCCTGGCTCCATCTTCGTGACACTCCCCCTTTATATATTTATAAACATTAATGAGGTCTCCCCTTAGTCTCCTCTTCTGCAAGCTGAGACCCAGCTCCTTCAGCCTTTCCTCATAAGGGAGATGCTCCACTCCCTTAATCATCTTTGTAGCCCTACGCTGGACTCTCTCCAGCAGTTCCCTGTCC
>VYZX01006929.1:0-26046 GCA_013401335.1 Brachypteracias leptosomus
TAAAAATATATATATGAAATATACTTATATAAATACAATATATTATATATACACACATATTATGTAGTAATATATATAAAAATTCAATATATGTTATATATACGCACATATATAATTATATGTATTATATAAATATAATATATAATATAAAGCAGTGTATGAGCTGTGAGATACCCTTAGACCTTCAGGGGCTTCATTGCATCCATCTCAGCTCTTTCTGCTGAGTCCAACATGACATTTCTTCAGCTCATTCCTCCCTAAAGAGGTCTCTTAAAGCTTGACAGCAACGGGAGCAATTTGTCCCTGGTTGGGCCAGGTAAGATTTTGTTGTCCAGCTGAGCAGGTTTTTCCCCCTCAGCATTTTGCTTTTTCCTCCTCATTTCCACTGGGTTGCTCTGGGTTTCTCCACCAGCTTCTGATTGTACTAAGCCCAGTCCTGAGGGTTACGGAGCCCACTGGCCTGAGGTGGCCTGACCTGCATCTCCATCTAACAGGGGATGTCTTCTGGGATCAACGTTGTGTTTACAGTCAGCTGCTAATTAGCAGCAGGATAATTATATAACTGATGAACCAGGGCTGCATTCGAAAGCTTTTTGCATCATAAGCATGGAGCTCAACAAAAAAAGCCTAAAAAAGGGTGGTTTTGTTCCACTAGGTTAATTTGTGGTGGGGTAATGTCCTAGGGGGCTAAGGGGAGTTCTGGGATGCTGGTAGGATGTGGGGTGAGGGACTGGGAGCACTGGAGCAGCCCCAGTGACAGCCTGGCTCTCCTCCCTGGTGTCCTCCTCCCATCAGCAGAAGATGGGTGTTCCCCCAGTGTTATCTGGACTCCCTCCTGAGCTATCACTTCCCACAGCCCTTTTTGTGGCTCTCCTGCTGAATCCCAATGAGCTCCTGTCGTGTCTGGGGAGGCTCTCGTGCCAAGAGGGCTCCTTTGTGAACGCTCTTCAGCCAGTGCTCTTGCTCCTGGAGGCCAGAGGATGGGGAGGAGGGTGGTGGGAAGGTTTGTGTGTGCTCCACACACATGTTTTGGTGTCTACTCTGTGCTGAGAGAGGGAGAAGTTCAGCCCCTCCTTTAAGGTCTGGATCAAGCCCGTCCTTCTCTGTCAGTTCCTTTCTCCTGGTGCCTGCAGATAGCTGGAGAGCTTGGAGGGGATGGGAAGGCTGAATTAACCTGTCTTGTGTAGAAAGCCTGTTGAGAGGACAACCTCTGCTTGCTTTTTGGGGTAGTCAGCCTGGATTTTGAGTGCTTGTGCCCTGAGGGCTTCCAGTCCAGGAGCACTGGCAAGAAGAAGGAGGTGGTGGATGGTCTGTCTTGGGTTTGCTCTAAATGTCATGTCTTTGTGGTGGAAATGTCACCAAGGTCACTCCAGATGTGTTCATAGAGTCATAGAATGGGTTGGGTTGGAAGGGACCTCCAAAGGTCATCTAGTCCAAGCGGCAGGGACATCTCTACCTAGGGCAGGTTGCTCAGAGCCCCATCAAGCTCCATTTCCAGGGATGGAGCCTCCACCACCTCTCTGGGCAACCTGTTCCAGTGACCAACCACTCTCATATTAAAGAACTTTTTCCTAATGTCCAACCTAAATCTCCCCTTTTCCAGCTTAAAACCATCACCCCTCACCCTATCACTACAAACTCTTGTGAAGGGTTCTTCCCCTGCCTTCAGGAGAAGTTTCTAGGAGAGGACTCTCCCCAGTGCTGGAACAAGCAGCAGCTTCCCCCAAACATTAAGGAATATAAATGTAGTTGATGTAATTCTATTTCCAGAAGCCTCAGAGCCTTGCAAGAATAACCAGAGCTTTTTAGTCCGGGGTTATTGATGCAGAATAGTCCAGGGTTGCTGAAGTGCAGGTGCCATGAATTATTCAAGATTATCTCCCCAAATCACTGCTCCCCATTCTTTGGAGGGAGCCCAAACCTGGAGCTTCAGCCCCATCCCTCAGGGCGAGCAGCTGGGGAGGTTGTTGTCTCCCAAACGATGGGCAAAGAGGTTTAATTAATTACTTTGGAGCGATGTGTCTGTTTATAAAGAAATAATGTACTCTAAAATTAGGCACTGCCTGGTGAAATGTTCCTCCTAATGGCCGGGCTGGCATCTTAAGTGCTCAGTAAATCACTTAAATATTAAGACCTTCTTGAGCAAGGATAATAAACCAAGAGATTTGGGCACGGTGGATACCAGGACTTACAATTAGCCACTAAATAAAACATTTTTATAGTGATCATAGAGTTAATCACCTCCCAGAGCAGGCAGGTGATGGGGACAGGGGAGGATCCATGGCATGAAAAAGGGATTTCAGATGCACTCTTGAAGGCCAGGGAGAAAATAGAAACATTTTCTGAGCTCTTCAATCTTTTCTTTTGATGAATAAATGCAAAAAGCCATGTTTAGAGAGGAAAACTCATGATCAAAAATATGATAGACTAAGAATATTCCCCAGACAGTGGCAGGAGGGGAGGGATGATCTATGAATATTGTTTTCAAAACCCTGCTTTAAAAATTTAAAAGTATTCTCTGTTGCCTCCATATTTTTAAATAGAAAAATATTAAAATATAGAATTACTGCTTTACAATCCTACTAAAGGTTTTGGGAGTATTTCTGCCATTCTATTCACTGGTAGGAGGATTTCACCCCAAGAAGTTTGGGCAGTTTGGAGGGTGAAATAAGATTTTAATGAGCTGGTTGAGATCCAAATGATAGGAATTCAAATTAAATATACAGAATTAATGGTCTGGAGGAGATACAAACTCTTTGCCTACGAATTCACAGATTTTTTTGGCCCAAGATGGGACATGATCATAACAAGCTTTGAAAGGGTGTGGAAGAAAATTGTGGAAAGGAGCATCCCAGGGATTTTTCTTACCAATATTGAGATTTTCTTACTTAAAAGGCATCTCAAATAGTTAAAAAAAATAATCCAACCACAGAAATTAAAGTATTTATGTCAAATATTTTTGCCTCAACTGATTGTTGAGCTTGAGCAATGAATTAGCTCTTGGTTAAGAATTCAGAGAGGTTAAATATCCCTGAAGATGAAAAATAGATTCATAATCACACATGCTGCTTTCATGGATGGTAATTCATCATTTCTCTGTGTGGAAAATAAAAGATAAAAATGTCTAATCAACTTTATACAAAGAGATGATGTGATGGATCCCACCTTTGGGTGCTGGGCTGGTAATTTCCAAACCTATGTGAAGTTTGGCTCTTAGAGATTTAAAAAAAGGAAAAAAGAAAAGGGGAAAAAAAAAAAAGGGGGAAAGAAAAGAAGAAAAAGGGGGAGATGATCAAGAATGAAGAAAACTCAAGCCAGGCACCCTGGTGCTATCTGAGATCTGTTAAACCACGTGTTAAACCAACATATCTTCTAGAATATCTTCCATATTTTGTCCTGGAGTATTTAATCAGCATAGAGACGGTGTTGGAGCAGCTGTTTGGTTGCCAAGTCTTAACTTGGTCTACTTCTAGGGGATAAAAGTTGATTAAAAATTGATAAAAATTAATTTCAATATCATTTCTTCAGTTGGTAACACTTGAAAATGCTTGAAGAAGAGAAATGCGGTTTCAAAAGCTCTTTAGCATTCTTGAGAGCCAACGATTTATGAAGAAACAACAAGTTTTACTAAAAGATTTTCAAGAAAAACTATTTATCTTGGGACCAAGCCTTGGGCATGTTGCAACTCCAGAGTTTTGGGGTGAACTGGCTTGAACCTCATCCCAGGTTCTTCTCGTGGCAGAATAAACGGAGTTAAAATAGGGACTGACCCTTAGAAGCCGTGGAAAAGATGCTGGAGATGAGAAGTAATTTGTTCTGATGGGTTCTCACTACTTGTCAAACACCAGCCTGACTATTCCCTGTCTCCTGCTCCTCAAGGTCGGAGAGCTTGACCTCAGCTCCTCCTGGACCCATCTGAAACCACAGAGGAGGAGGAGGAGGAGCTGCTGGTGGGAAGAAGGGTCGATTTTGTGGCCACTTGGGTGGTTTGCAGCTGGATTTCTTGTTTTGACCTTTCTGCCCCGGGTTGTTAACAGCAAAAAGGTCCCACCCCAATCGGTTTATTCAGAGGGAATGTGGAGAAGACACTGAGGTCGATTTTCTCTGTGGACAAACCTGATTTGGGATGAATATTTAGCACCTTTGACCTTTTCATCTTGATCCTTAGAGTGCCCTGGGGGTCTCTGCAGGGAGGAGCTCCTTGGGGACATCCCACCAGGGTCTTCTCACCATGGATGGACTCACATGGTGATGATCCAGGATGATTCATGGATCCATGATAGTTCTTGACCCCTCTGATTTTTACACACTGTTTTTTTGCTCCTTAAGAAGGATGGACTTGCCCTAGATGGGTACAACTGGGTGGGCATCAAATATTGGAGGTGGTTGGTGCTGGAGCCTCCTTGGTAGGACACTATGGGCTTGCTCTGGGAGGCAAACTGGTCAGGAGTGTATTTTTTTGGAGCCAAGAAGGGGAGAAACGTGTGCAAAGGGAAATTTATTTAACGACAGTTTTACACTCATTTCATAATAGCAGCATTTTATCTTTTTTACATTGATTTATGGGCGCCGGAGCAGAACAGAGGAGCTGGAAAAAAGCAATTAATGAACAAAGCAAAAAAAAAAAAAACCCCAAATGCTTCAAGATATATTAAAAAAAAAAGAAGAAAAATGAAGAAAAAGGAGAGAAATCTCCCCAAAAAGCTTGAAGAAAGAAAAAGCTTGAAGAAAGGGGGATAATTGATGGTTCCATTTTAACCTAAAGTTATTCCTGGGTCTTTTTCTTTTTTTTTTTTTTTCTTTTTCTAATGTGTTATTTACTGCCTAGTGTGGAGCTGACAGCAGATAAACAGCATTTGCAATATAAGGTCGTTAGAGCCCTGATGCACTTGCTCATCCTCCTTGGCTGTCAAGTTCTGGCTCCAAGCACCATCAGTCAACGTCGGGGGTGATGGAGGCTGCTCTTAATAAGGGCTGTAATTACCTGAGTGCAGAGGCAGAGCCAAGTGACACTTGGGATGGAGGTTTCAGGGTTAACCAGTGGAGTATTTGCAGCCCAACCTTCAGAGCTGCTGGAGGGTTTGGTGCTTTATTGCCTGGTGAGGTCGTTGGAAATGACACAAGTAGATGTAAGGGGTGAAAAGGTGAAGAATGGGGGAAATTCCACCAAGGGTGGAAATGGGGATCAGCTGCTGAAGGGGAGGGGGGATGAGTATTTTATAGGAAATTAAGGGATTAATCAACCAAACTTGATGCTCTGTTGCAATCTCCTCCTCCTGCTTGAAATCTGTGTGTGAAGGGGTGAAAATTTATTTGAAGTTACTCTTTTTGGGGGTGTCTTTTAAGTTTATCAAAGATTTTTTATCACAGATTTACTATAGATAGTAGTTCATGGAACCATAGAATGGGTTGGGTTGGAAGAGACCTTAAAGGTCATCTAGTTCCATGGGCAGGGACACCTCCCACTAGACCAGGTTGCTCCAAGCTCCATCCAACCTCACCTTGAAGACCTCCAGGATGGAGCATCCACAACTTCCCTGGGCAATGTTTGATGTTCTTCTCCCAGGCTCTGCTGGTGCAGCTGTTGGGGGGAACTCTGCTTTCATTAAAATGAAACTTCTCCATCTTAGAACTACTAAAAAGAGTTTGGAAGGGTGAAAATATCTCCTTTGGTTTTCCAGCACAAGACTGGAACCACTTGATGAAATAAAGCTTCTTGCAGGAAAAAAAGATTTACATTTTCTAGGGAACTTGATGAGAAATTGCCTATTAATTGTGTCTACTACTGCACTCCTTAAATCATCTTCCACTTGCACGTTTTTAGCTCTGCTCCCTTTTCAACTGGTGGAACTAAAAAGGTTCAATGAGTTGAGTCTTCTTTATGGTCAATTAAAGAGGGATTGTTGCCTTTGACACCGGGTGAGGTTTCAATTTCTGTCTCTCTCCTATTAAATTTATCAAGAGCTAGAGGGTGGCTGGTGTTATAGAATGTGTATAATGGTGTTATAGAATCATTGAGGTTGGAAAAGACCTCCAGGATCAGCAAGTCCAACCTTTATCCAACATCTCCCTGACCCCCAGACCACATCTACTCGTTTTTTGGACCCCTCCAGGGATGGTTTTAACCCCCAGCATTCCAGAGATCTCAGTTCAGGTCATATCAGGAATAACCATTTTTATTTTCCTCTGTTTTTCTTTGTTTTTAACTGAACTAAGAAGTTCTCATCCCCTTGTTGGAAGCAGGTGGAGCACCAACATCTCCTGTTTGAGGATGTTCCTGGTTCCCTCTGCAGCTTTTCCTTCCCTGGTGTTTCCCAAAGCATCACTTTCAGCAGAGGACAACTCTTCAGCCACCAGCCCAAGGAGGAGGCTTCAAGGTAGGGATCTTCAGCTCCCTTCATGCCCCATGGTCCCAGGTCTTGCTCCTCCAGCTGCTGGGGAAGTGGGGAAGGGTTTCAGCAGAAGATGGAGGCTCCATCCCTGGAGTCATTCAAGGTCAGGCTTAATGGGGCTCTGAGCAACCTGCCCTAGGTAGAGATGTCCCTGCTTCTTGTAGGGTGGTTGGACTAGATGCCCTTTGGAGGTCCCTTCCACCCCAACCCATCTCTGATTCTATATGCATAGAAAGCAGACTGTGATGCATGCTGGCCTCCCTCCAACCTATCTGTAACATCCCTCTACATCTCTTGAAAGCAACACCAAGCTGGGCTTGCCAGAAGCAGAGCCCATAAATCTGAGCACAACACAAAGTCTCTTGCAGGAAGCCAAGGACACCTTCAGCCTGCTCCTGGTGCCAGCCCAAGAGCTGCTGAGCCTCCTCCTGCCTCTGTGGAAGATAGGAGCAGGAGCTGGGGGTGCTAAAGGGTTAATCCGGGCTGTTTGTCTCCACAAACGTGGTCCCATGTGGTGCTCTGGGGGAGCAGGAGGAGTGGGTGCTGTATTTTCATCACAATCCGCCCTTCCACTCGCATTGATTAATAACAGGGTGATTTTGCCTTTGTTCCTTTGTGTGGTTAAAATATTTGTGTGAAGGCTTTTCAACGTGAAATCCAGTAATTATCTGAAGAGCTGAGTCAATAGGTTCTTCAGGCAGAGGAATTACACGTTCAAGTGAACAGGAAAAAGCTCAATGAGAAGCAGCCCAAGATCACCAAAGTCCTTTTTTTTTTTTTACTCCCATACAATTGTCCCTATGAACCTTTCACCAAGGTGGAAGGAAGCAAGGAGGGATGGATGGCACCACTGAGGAGCTGCTACAGCAAACTGGGGGCACAGGCACCTCCCATCCTCCCTAGATCTTGAGAAGTTGGTTTACACCATCCCAATGCCCTCACTGAGGTAGGGTCACATCAAACCATGGTGGGTACGTTGCCCTCAGCCAACACCTTGAGCCTGCTCCAAGGAGGACAGAAGAGACGCTGCTCCACACCCCTCTGTCTTAGAATTAAAGAATAGTTTAGGCTGGAAGGGACCTCTAGAGGTCATCTTGTCCAGCCCCCCCACACAACAGAACTCCAGAAAATCCCCATCCCATGACCATACCTAAGAGGCAACAGGAGAGGGGACCATCCAAAGCTATGCACAGAAGGAAACTCCATTTATTCTTCCATGTCTCCAGGGGACTTCCCCAAGTTATTAGAACCTGCCTTATTAAATAATTGAGGTGGCTTGTCAGAAAGTGACTTCTCTCCCTCCCCATCTATCATGAAGACGCGCAGAAAATGGCACGTCAAGGAACATTTGCTAGGGAAGCTTCAGAGACCATTAACTCTTGTCACCACTTAAGTGATTAAGGAACCAGAAACAGTCGGTTTGTAAATGTCTGAGTGCCAGATCTTCCATCCTCCTCTCTGAGGGAGGTCAGAAGAAGGAGGGTTGGAGTCTGGACAGGACAAAGGTGACTCTGTCACCTTGGGAGGTTGCCACCAAGCATTGGGGGCACCCAGCACCCAACCCACCTGGTGGCACGATGGCCAAATCCACTTTCTACCCCCCCAACACTTTGGGATGTTCCCCATCCTCACCATCCTACCATGAGGACCAGGACAGAAATCCCCTCTGCAGAGCCAGAATGAGATTTGCACCTTTTCTACCATGATGTTTCATAGGTAGCTTCCTTTACCCAAGAGCTGAAGGTGCAGAGAACAGGGCAGGAGGGACGTTGGGACTGAACCTGTTGCTGCAGCACGGGCATAACCTGAGGTTTTGAAATCATTCTGTGAGTTCTCCAACAGCAGAGGATCACAGCTCTAGGTGGGTTGTATCTCCATTTCTGCTGCCATCAATCTCCTTTTCTGGTCATGCCTGCTTTGCAGAAAAGCTGAGGGTCTTCCACTTGCTTCCTAGCTGGGATCTTCTACCATCTTAGGTGGGTTTGGTGGAAATCAAGGTGTAGCTGGGAAGAGTTGTAACAAGGACAGGAGAAGCCATGGCCTCTGTCCTGCAGTTGACTTCCCAACCTGACTTGGCCTCTTTGAGGCTGTTTTTCTAGAACCTGGAGATCTTTCTTGCTCTGCTTGGACCAAGGTTGGTTTATTCAGGTGTTGTATGAGGGAGTTTCCCTATTGCACACCTGGAGAGCTTGGATGCTGTTGGTTGGTACTAATGTGCAGCCTGACCATTGGGAGGTGGAGGCTGAGGATGCTGGTGGACAGAGTATTTGAGGTGTCTTCCTTGGAGCACCCAATGCATGGTGTGCAAGAGTTAAGTGTGCACGTTGGGTGTCATTAGGCTGCCCCTAGCAGGAGGTGGAAGAGGACAAACGGGCTGTCAGCCAGCCTTAAATAAGCTCTTTCTGACTCTTCGCTGGGATCTGCTTGTAATTTAAAAGTCATGAGTGTTTTCATTTGTTGGGTAATGGAGAAGAGTGTTTTCTGTGCCTAATAAACATCTCTGGGTGTCACCAAAGAGAAATGATCGGGGGGAGGCAGAGTGTGAGCGGCTACGTTGGGGAGGTGCTTCTCTGTGGGTAATGATGCCCTCCTTCTAATGTTCCACAGCTACACGAGAGGGATATTTAAGATGTAAAGTTATGGAGAGCCTGATTTATTCATCTCTCTCCCGGAGTGCCTCACGCTCACCAATTCCTGTAATATGAGGAGAATTTAGAGCTCTGAGCAAGTGTCTCTCTCGTGGAAAATGCTTTTGCAAAACATGAAATAACATTTTCATAATGAGGGTGCCTCAGGAACGTCTGACAGCTGCTGGGTTGTCCTGCCCTTTTCTGGGCTTGGCTCTTTATGGAGTGGAACGAGATGGTGCTGGGGTGGGGAGGAGACCCTGTTATTACCTTACAACTGTTTTACCAGCTCCTGGATTTCCCTGAAGGCTTGGAGAAAGGGGTGGAAACCCCAACCAGCTCCTGTCCTAAGTGGGACCTCATTCAGAGAGCTACCACAGCCTGCTGAGGTTTCTCCTATGGCTGTGAAGATTGATATACTCTGATATAATTATTACCCAGGTGGTTTTTCATAGTTATTTCCCAACACAAAGAAAGCCAAGTGAAGAGAAGTGCTTAACTTTAGTCATCATCTGAGTAGTAGTGATCTTTCTGAAGGATGCTCTTCATGGTGAATGGAAGCTCTGTCTTGCACACCCTCCATCCCTGTGACACCTTATTTTGGTGCTTGGCTTCCATGGGTATGTGGATAAGTAACGTGGTCCTCCAAGCCCATTTAGCTTGTCCATTTACGGTTGTCTGTTGTGGGTTTCATTTGAAACCCTCTGAAATCAGTCGGAGAGTGGACTACAGTGGTTCTATGATTCTCAGGGGTGGTGTCTCCAGAGTCTCCTCATGTGGCTATCAGGTGTCCAGAGCTGCTACATCTCTGTTGAAATTAATGGCACAATATTGATTTATAGCTGCTTCTCCAGACTGGTAGTTTACGTGCATTAACAATAATCCATATTTTTGCTGGAGCTTCCCATTAATGTATTTCTTGGAGCTCTCTCTTCTTTCCAGGAGTCCCATTTCCTCCATCCATATCTAATGGGTCCTCACACACCATTGCTCTGTGAAGGACAAATA
Organism: Brachypteracias leptosomus; assembly: GCA_013401335.1. NCBI lineage: Eukaryota > Metazoa > Chordata > Aves > Coraciiformes > Brachypteraciidae > Brachypteracias > Brachypteracias leptosomus. The sequence continues at coordinate 10,028 of VYZX01006929.1, forward strand.
ACTGTGCATCTCTTCCCATGGCTCAGCTCTTTCATTTCTTTGTCTAGATCAATGAATCCAGGCTGGATTAGGTAATGCCCACTAAATGAATCATCTTCTGGTGGTGTCCCAAGAGCAAACTGCATAAAACTCCAGCTCCTGCTGGGAACTGATACGTCTGCCTTGAACTTGGGCTTGTTGACATGGGATTCACTGGCTCATCTCTGCTTTGCAGCTCTCTGTCCTCCAAACCTGTGCTCGTGTCTTCATCATAAGCACCTTCACAGCTCCAGTGAAGTGTCCAGCTGGGGACAAGGTGTCTGAGAGCATCATTTCTGCCCTGAGGGAGATGTCTTGAGGTCCTACATTGGCACTTCTTTCCCTCCACAGACATAACTTCTCCTTCTGACTCTCCCCTCTCCTCTCTCTGATGGAACCCACCATATCCTCCTGAGCACAGAGGCCACTTCTCCCCTGGCTGTGCTGATGGTGTTCACCATCCTTCAACCCAAACAGCCTCAACCAGGCGAGCTGGGGGGGTCAATGCAAGAGAAGAAGAGGAGCCCAGGCTGGGTGGTGATGACTTCTCTTTGCTTCACGTTCTCCTCCATGTTGACTTTACCCATCTGCTCTTTTGCCCTATGCACAGAGAACAAATTCAGTGCCACCACAAAACGTTGTTCATCCCTTCCCACCAGGCACCACATCTGTGCTCCTTTCTTGGTGACCAGCTTATTTTTCCTCCCCTCCTGCTTCTCTTGCAGGGCAGGTAGATAATTGTTCTCTACCCCTCCATAATTGCAGCAAATGCTCATTAATCAATACAACATGGGGCAGGAATTTCCTGATGAAACCTCCTTTCCTTGACACCTGAGCCGCTGACTGACTACGAGACAACCCTAATTACCTCCTTGGCTACCAGGAACCACCCACTTGGAGAATGAAAAGCTGCCTCCATTTTAATGATGGGAGCTGGAAATCTATGATGAAAGACCCACACATGACACTTGAGACCCCATCTCGATGCCTTTTGAAGCCAAGCTTTGCTGCTTCTGTATTTAGCATTTTTAAGCCAAATAATTGCCCAGTGCTGCTAGAAAACACAGATTTAGCCCATCCTGTACTTGAGAGCTGTTTGATATTGATAAAACACAGGAGGCTTCTACCCCTTTTATAATCAGGAGATGTCTGGAAGGATTGTGGGTGTGTGTCACACGTTAAGCTGGAGATTTTGAGGCCACTGCAGTAAAAGGGCAGAGGAGCTGAAGTCTCCACAGCAGCCACAAGTTTGCTTGTTCTCCTTTTCCCCCTCTTTGTCCCCATGCTGGTGCTGGCTCTTGCTGTTTGGCCTCCCAGCATCCAGGTTGGTCCATGGTTCACCTCCAGGATCTTCTTCTTGGGATGGCTTTTCTAGCAGAGCAGGGTCATTATAGGTCTGTCAGCTTGGATATGCAAAAGAAATGGGAATAAAATGGGATAATAATAGAATCATAGAATGGTTTGGAAGGGACCTTCAAGATCATCTCGTTCCAACCCCCCTGCCATGGGCAGGGACACCTCCCACTACATCAGTTGCTCACAGCCCCAGCCAGCCTGGCCTTCAAAATGTCCAGGGATGGGGCTTCCAGCACCTCTCTGGGCAACCTGGGCCAGTGTCTCCCCACCCTCCTGGGCAAGAACTTCTTCCTAACTTCTCATCTGAATCTCCCCACCTCTAGTTTTGACCCATTCCCCCCAGTCCTACCACTACCCAACAGCCTCAAAAGTCCCTCCCCAGCTTTCTTGCAGCCCCCTTCAGATCCTGGAAGGCCACCAGAAGGTCCCCTGGGAGCCTTCTCTTCTCCAGCCTGAACAACCCCAACTCTCTCAGCCTGTCCTCACAGGAGAGATGCTCCAGCCCTGATTATCCTCTGATCATCAATGGTATATGCCAACAAGGTTTGGAGATCATCTCCAGCCACAGCTTTGCTTGCAGCTCCAATTTGTCCCGAGTAATTAACGTGTCACTTCAACCCTTTAATAAGCATGAGGTTCCTGCAGCTGGTGGCTGGTGGGAAGCTCCTCCCCAGCCCCTCCACCCCACTGCCAGTAATTCCCCTCCCTCAAACCTCCAGCCCTGCTGAGCAAACCTTTATTAACCAAAGCAAGCAGTTCAAGTACATCATTTAAAAACTGTTCAAACAGATATTTCGATCCCATCGCAGCTTCCCTGTGAAATTCAGGATTTAATGCTCCCCTTCCAGCTGGATGGACTCGACGGCGTCGAGGCTGCAAGGACCTCATGGTGGATTAGAGAAGCCATTGTGAGGGGTGTCACTGAAAACCTGTAATTTTCCTGTCTCTCCCTCTTACTTCAATGATCATTTTCATGGTGAATTTCGGGAGACAAATGCATTAGTTCAGCTGGGCTGGGAGGACTTTGCTCCTCTGCAGCCTTTGGAGCTTTAAGGTGGAAAGCTTTAAGCTTTCCTTAAGCTGGGAAAGGAGAGATCTAGGCGTGATCTTAGAAAAAAGCTCTTTAATCTGAGGGTGATAGAGCAGTGGAAGGGGCTGCCCAGAGAGGTGGTGGAGGCCCCATCCCTGAGGTCATTCAAGGTGAGGCTTGATGGGGCTCCGAGCAACCTGCCCTAGAGATGTCCCTACTTGTGTAGGGAGGTTGGACAAGATGACCTCTAGAGGTCCCTTCCGGCCCAAAACATTCTATGATTCTATGAAACCTGCAGTTGGGAACCTGTAGATGGGAGAGTCCTTCCCTACCATCCAAAGGAGCTTTGAAATATTGGGAATTTATGCCTATTACCCATTTTTTATGCTAACATGTCTAACTCTGTATTATCCCAAGTCCTGCAGAATTTATTTGAAGGTTTAACTGACACTGACCATTCATCTCATGTGGCTCTACCAACCCACATGCTCTTGGCAGATCTTCCAGTGTCCATAAAGAAAGAATCTAATAATGCATTAACTAGTCAAGTTGAAAGCCAGCCTGGGAGAATATTGAGTTCTTGCTTTATGACCAAAGCCAGCTTGTGAGAATATTATTGAGTGAGTTCTTTATGACTAAATTGAATGTGATGAATATTCACCTTGCATAGGATGATTTACTTTGCTCCTGCTGGACCCAACCATAAGTTCAGGGCTGTGTTTGGTCACTCACTTGGCATATTCAAGAAGAGATATATCAATTTATAGACACTTAAACTCAGGTTAAAGACAGAGATCTGACTCATGGCTTCTTTATAGACCTGCTAAGATCACATTTTGAGGTTTTCCTATTGTTGGTGGGGAGCCCCAGTGGTTGTCCCCTTGTGTCCTCCAAGGTGGGACACTGGTTTCTCTGGAATGATGTTTGTTGGCTATGTGGTCTTAGCTATGTACCTGAGAGAGGGTTTAGAAAAGATTGGGAGTGCTTGGAAATCAGGCTGGGACTTTTCATAGGGGCCATTCCTATGAAAGGAGTTGGAGAAAAGCCTTTTAGTGAGAACTGGGGGGATTTCTGATGTTCCAGTTTGAAATGATACATGAGCAGATTTTGGTTGAAAATTGAATTAATTTGAATTAACCCAAAAGCTGAGAAAAATCTCCATGCTGAGAAGGAAAACCTGAGACACAAGGTTGAACCCTCTCAATTTTTTCAATTTCTATGTTCTCTGATGACTCTGCTTTCTAATTTACAAAGCAAAGGAAACATTGGTCCTCCTGAGAGCTGATGGTGATGGTCTTCTTAGACTGTTTCAAGCAGAGCATATTCACAACCACTCTGTGCCAGCTTCCCATTGGGGAACTGGGAATATTTTAAGAAGGTGACACTGATAAATGATGCTGAAGATGAGAAATCCTTTCAATTATGAAGTAACTCCACTTTTCTGCACCTTGGCTGGAACCTCTACAGAACCTGCTGGAGTTGGAGACTTTAGAAAGCCACTGATACAACTTTGAGGACCATCTACCTCTGGTTACACTCAAGTTGCACCAGGGGAGGTTTAGATTGGACATTAGGAAGAAGTTCTTTGCTGGCAGAGTGGTCAGGGACTGGCCCAGGTGGAGTCACCATCCCTGGAGGGGTTCAACAAATAGATGTGGAGCTTTGGGACATGGTCGGGGGTCAGGGAGATGTTGGGATGAAGTTGGATTTGATGATCCTGGAGGTCTTTCCAACCTAAATGATTCTGTGATTCTAAATGCAGCATCCCCCAGCTGGGAAATAATTTTTTTAGGCAAATATTCTGGTGTGGAGAATTAGTTAAACAACTTTCCAAATCATGACTGCTCCCAGCTGGGTGGAAAAACAAGATTCTTGGGAGATGGGACATGGTCTTAAGGCCTTTCTCAGAGAGCCCTTTTCTTGTTGCTTGAATTCATCTCGAGATTCAGGCTTGGGACTGACTTTGCAAATAGGTTAGTGCAAAATCTATATGTTAGAATAATGCTGAGAGTAATGAATGACTCCTTAATAGCCAGGAAATAAAGCTGGATAAAGCTTTGTGGCTCTGGCCTCCTGCCTTGTTCTACACGGGCTTTTAAAATAAACCATCAATTCTTCTGAGTTTTACTGTTGAGATCCTTAACTCCTCAAGGAGGAGAACTGGAATATTTATTGCATTGGGAGCAAATGAATGGCTGAGCCTTCTTTAGAGCTGAAAGAAGACTGAGTATGGCAGGGTAAATTTTTGGAAAAGGGGGAAAATATTAATTTGCTGTTTAATTCAGTACCAAACGCATCTTGAGTAGCTTCTGGTGGTTGTTGCTGTGATTTCTCCTCCATGGAGAGCATCAAGCAGGCTTGAGAAATAGCCAAACCCCTTCTCAAACTTTTCTTGAGCCTGTGTTGTAAAATAAACTTCATCCCCAAGTGTCTCATAGCTTTGTAGCACCTGGATTTAAACCCCCATTTCCATTTTGGGGCACTATGTTATACACGGGTTGGTTTTGAAGTGAGATACTCACATAGGGCAAAGAATTATCCTCCTGTGACATGAATCTGTGCAAACTGCTCCGAAAAACCCCCAATGAGCTGCATATTTGGGGGGACTTTTGAGGATTTAAGTTGGTCCAAGCTTAGGATCAATGCCATAACTCTCAGTATTGAGGGTTGGTGGCTGCAAGGACCTGCAGTGAGCTGGGCTGCAGCATCTAGGGCAGTCCCTTGGTGGTCATAGGGTAGTCAATGTGGCTTTTTTTTTTGTCCTGAGGAAGTCTGGAGCAATCACTCTATTTTTGTTAGATGAAATTGTCCTGGTTCGGGAAAGAAATTCACTATATTTTTCATATATATATATGAAAATATATATTTTTATATATATATATTCTTTAGGACAAGAGGAAATGGCCTCAAGTTGCACCAGGGGAGGTTTAGATTGGACATTAGGAAGAAGTTCTTTGCTGACGGAGTGGTCAGGGACTGGCCCAGGCTGTCCAGGGAGGTGGTGGAGGCCCCATCCCTGGAGAAACTCAAGGTCAGGCTTGATGGGGCTCTGAGCAACCTGCCCTAGAGATGTCCCTAGTGCTTGTAGGGGGGTTGGACTAGATGACCCTGAAAGGTCCCTTCCAACCCAAACCATTCTATGATTCTATGACTATATCTGGGTTCTTGGGATGAGGCGTCTTCCCTGGGCAGGATCTCTGGGTGGGTTTCTTGCTCTGTTTGTGTCCTGGAAATCCATAAAAAGTCACAAAACTGACGAATTCCTCCTGTTTTCCAACTCTTCTGTTGCAAACAGTGATTTCAAAATTACATATTAGTTTAGGGGAAAAAAAAATACTGAAGGGAGCTCCCCAGTTCTTGTTCCCTCCCCACAACCAAACACCCCAAGACCTTCTCAACAACTTTGAGCTGCCAAAAACGGGTCACTGAGAAACTTCAAAAATCTGGTAATGGTTCTGAATTGTGCCTGTTTGCTTGACCTGATTTTTCCTTCCCATAAAACCTCTTAATTCAATATATTTGGAGGCTCTGAGCTGCCGTTGTCGTTTAATTGCCTCCAATAAACCCTCCTTTTGTGCACGTTGCTAATGAGTGATGTGCTTGGTGGCACTTGCAGCTCCAGCAGATGACTCTGGGAGCCCTTGGCCAGGAATATTTTGCATCTGATTGGGGTTTTTTTTATTGTTCTCCTCCAGTGTGTGTCACTGGGTGTGTGGAGAACAGCCCAGACCTGGTGGTGCCCAGGATTGGAGCTCCCAGCTGAACCCTTGCTGTGCATCAAGAGCTGTGTCAACAGCTCGCTGGGTCTGACACCAAAGGTAAATATTGATCTTGTTGCATCAAGTGGTGAGGGAAAAACCCAGAGTAAATAGGGATATTAATAAACCTGAACAGTTTGGAGCAGCTTGGTGGCAGGTGGCCGTGCCAGGGCTGCTCCCCCTCCTCCTGATGCTGGGGTGATGCAGTTCTCCTGGGTGGTGTCGTGGCATTTTTGGAAGGGTTTGGGTTGGTTTAGGTGTTACCTGGAGATCTGACACAGCTCTGATTGACCAGACTCCAGTGGAGATTGTGAATGTCCTGCACTAGCTGGATGCAAAGTGGTGGAAAGAGTTCAAGGTGGGGTGGAGAATCATGGAATTGTAGCATCATAGAATCATTACGGTTGGAAAAGGTCTCTAGGATCATCAAGTCCAACCTTCATCCCAACATCTCCTTGACTCCTAGACCATATCTCGAAGCACCACATCTACTTGTTTGTTGAACCCCTCCAGGGATGGTGACTCCAGCACCTCCCTGGTGCCTAACCAGAGAAGACTCCCTGGGTGATGCTGAGAGCCAGGAGAAGTGTTTTCTAGTAGCTTTGCTACAGGGGCCCTTGTTCTCCTTCTGTCAGCAAGTGGGTCCTCAGCATCCCCTGTTGGAGGATGGCACCTCATCACTTCTCTGACTAGTGTTTGCAGTAGATGGGATGTTCACAGTGGGCTCCTCACTCCAGGAAGGACCTTGAGGGACTGGAGTGTGTCCAAAGAAGGGCAGCAAAGCTGGGGAAGGATCTAGAGCACCCTAGTGAAGGGTTTCTGTTCAGCCTGGAGAAAAGGAGGCTCAGGAGAGACCTTCTTGCCCTCAACAACTCCCTGCAAGGAGGTTGGAGCCAGGGGGGGTCGGGCTCTTCTCCCAAGGAACAAGTGACAGGACAAGAGGAAAGGGCCTCAAGTTGCCCCAGGGGAGGTTGAGGTTGGAGCTGAGGAACAATTTCTTCCCCAAAAGGGCTGTGAAATCTCTGGAGAGATTCCAAAGGTGCCTGGACACAACGCTGGGCCCCCTGCTCTGGGGGAGCTGCTGGAGCAGGGGGGTTGGATGGGATGATCTCCAGAGGTCCCTTCCAACCCCTACTTCTCTGTGAACATGGCAATAATGTCTGTGCATGCAGAGCCCATCCCAGGAGAGCTACAAGAGAGGCGTGAGATTGAAGTAAAAATGAATAAGAGGTGGACAACATTCATTCCACACCAAGGTGGAGCCCTGGAGGAAGGAGTCAGGGGCTTGGGGAAGAACTTTCTGCCTGGCTCAGCAGCTTTCCTTGGTAGGATGCTCCAAAGGGTGTCCTGTGATGATAGGGCTGGAAACACTTTAATTAAATGCTGCAACCTGGGTCGCTACGTGAATTTCAAACGCATGTAAATAATTTCCCCCAGCCCCGTGCAGAAACGAGCTCTGCAGAACAGGAAAACTTTTTGCTTTTTAGGATTAAAACGTTTCCAGTTGCTTAAGTGAGAAAGATTTTAATTTTATTATATTTTTTTGCTGTTAACAAGAGTGACTGAAGGTGAGCCAGAGCAGCTTCCTCATCCCTGGAACTTGATAACACGGGGGTATCAATCAGCCTTATGGAATTAGCATTTCCCTGATAGTGATGCACAAAGCCTTTTAATGAGGGTTTTCAAGGCTCCCAGCTCAGGGTTGCTGCCTTGCCTCGTTCCTTAGCAACAGAGGGGATTGGCAGGCAGGAGGGGTTTGATGTGTCCTTACAGGGAGGATTTACAATGCTGGGAAAATCAGAATAATTGTGGTTTATTGTTTTGGCACGAGGTTCAAAGATAAACAAACAACCTTTGGGCCCCCCCGAGCTGCCTGTTGTGTTCGTGTTCCTCTGTTCTCCCGGAGAAGTTCTCCACCAAGGCTGGAGTTTCAATTAAATAGACTTTTTTGGTCTGTTTTCTAGAAATTAACACATCAGAGCAGCCAAAGCATTGCTCACTGATCTGCATTAGAAAGGAGAATTAATGAGCAGCGTGCTGAGAAATGTGCAGAAAGGCAACACTCTTAGAGTCATAGAATTGTCAGGGTTGGAGGGGACCTCAAAGATCATCTAGTTCCAACCCCCCTGCCATGGGCAGGGACACCTCCCACTACATCAGTTGCTCCAAGCCCCATCCAACCTGGCCTTCCAAATGTCCAGGGATGGGGCTTCCAGCACCTCTCTGGGCAACCTGGGGGTGATGAGCTCCTGGGGCTCCCCCCAGGTTCTTACCGTGCTGTAGCAACCCCCCAGCTGCTAAAGCTGAGGTACCTGTCACCTTCTCCTGCCGGTGGGTTGTGCCACTCCCCTGTGCTATGTGCCCAGCTGGAGCTGCAGACACAGCCCAGCTCTGGCTCCTGCTGTCCCTGCTCTTTGCTTGTCTACCTCACTTCTTCCCAGTGCCTGTCACCCATTGGAAACCTGCATCTCCAACAGCCTCCTTGGCTGAGGGAACGTGTCCAGGTGTGAAGTGCAGTGGTCTTGGNTCCAACCTCCCCTTCTGCTCATCTTTTATAGATGCAGTGATATTTAGAAAGAAGGTCTCAGGAGGCAGCTCCTGCTCAGCAAGGCTGTTAACACACTCCAGCACTGCAGAGGCTGAAATGGGGAACCCTTGGTTGTGTCCTCTGCATATTTGTAGGGAAACCTGCTCCTATTTTGTTTGCTAAGGAGCTGGGTGACCCTTTATGTGCCATTTCTGATGCATCTGGATGAAACCCACTCTCTGACATCTCCTTCACTAAACTCGGTGGCTTTAACATTCAGCCATCTCCCCTTCATGATGTTAAATGCCTTTTAAAAATTAAGCAGAGTGCTGTTGGGAGCAGGTCCACTTACAGACAAAATGCCTCTGGCCCCATAAAGATGCAAATGAACCCTCTGGAAATGGAGGTCTGGCTCGTTTGGATAGAAAATATAAAAAAAAAGGGCCTTCAAACAGAGCCCAGAGGAACTCTGAGAACAAGAAGATGTTCAGTGACAGCAGCAGCCTGAGGTGGAGCTGCAAAGAGGATTTCTTGGCTCTTTCCCCAATTTTTCTTGGCTATTTTTAACCAGAAGCCAGGTGAGGAGAGGCTGGTCTGCTGGTGGCTCTCTGCTTTTCTGAGACCTTCAGAAATGGTGCAATAAAGGGGGTTTTGCTGTCTTGGTCAGCCAAAAGTACCTCTAACACTTGGTGGGTATTTGTGCTTGAATATCTAATTTTTGGAAGGTTTGTATCTGTTCCTACATGTGGGTGGGGAAAAAAATCCAAGCATGTTGTAAGAACTTGGCCATTTCCCAAGGATCTCACCTGGGAAACCAACAGCTCTGAAGGGCCAGCATCACAAAGCCCAACTTGCACATTTTGTGGTGCTTAGAAGCAGCTCTGACAAAATAGAGACTCGTAGAATCATTGAGGTGGGAAAAGACCTCCAGGATCAAGTCCAACCTTCATTCAACATCTCCCTGACCCCCAGACCATGTCTCGAGGTGCCACATCTGGATGGATCCCTGGAGATGTTCAACAAACGAGTAGATGTGGCACTTTGGGACATGGTCTAGGGGTCGGGGAGATGTTGGACAAAGGTTGGACTTGATCCTGGAGGTCTTTTCCAACCTAAATGATTCTATGCAAGTGAGAAACTTTGGCACCCTCAAGCCTACAGATGCCACTCCCAGCATTTCTCCATGTTGTGGACCTGCCTTCCTGCTGCTGCTTCCCATTTATACCCTGTATGACCTTTCTTGGATGTCATGTCTTCTGATATTCATCATCCTGTGCCAGTTGTAGCTGTTTAACACACACACACAATTTTGTTCTTGCTTATTTATGCTTAGGCTCAGTTAGGCAGGAGGTGGCTGCCACAGCAATTGTCTGGGCTGTGGGCCAGGTTTGGATCCTATTTCTGGAAGCACTTGAAGAATCACAATATCCCCAGAGGAGTTTCATGGTGTCTTCACAGCCAGGTTGTGCGCGGGGTTTTGAAGGTCCCATGGTCCTACCTTGATAGCTAATGTTGGGTTGCACTGATGGATCTGGGATCAGGGTTCTGTGTAGCTCTTGGTGAACAATTTCACCCTGCTGCTGTTGACCTTGTTCTTCTGCTTCTGCTCCAGTGGAGCTCCAAGTGATGGTGACGAAGCTTCTCACTGAGCTGTTGTCTAGACTAGGTTGTATGGGGATGGCTTCTCTGAAATATCTCATTTTCTTTCACCAGCTTTTCTTTGCTGGAAGCAGATATTGCTGGGGGGGTCACGTTGCTTTTCAAGGTGGTGGTTCCTTTTGATGGTGCTTGTTTTGGTTGGTTGAGTTGGATGGTACCTCCAGCCTGGTTTCACTCCATAAGACCTGGTGACACTGGTGCAGAACGCAGCAACCATCCTTGGAGATGACCTAGGAGAGGAGGACTGGACAGGAGGGTGTCACCAGTAGGAATGTCCAAGTTTCTTGTATTTATAATGTAGAGCAGGAAAATTCTCTCATGCTGTCAGCCAGGATCCATCTGGAGCCTTCTATTTAGAGACTTGTTTTGTTCCAGTCTTTGCTCTCGTGGCTTTCCATCGATGCCAGGTGACAAATGTCCTTTTTATTTTGGATGTTCTTGAGATCCATGCGTGTCACAAACTGCCTCCTGCTTGCTTGACTTTCGTCACAGCGAGTCCTTGAGTCATTATTTCAGTGCTTTTTTTTCTGATGGTTGGTTCAATGCCATTTTCAGACCTTCCACAGTCCAACAAGGAACCAAAAGCTCTGACCCTCAGCAGGTCTGTGTCCAGCATCACAGCAGATAAAAGGAGCATGTTCCAAAAGGTTAAGTTGGGTCTTTTTTTCCTGTATCTTCACAAAGCCCATGTTGTCTTCTAAATATGTGTTTAATCCTGGTGCTGCATCTTCTGTTGTCTTCACATCCACCCTTGCTGACAGACACAAAGAGCCCGTCACAGGTTGTCTAACAGATGGGACAAACCTGGAGGTGCATCCATCTGAAATCTGCTTATTATGGGAAACAAGCTGCCTTGAAGGAATTAAAATGTGACATGTAGTACCTGGAGCTGGACGTGCATGGAAACTGGGGTTGATGTGGTGCTCACCCTGCTCTGGGGCTTTGCTGCTATTACTGAACTTCATGGGTCTACACCCCCTTGCTACTGGGCATGGGAGAGGTACCTGAGCTGACTTTAAGCACTCCAGAAATGAGCAAAATGTATAGAAATGTCTATAATGATTAAAAAATCCATCACCCTGTTTCTGAGAAGGGGCTTCATGGAATCCTAGAATGGTTTGGGTTGGAAGGGACCTTCAAGATCATCTCGTTCCAACCCCCCTGCACTGAGCAGGGAGATCTTCCATAGACCAGGTTGCTCAACGCCTCATCCAGCCTGGTCTTGAACTCTTCCAGGGATGGAGCATCCACAGCTTCCCTGGGCAACCTGTGCCAGGGTCTCAGCACCTTCACTGAAGAACTTCATCCTTACATCTAATCCAGTTTGAAACCTCTACCCCTCATCCTATCACTACAATGGGGCCATGGTGCAGGAGGTGACAGGGTTGAGTTGCACAGGAGAGGCTGATCCCAGAGGAGATAATCCCATATAAAACCAGTCCTCCTGAGCTATTGTCTTCTGTGCAACACTTGTGTTCTCCAAACACTTGTCCAGCTCAGCAGCTCTCTGTGGAAGAAGTGCCAAAGGTAAGACTTACATGGAATTGTCCTTTCTGAGAAGACCTGGGAGAAGCTTGAAGAGCTTATGGCTCCTGCAGGCTCTGCTGGAAACATCTCCAGGCACATTAGAGATGTAGGTGATCAGGAGAACTGAATTTCCCAGCAAGGTGGAGTCTGTAAGGCCAGACAGGGTACGAATATTCACTCCCCATTGAGGATGGGGAATTGCACCATGAGAAAGAACAAAACCCATCACGTTGTCTTTACAAAACAGGAGCTTGATCTTTGCAGAAGAAACACGATCACAGCCCATCAAGTTTTTTCTGAGCTACTTTGAAGGAAATAATTGAGCAGGAAAACCTCTCGGGCCTTTGTTTCTCCAAGTATGAAAATGGTAAATGTAAATTATCTCATGCCTGGAGCAAAAACCTTCTAAAATGTCAGGGTTGTCATGGTTTTAAACACACAAGCAGCCAATCCTCCATCAACTCAGGGTGGAGTTTTAGTCATCTAGATGAATTGTCCCTTCACACATATAGACACGCTCATAGGGATTGAAAAAAACCCCCCAACTAATCAACCTGCTCCTCAAGAGAGATCTTCAATTCCTGCCTTCCAGAAGCCTCCACAGAAGGAGCCAGGTGATACCTTCTGAGCAAACCCACCTGGGTGTGGGGAACTTATTTTATACAGCCAAATCCTTTCACATCAATGGTTTCTGCCCCACCATCCATTGAGGTTTTTGTCTTGGTGTAACTGATGGGTCCAGCAGCAGAGTGTGTGGGGGGGAACATTCAAGTCCAGGATGGTTTGAGCCAAAGAGTAGATCTGAGAAAAAATCCAGTTGTAAGCGAAGCTTTGAATACTTTGAATAATAATAATAATTATTAATAATAATTATTTTTATTAAATATTACCAATTATTATTATTTGTTATTATTGTTGTTATTATCATTATTTCACGTTCTTTTACATGGCACACCACACGGAGAAAAAGGCACATGGGGGAAATGCAGGTTCTTGTGCTAAAAGACCCAAAAAAGCAGCACTATTACTCCAATTAGGTGATTGTATGAAATAGCACCCACCTGGGACATGCCCACATGGACAATCATTGGTGCTACCAGGGGAAAGGTCCTAAAGGGCTTTTTGGCCACAGCACAGGTGCACAGTGGCTCAGGATCAGCCTGGTGGGAGGGGAGAAATTGCTTTATAAATTGGTTTCAGGGCTTGCCTGGTTAGTGGGAGCTTGTTGGGGTTGTGGTAAGGTCTGTAGGTCTGGGTTTCTCCCTCTCAGTGGTGGGTTGGAGGACTTGAAGCTCGTTGGGTGAGTCTGTGTCCTCTCCAGGGTGGGTTTTCTGCCCATGGTGGCTGCTGGGAGGGGGAAATTTGGCATTTTTCTGGAGCAAGTGGTGTCTCCACAGGCTTTGCTGCATCTTGGGAAGCTGCAGAGAGGCTGGGAACCAACCCTACAAGCAAGAACCTCCCCTGCAGAGATGCCTGGTAGGAAAACATGGATTTATTGCTCTTTGTGGTTCTCTTGTGCTTAACCCAGTTGTTCAGTGCTGCTTTGCTCTGATTGTTGTTTATCCTCCCTAATATCCTTATAAACCCACTTTTAATGTAGGGATTCCTTCTGAAGAGATGTTCCAGGGGTCTTTTTCTAAGCTGTGATGATCCTGAAGGTGTCTGTGAGCTCTGTGCAGGGATTGTGATAATAACTTTATTTATGGTATCACCTTAAACCCATTGCTTTGGGGCTCATGATGTCTCGTGGCTCTATATTGCAAGAGCTTCTTGATTGGGAATTGCTTCAACTCAAGTTCTTGCAAGTTCTCTGGAGGCTTTTTTTTGTAAGTGTTGCTTCAAGCAGAAGCCCAAGCCAGGAATGTGCAGGTCAAACGTGGACAAGTGTAATAATATGTTGAATCTTGGGGAGAAAAGGTTTGATGTGTGCTTTCAATAGGGGCTGTTCTTCTAGTGTGTGCATTTAATGTCCTCCTGTAATGGGGGGTTGCAGCAACAGGCTTGAATGAGGATGTAGATCTCCTGACCCAAACATCTCAATTTTCTCCACGTTGGTGTTTATCTGAGGACAAGATAAATGAGGTTTTCAGTTCCTAGAGGAACTTTCTGTCTCTCTTTGGCTATATTTTTAAGGATTTGGGAACTGTCTCAATCTCCCTGTGGTAGGACCCCCCCCTTCTACTGGGAAGTGCTGGTTGTTTCCAGCATTTCTTTGTCCACCACAGCTCTGAAGACTTTCTGCTTTTAACTGATGATTCCTGCCTGGTCCCCCTTTATTTGTTGTGCCCCCACTTGACTAAGGACATCAAACAGGGATATGGAAGAGAAGGAGGTGATTAGAGACACCCAACGTGGCTTTACATGGTGGTAATATGGTGACCTTCTCCAGTAGAGTGTGGTGGATAAGGGAAGAGCAGCTGATACCATCACTATTGCCTTCTAGAAGGCTTTGGACATGGCCCCATTGTTGGTAAATTGGAGAGAGATGGATGGAGGTATTTGATGGATAAGGAATTGGCTTGATAGCCCCATTTGGAGAGTTACAGTCAATGTCTTGGTGTCTAAATGGAGGCTGGTATCAAGCAGTGGCTCTCAGAGGTCTGCTCAATATATTTATTATTATCTTTATTAATGACAGCTGGATTGAGTGCAAGGCTGTGGATGAGGACACCAAGCTGAGTGGTGCAGCTGATGTGCTTGAGGGAAGAAATGCCTTTCAGGGGGACCTTAATAAGCTTGAGTGATGGGCCCATGTGAGCCTTATGAAGTTCAACAAGGCCAGGAGCAAAGTTGTGCACCTGGGAAATTCTTCATTCTGAGGGTGGTGAGACCCTGGCCCAGGTTGCCCAGGGAAGCTGTGGATGCTTCATCTCTGGATGTGTTGGATGGGGCTTTGAGCAACCTGGTCTAGTGGGAGGTGTCCCTGCTGTGATGTGGGGGTTGGAATTAGATGATCTCTGAGGTCCCTTCCAACTCATTCTATGAAGCAGCTTTTCTCGGGCTGAGATTGGAAGCAGATATCCCTGTTCCTGCTCCAGCAATGCCCTTATCATGAGGCTTTCCCTCTACTCAAGATCCCCTCCTTGTTTGGCCGGAGCAGATTTGAGGCTGGAAGTGTGAGATTATAAAATCACTTGGCCTTGGGAGTTATTTCCTAGGCAGAGTCAGCAGCTTACCCCAAATCCTCTTTGGAGATCAGCTGTAACCACTTCTCCTCCTCTCCACCGCGGGTGTTGGTGTGAGGCTTTATTCTCTCTCTGATAACACCCTCGCTGCACAACCCCCCAGCCTTTCATCAGCTGTGCCTCTCAAATGGAGAAGGCTTCAGTGTTTTGTGGGAGATATCAAGTGTTTCCCCCCCTCCCCAACTTTGTTTTCTTCCCCCATCAAAGGGCTGGTAATTCAGCAGCAGGCTGCTCTGTTCTCCATGACATCCTCCTCTGCTCACAGCGTGGTCTCCTCACGAGTGCTCTTCAACCCTCTGAAGCAAGGGCACTCAGCACTTTCCAAACAGCCTCTTGTTCTCAGAGCCTCGTCTGAAGTAGCTGTGTGCCGTAGCTGGCTAGGATTTGATGTGTGAGGTTATATCTCTTTATTGGAGGTTGCATATTTAATAAGCTCTGAGGCTCAGCAGAACAGCTTTGGGTTCCTTGCTCCACAGCACGAGTGGTTGGAAGGTGTTTTGGAGGAAGGATGAGATAACTTGGTGTGTTGTGACCACTTTGGGCTTGTGGAGAATTCTGCTGGCTTCCAGGATCGTCAAGTCCAACATCTCCCTGACCCCCAGACCATGTCCCAAAGCACCACATCTACTCCTTTGTTGAACCCATCCAGGGATGGTGACTCCACCACCTCCCTGGGCAGCCTGGGCCAGTCCCTGACCACTCTGTCAGCAAAGAACTTCTTCCTAATGTCCAATCTAAGCCTTCCCCGGTGCAATTTGAGGCCATGACTTGTCCTGTCATTAGTTCCTTGGGAGAAGAGCCCAACTCCAGCCTCACCACAACCTCCTTTTAGGTAGTTGTAGAGAGCAATGCAGCACATAATGGACCATCTCCCCTTCTAGCCATAGCTACAGAGCATCAGACAGCATTTCACACACAGTCTCGTGGTGGTGATCTCTAGTTATTGCTGTAAAAATGGG
>VYZX01006929.1:26704-122365 GCA_013401335.1 Brachypteracias leptosomus
GTGCACCTGGGAAATTCTTCATTCTGAGGGTGGTGAGACCCTGGCCCAGGTTGCCCAGGGAAGCTGTGGATGCTTCATCTCTGGATGTGTTGGATGGGGCTTTGAGCAACCTGGTCTAGTGGGAGGTGTCCCTGCTGTGATGTGGGGGTTGGAATTAGATGATCTCTGAGGTCCCTTCCAACTCATTCTATGAAGCAGCTTTTCTCGGGCTGAGATTGGAAGCAGATATCCCTGTTCCTGCTCCAGCAATGCCCTTATCATGAGGCTTTCCCTCTACTCAAGATCCCCTCCTTGTTTGGCCGGAGCAGATTTGAGGCTGGAAGTGTGAGATTATAAAATCACTTGGCCTTGGGAGTTATTTCCTAGGCAGAGTCAGCAGCTTACCCCAAATCCTCTTTGGAGATCAGCTGTAACCACTTCTCCTCCTCTCCACCGCGGGTGTTGGTGTGAGGCTTTATTCTCTCTCTGATAACACCCTCGCTGCACAACCCCCCAGCCTTTCATCAGCTGTGCCTCTCAAATGGAGAAGGCTTCAGTGTTTTGTGGGAGATATCAAGTGTTTCCCCCCCTCCCCAACTTTGTTTTCTTCCCCCATCAAAGGGCTGGTAATTCAGCAGCAGGCTGCTCTGTTCTCCATGACATCCTCCTCTGCTCACAGCGTGGTCTCCTCACGAGTGCTCTTCAACCCTCTGAAGCAAGGGCACTCAGCACTTTCCAAACAGCCTCTTGTTCTCAGAGCCTCGTCTGAAGTAGC
This sequence comes from Brachypteracias leptosomus, assembly GCA_013401335.1. Classification (NCBI taxonomy): domain Eukaryota; kingdom Metazoa; phylum Chordata; class Aves; order Coraciiformes; family Brachypteraciidae; genus Brachypteracias; species Brachypteracias leptosomus. The sequence goes on from VYZX01006929.1 coordinate 27,459, forward strand.
TGTGTGCCGTAGCTGGCTAGGATTTGATGTGTGAGGTTATATCTCTTTATTGGAGGTTGCATATTTAATAAGCTCTGAAGCTCAGCAGAACAGCTTTGGGTTCCTTGCTCCACAGCACGAGTGGTTGGAAGGTGTTTTGGAGGAAGGATGAGATAACTTGGTGTGTTGTGACCACTTTGGGCTTGTGGAGAATTCTGCTGGCTTCCAGGATCGTCAAGTCCAACATCTCCCTGACCCCCGGACCATGTCCCAAAGCACCACATCTACTCCTTTGTTGAACCCCTCCAGGGATGGTGACTCCAGCACCTCCCTGGGCAGCCTGGGCCAGTCCCTGACCACTCTGTCAGCAAAGAACTTCTTCCTAATGTCCAATCTAAGCCTTCCCTGGTGCAATTTGAGGCCATGACTTGTCCTGTCATTAGTTCCTTGGGAGAAGAGCCCAACTCCAGCCTCACCACAACCTCCTTTTAGGTAGTTGTAGAGAGCAATGCAGCACATAATGGACCATCTCCCCTTCTAGCCATAGCTACAGAGCATCAGACAGCATTTCACACACAGTCTCGTGGTGGTGATCTCTAGTTATTGCTGTAAAAATGGGTGTTTTGCTTTGGAACTTAATTACAGAGCTGTGAATGTTGTTCCAGCATGTCCTACATGACAATAAGAGCATCATTAGGAGAGCTGCTGTGTGCTACAGGCAACGTCCCTTCTCCTCTGCCTCTGTATTAAGTCATTGAGCAACATCAATGGGAAGCTATTATGAAAATCAAAACTTTGACTCCAGTTTCATAGGCAAGGATGGCTCAAAATTCAGCAAACGAGCTCCATCTTGGCAGGCTTATGATCCTCCCTCTTTGTCAACTCATTAGATATGTGATTATGCTCATCAGCTCTAACAATAATGACCAAAGAAGCAATTACTGAGGCTGAGCTTGGCATGGGCTTAAGGAGAACTGGGATGGGAGTAATCAGAGCCTTTAAAATTAATAATTTCACTCCAATTTCTCTTCGATAGTAGTTAAATGAAGCTCTTGAGAGGTTGTGTGTTGAGCTGGAACACTCTGAGCTCCTCCACAGCTTGTGTCACATCCACAAGTGTGGTGGGACACTGGCATCAACCTGGAGAAAAATCTCTGTAGCTCCTTTGATTTCTGATGGGCAGCACCCAACAGAGAATTGGCCATCAAGAGTTTGGGCAGGGATTTATTTTCTGTTTGTGGTACCTCTTGAGGATATAGATGGTGACAGTTTTAGTGCTGTTCTTAGACAGCTCTTTGCTGAAAGAAAAAGGACCAGGCTGCCCAGGGAGGTGCTGGAGTCACCATCCCTGGAGGGGTTCAACAGACAAGTAGATGTGGCACTTCGGATGTGGTCTAGTGGTCGTGGTGGTGCTGGGTTGATGGTTGCACACATGAAGTCCCTTGCAGAAAAGAACCGTGAGGATATTTTTGTCAAGGAACTTGTTTAAAATAGACTCATAGAATCATTTAGGTTGGAAAGGACCTCTAGGCTCATCAAGTCCAACCTTTGTCCAACATCTCCCTGACCCCCAGACCATGTCCCAAAGCCCCACGTTTACATGGTCTTTTCCAACCTTAATGATTCCAGGATTCTCTGCTTTCTCTGGACACCTCAAGTACCTCTTTGACTCTGGTGAAGTGAGGACAAACGTGGTAAAGCTGCTCTGAAGTCCACTTGTTCACAAGCTGATTTAGGGACTTTTCCCAGCTGAAGGGCAGCACCTTCAATGCTGCTTGTGTTTGCTTGAGCTGGGTGGAAGACGTGGGGTAATAATGAGCTTTAAGGTTGCTTTTCTTGTGCCCTGCAAAGCAACAAAGGAGACTCTGCTAATCTGGTGTTGATGTGCTCAGTGGTCCTCCAGCCAGATGGTGCTGAAGGTGTTTGATGCTGTGAAGTATTTAATTCAAGGGCTTTTCTCTTATTCTGGTGGGAAGGGAGGATGGGGAATATCTCATGATCATTAACTCTGAGTATCCAGCAGCTCAGACCATGCCCAGGTGCTCATTTTAACTTGGAGAAGTATCACAAAGGTCCTTCATGACAAGGAGGTGTCTGTGGTGCCCAGCAGTGGGACATCCAGCTGGAAGAGACCAACACCAGCCTTATAACCCATGATCCAACAGTTGTCACCAGCAGCTGCCCCACACCTGGCAAAGGACATCTCTTAGTGTGTGAGGAGCAAAGTGATGGACAGTGAAGGGTTTCTGGGGCCATCCCACCTCAGTGCAGCCATCCAAGGGGTAGGGCTGCTCTTTGGGATTAGGGGAAGTGTCTCCTCTGGCCCCAGCTACTTGACTACCTGACTTTCCACTTGAGAAGTTGCAAACCCCACTGGTTTTCCATTCCAGGAAAGCTTTTTAGTTTAGGGGGATTATCATCTCAACTCTACTACCTGAGAGCTCACAGCAGAGAGGTTTTTTTTTTCTTGTAGGCTCCAGGCCAGGTAGTAAAATAGAAGCCAGAGCTGCAACAGCAGCCTGAGATCTTCCTGATTTGATTTTGACGGAGTGCACTGTTGGGGGGACACCACAACACCCAGGGTCAGGTCTATATTTCAGCATTTCTGGAGAGTTTGTGCTCCTGCCTCCTGTTGTGTGCTGTAAATAAGCTTGTTTGAGAGCAACAGAGCTTCTCATTCCTCATCCCTTGTGTCTCCATGGGTGGGGACAATGTAGGGCTTGCTCTGGTCTGAGCAAGTCCTGGAGAAGCTGTCAGGTCATGCTGGTCCCAGCAAACAGAGAAACAGAAAGAACACTTGTAGTTGTTGCCATCTAGGTTGCCCAGAGAGGTGGTGGGGTCCCCATCCCTGGAGACCTCCAAGGTGAGGCTTGATGGGGCTTGAGCAACCTGCCCTAGGTAGAGATGTCCCTGCTGCTTGTAGGGGGGGTTGGACTAGATGAACTTTTGGAGGTCCCTTCCAACCCAACCCATTCTATGAAGTAGGGACAAGGAGCTTTTTGGCTGGAAAAAAGTTAAGATCATATTTGAGAGGCAATTCCCAAAAGGTGTGTATTAATAGAGATGATTAAGCAGATAGTTGGGGAAAAAAAATACAACCAGGGTTTTATTTGTGACATGATTGAAATAAACGACAGGTTAAAAGTGACTGTCACCTACAATCTGCCCTAATCCTGAGGAACTTGGTGGAGGAGAAAATTGAGCTTGGGGAAACCTTTATTGGAATGAAACAATTCAAGCCAGGAGGAAGCAGCAGGAACCTGTGGGGCTGAAGTTTTCTGGTGGTGGTTGACTTCCAGAAGTCAAACCCAACCTTGGTGACTGTCCTGCTGCTTATCGGGCTCAATGTCAAATAAATGTCACCAAGATTTAAAGCCTCTGAGATAAGGGTGCATTTGGCAATGCATTTCTATTAGGCATTTACAGCAATGGGATGTTGCTTGTTAACCAAACAGCAACTCAAGCGCTTGAGCCCTTGAGAGGCAATTCTCATGGTCTGATGCTAATTTCCATTGATCACTTTTATGACACCATCATCATCCTTGGGAAATTCAGCGTTTGCTGCAAACTTGAGGCCACCATAATTTGGGAATATAATAACCTGTGAATCACTAATGAGCCAAGCTCTTAAAAAACCAGTCTGGGAGGGGGTTGATGAGGTCTCCTCTGCCATAAGGAGCACTTGCTCCATGCAGATTTTGGTGGCTCAATATTTATGGGATCTAATATTGAGGTGAGCTGTGGTCATGGTAATGGGATCAAGGTTTTCAGACATGAGTGGAGTCAGTGTGAACACAACTCTATTTGGAAAGGCATTTTTGGAAGAGACTTGATAGGGATGATAAACAATTGTTATCTCCCTAAAAGGAGGTTGTGGTGAGGCTGGGGTTGGGCTCTTCTCCCAAGGAACTAATGACAGGACAAGAGGTGCTGGCCTCAAGTTGCACCAGGGGAGATTTAGATTGGACAGGAGGAAGAAGTTCTTTGTTGACAGAGTGGTCAGGGACTGGCCCAGGCTGCCCAGGGAGGGGCTGGAGTCCCCATCCCTGGAGGGGTTCAACAAACGAGTAGATGTGGAGCTTTGGGACGTGGTCTGGGGGTCAGGGAGATGTTGGGATGAAGGTTGGACACCATAATTTCTGGAAGCAGCCTTCAGTTTCCAATGCCACTGTTCACTCCTGTGTAATGAGGAGAAGAAATGCACACGTTGAGGTTTCTTTTGCTGCCTCCCTTCCAGGCATAAATCTGCCTCGTGAACTTCTACCAGCTGGGATGGTTGTTCTGGGGAATCATTAAATCCTCCTTTCTCTGGAGTTGGAAAGAAAATCCCAGTGAATGAGTGACAACTTCTGCTGGCTGGCAGTCAGAGGGGGAGCAAAAGGCCACGTCTTCTGCTGGCAGAGCTTCATGGGTGCTGCTTCCATCTGCATGGACACAGCATCTGGCCCAGTGGCTGTGGAAAGTTCTCCTAAGCCACCCAATGCTCCTATTGAAAACAGCTGAAGAACCTTCTCAGGAAGGTGCCAGGGAGAGAAGAATGTTGTTTATTCCTTTCTGCTAATTAGTGCTTTAAGTGCTGCCAGGGTGTGTGATGTGTGTCCCCTTCTTTGGGATTAATGAGCAGCCACCATGACATTCTTTTCCCCCTCACTTACAGCTTGGTGAATACGCAGCTAAATGACAACAATTAGAAAAAATACTGCTTAAAACAGTGCTAGTTACAACAGGAGATAATTGCTTACATGCAGCCTAAGGTGGAGGTGTTCCAGGGGCTGTTTTTAATCACTTCACACACATGTTCCCATCTTGATGTGTCTGTGGGACTCTCTCACTGATTACACACCCCAACCATGCGTCGCTTTTGGTTATAAACAAGTTTTGGAGGCAGCAAATGCTGATCCAGAGTTGAGGCTGACATTTCCCAGGGGCTCTGAGCCTGTCAAATTAGGACAGAAATCTCTGGTCTTGTGATACGAGCTGCTGAGGACCTTCTGCTGTTTCTCTGCAGCATCATCTCCACTTCACTGGGTCTCTTCATGGGCTGGGTGCTCACAGCTTTGTTGTTCACCTCCTGGGCTCTGGTCTGATCCCTCTGGGTTTGCTGCTTTTATTTCCCATGTTTAGGCTTGGGATTTAAGGCTGCTCAGTGCAGACATTGAAAATATTATCAGTGTGTGTGGACATGCAGGTTTTTTTCAAGATTAGAATCCTTAAGGTCAGGCTTGATGGGGCTCTGAGCAACCTGCCCTAGGTAGAGATGTCCCTGCTTCTTGTAGGGGGGTTGGATGATGACCTTTGGAGGTCCCTTCCAACCCATTCTATGGTTCTAAGCCTGCCTAAGAATAAAAGCATCCTTAAAAAGAAAAATCTGAATTGGCACCTTCTCTTTGAGCAGCTGATGCTTCAACCCATAGACCTCCAAACACCCAGATCTGAATCCAAACAGAAGATGGGCACAAACCTGGGGACTTATGGGCAAGGTCATGAAAATGTCACATTTTCCCTTCTCCCACCATCTTCTCAGGTGGCACAGATGATCTTTCTGGAGATGAGAGCCAGCAGGGTGGTGCCTTCCCTCTTTTGTTTTAACTCATGTGCTTTATTCATCAGGGTTTCAATCCGTTGGTGTGTAATTGTTTTCCTTGCACATCCTCTTCTCTTCCAATTTCTGGGCCCATCCAAGCATCCCTGCTCTGCCTCAGCCAAGGATTTGCATTCAATGGAGGGAACAAAAACTTCCCCCGGCACTGAATAGTTTAGATTAATCAGCTCATGATTCCTCCATGCTTTACTGAGTCTTTGAAATTAAAATTATTGGCTCCCTTGTTAACTAAAAGGAGGAAAACTGCTTCTGGAGAGGAGAAAATCTGCCAAAGGATGCAGGCAAAGATTGAACTTGAGTTTACTAAAAGGCTTCAGTAAAAAGTTGCCAAATGCTTTCAGACCACAAAAAGTCTTGATCCTTTATTAATACTTTTTAATAAGCCCAAAACAAAGCACTTGGTTTATCCTGTATAGAAGGATTACATGAAATCAATGCATTTTTCTTCCCCTCCTAAGTCATTTAAAGGAAAAAAAATGATTCTAAATTATCCTGGCCCTAAACCCAAATCTTGACATATTCCATTTTTTTTGAGGATTAAAAACTGTACATAAGGAGCAAGCTCCAAACCCTGTAGCACAATCAATGGTGCTGCCCATGGACACTGCTCATAACCCCAGACTTTATTTCAAACCAGCCCTATCCAGAAAACTATCAATTAATTTCCATCCTGTCACTCGTTACTGACAAATTTTGTGCTGAAGATGGGGATGGGGCCTCCACCACCTCTCTGGGCAACCTGGAGGACAACTACAAATGTTCTTTCTGTGTTTGCTGGGACCTGTGTGACCTGATAGCAAGGTCTCACTGAGAAATTTGGGGTTTTCCATTACGTGGGTGGAGATAGTTTCTAAGGAAAATCCTCAATTTTTAGATTTAGATTAGAAATTAGGAAGAAACTCTTCACTCTGCGGGTGGTGAGACACTGGCCCAGCTTGGCCAGAGAGGTGGTAGATGCCCCATCCCTGGAAATGTTCAAGACCAAGTTGGATGGGGCTCTGAGCAACCTGCTCCAGTTGCAGATGTCCCTGCTCGGTGCAGGAGGTTTGGATGAGATGACCTTGAAAGGTCCCTTCCAACTCAAACTCTTCCATGATTCTACGAATAACTGCTCAGAGGAACACGGTGGCTAAAACCATGATGACACCAAGACCAGATGAGCTGCCCACGACGCCAACTTCACATGAACCTGGAGCTCTCCAGTGAGCTCAGGCAGGGCTGGCAGTGGTGCTAATTAGGGTGCTGTGTTTGATGAGGGCCCTATTAAGCAGGATTGTTTACACCATCATCCTTCTCACTTTATTGCTTGCCAAGTCCAAAGCGTTTCTCCTCTCTGGATGATGAAGCCCAACGTTTTTGTACCTGCTGATGTCCCATTAGTCTACAAAGAGACCAACGTTGGGAAGGTAGGATGAGCTGACAGCTTTATGCATTGACTACTGTTAAATACTCATCTTCTGGCCAGAGCTATTATGGGTGTTGTACTTTAGATAATGGGCTGTAAATAATAACAAAACCTCCTCACCGGGCACCCTTTGAGGTGACATTAAATATCACAAAGAGAGATGTTGAAGCCAGGCAGAAATAATTTCCACCAGGCAGAAATAATTTCCACCAGGCAGAAATAATTTCCACCAGGCAGCCTTAATTTCCAGCCTCCATTTCAGAGTAATGTCTGTTGGGTGCTGTGGCCTCTGGAGGTTTCATTTGTCACCACTGACTGAAAATTAAATTTCTTTTTAAGTCTCTCAATCCTCCAAATAGGCCATTTTTTTTTTCCTACTAATTCCCAGTTTTCCCCCTGATTTCCTCGTGATGCACCAGGAACAGGCTGCTGCAGAGGTAGAGGCTCCTGGGTGGTTCAGGAGAACGTGATCTCCATGGAGAAGGGACCAAGCTGAGTGTGATCCCTGATTGAACATCTCTGCTCAAAGAGGCAGAGGTGCAGATGAAGGCTGGAGGTTGGAACCAGGTGGGGTCGGGCTCTTCTCCCAAGAAACAAGCGACAGGACAAGAGGAAACCACCTCAAGATGCCCCAGGGGAGGTTGAGGTTGGAGCTGAGGAACAATTTGTTGGTGGTCAGGGCTGTGAAGGGCTGTGCCAGGCTGGGCAGGGCAGTGGTGGAGTCCCCATCCCTGGAGGGGTTTCCAAGGTGTGGAGATGTGGTGCTGAGGGCCAGGGGTTAGTGGTGCCCTGGCAGGGATGGGGGAATGGTTGGACTCGATCTTGAAGGTCTCTTCCAACCCAAACCATTCTATGATTCTTTACTAGTAGGAAAACTGGATCTGGTGGCATCAGTTGTGAGATCCCAGGACAATTCCAGTATCGGAGGCAACTTCTCTAACATGATCACTGGCCAACACCTGAAGGGTGTGGGTGGTGTCCTGAAATGCTTTGTCCTCAGTCCTGGGAAGCCCCATGTGGCTAAGGATGGAACACTCTTCCCACTCTTCCACCTCTGCTGGAGGTCAAACGGTGTGAAGAGCTATTTGCTTTGCTGTGGCTGGCTGGCTTCAATGCCCCCATATAAAACCCATATAGATAATGACTTCATAGACATTCCCAGCAGCTACTGCCTGAGCTCTGGCTCATTAAAACCCAAACAGCACAGCAGTAAAACGGAGTCCACCAACGTGGACCAGCTTTGCACATTGATGCAGCCAGATCTTGGCCAATCATTTATGAGCAATGAATATTCAGCAGCTCAGAATAAGAGCTTCCCTGCTCTTTGACTGCAGATTCTGGAGGAGAAGCTCTGGGGACAGCTCCTGCTGATGGCTGAGGATAGCTTAGCATGGATGAAGCGGGCAGGGTTTGGTGCCAACGGTGTTGGGGGTGTGATCTACAGCAGCTCTGGGGTTTAACGTGTCTCTCTTGCCCAATGAACTCGTTGTTGGCAGCTGGAATGAGCCCCTTGGAGCATCTCGCTTGTGAATTTGTGTCCTGGGAGTGCTTCCTGCAGCTCAGCTTGATGGACGAAGCCTCTGTAGAGAGGAAGGTCCCACCAGGGAATAGAGGAGAACATCTTTCCTGCAGCAGAGCCACCAGAATGCTTTGTTTCAGTTGATATAACTCAACTGGGAGAGCTTTGCAGTTTGGAGCACAAGATGGTTTAGAATTGGGCCCAGTTGCTGTGGAATGGGTTTATTTCTGCAGTAATGGTTTCTTCTAGGATGAAACTGTTGATGGCCTCTCCCTCTGGGATCGTTGTGGCTCAGACCTGTCTAGACAGCTCCATTTTCAGGCATATCCATGAAGTTGTGCCTCTACAGTGGGTAATAATGTCTCAGAGCCATGATATTGCCAGCTCAGGCAGGTTCTGCAGAGGGAAGAGACTCTGGTGTCTCTTCGTAGGAGGGAAAGTGGAGAAAATCCAGGTATTGCTGTTCAGGAGGAGAAGATCCATAGTCTGCTGCTCCTCCAGCCTACGTATCGTAGGGCTGAGAGCCCCAGGGGTGTTCCCAGGGGTCTTTGGTTCCAAGATATGTCACTTTGGACATTGGGAAAAAGTTCTTTTAATATGAGGGTGGTTGATCACTGGAACAGGTTGCCCAGAGAGGGGGTGGAGGCCCCATCCCTGGAGACATTCAAGGTCAGGCTTGATGGGGCTCTGAGCAACCTGCCCTAGGTAGAGATGTCCCTGCTTGTGTAGGGGGGTTGGACCAGATGCCCTTTGGAGGTCCCTTCCAACCCATTCTATGACTTTGTTCCATGTACCCTTTCCTTCAAGGACACTTCAGAAGCATGGAGAGCGAAGTGCCACGTGTGACATGTGGCCAGATCAACCACCACTGTGAATGAAGTTGTGGGTGGCGTTTCCCTGTGCCTTTGACTTCTTGCTCCCTTTGATGGCCTGGGGAGAAATCAGAATATTGTAGAAGCATCATTAATTCCAAGTAGGTGCCTGCTGGGCCCTTCTGTGACATTAGGGAGTGCTCCAATAACTTTTTTTTTTTAGCTCATCTTAAAGACACGTGAAGATGAAGAACTGGTGACACCATATCAGTGAACTTGGAAAGGAGAATTTCCTTTTGTAGGCTGCTTAAAGTCTTACACAACCTCATTTACTTGAATTAAGGAGAAACTTGTTTGGTGTGAGGGTGTTGGAGCCTGGCCCAGGCTGCCCAGAGAGGTTGTGGAGTCTCCTGCTCTGGAGATGTTCAAAACCTTTCTTGGGCACCCTGTTCTAGGTGACTCTGTGTTGGCAGAAGGGTTGGATGAGATGGCCTCCAGAGGTCATGAAAATGATTGATAGAACTTGACCTGTGCCTTGCAAATCCCTGTGGGAGCATAGAAATGCCCCTGAAATTTTGGGATACTAGTGGAGAACTCTTGGCTGTGGAGGGTCATGGTTTAGGGAGTGTTTTGGTAGGGAACTAGTAGGTGCCACTGACCTATAACCCCTTTTAGGCAGTGGCAATGTGGAGAGTAACATCAGAGGCTGTTTCTGGTTAGATATATGGTGTAAATATAATATACTCTGTGTTTCTGGTTAGATGTATGGTGTAAATATAATATACTGTATGTATCTACATACATGCAGTGGGTTGATGGGCACCCTTCCATTGATCCTATAACTATCATGAACCTGGTGGGATGCAGGAGGAAGTCATGGGAACATCCTTCTCTTCTGGATCACTGACTCCAGTATCTCTGCTCAGGAGACTGTGCCACATAAACCTGATATTTTTCTGAAGAGGATTAAGTCTCTCCTAAGCTTCTCACAAAGGCTGTTCCAGATTTTCACCTCTTGAAACTTTCTCCTCATTCCCAGCCTGGCTTATTCACACTCAATTTTGTCCCATTTGCTTTTATGCCAGAATCTCTCCATAGTTTAAATATACAATTTTTTTTTCCTCCCTGTTAATGATGTTTTGAGGCTGTTTTATAATGAAAAGCAATAAAAAACATTTGTGGTGGTTTATAGTTCACGGGAGGCAGAGGTGAGACTTTGTGGCACCTCAATAAATCTCTCATTAGGTGTTGAACTAAAATATGATGCTTTTTTTGATCTGAGCCACACAGACCTGAATTGCTGAGGTCCTCTCTAATGGTGTCTCCTGGCCAGCTCCCTCCTGCACACGAGGCAGGAGCAGAGGCAACGTCCTGTTGCTTAATGATGCCTCCAAAATCTCTTGCAGAAGTTTCTTGAAGTAGTTGTCAGACAATGTCTTGTTTGATCTGAGTTGCTGGTGAGATGATGCTCTCAAGCTGCTGCCTGTTTCAGGAAATAAACTGACAACAATATAGAAATAAATCCCTTTCCATCAGACTTGCAGCCATCACAAGAACTCCAGCATCTGCTCCCACGCATCCTTGGGGGCACCAACATCTGGCCCAGCAGCACTCCCAGCCTGCAAACCAGAAAAGTGGCCTAAAATGAGACAATTAACCTCTAAAGTGGTCAAGATTTGACTCTGAGATTTGCCAACTTGACAAGCTGACATCTGCAGAATGCAGCAGTGGTGAGGAGCACAGATGTGGTAGATAGTTCTTGACCCCAAGGAGGGTGTTCCTGGGTGGTTGTTGTTGGACTAACCCAAAGTGACAAGTTTATGAGGTTTCTTTTTGCTGCTTTTCAGCTCGTCAGGGGGTACAAACTCCCAGAGAACCTGCAGCTTTCAGACCACAATGGCTGTATTAGTGCTTTGGTGGCTTTTATTGCTCATCCAGCTTTCAAATACTGCACTACACTGAAGTTGTCACGTCCTTTGACAGCTGCTAAGATTAATGGAGGGGAAAAACCAGTGTATAAATCTTTACTCTTTCAAGAATTCAATTTGGGGCTTGACTTTAGCCTGTGGAACGAGTCAAGGAGTGTATTTACTCACAGGTCCTGAAGTTTATGGCTTCAGAACAGTCATTTATCTGTGGTCACTTAGAGTTTTTTATGGGAGCTTCAGTTATAGCACCTAAAATATGACCCGTTTCACATCTCCACGGGCAGGCTATAAAGCATGCTGGCCTGTTTCAGACTTTGCTTCCCCTTTATTCCACCAAGGAACCGTGAAGGACAGACCCTCATGCTTGCCAACAACACCTTCCACCTGCTGAGGTGGAAGCTGGGCTGGTGGGATGGATGGATGGATGGAGATACAAAGTTGGAGGGAAAGCAGATACCTGAAGGGAGAGGAGTAGAAAGGCCAAGTAAGAAGATGTGGTGAGATGAGTCTTCTGTCACTTGGGGTTTTTGCCCCAGTTTCCACGGCTCATGAGAGAACATCTTCCTGGCATGAGGCTTTTGAGGTACATTCAGAGCACGGCTCCTTTGGGGCAACTTCTGCCTCTTCTGCTTGCTCTCCAAGCCTTTGACAGGAACAGGTCTCCTCCTGTGGCACCACTTACTACCACAGAGCAGCCTTGTGGTGTCACTAATGGCTCTTTTGGAAGGTTCTCAGCTTTTCCTGGGGCTCCTGGGCTTTGCAGAACTTGCTTTTCCATCTCTGGAGCAAGGGACTCACTGAAGTGGCTGCAAACCACACAACAAAAATGCTCCTACCAAGCTGTGGCTGTCAGGACATGGAAATGGGCTGGTTGCTGATGTCTTCAGTCATCCAAGGGGAGGATCCATCTTCTGGAAAGTGCTGCCTGGTGTGGATTCCTTCAACCAGTGAGCACAGTGTCCTCGTCTCTGTTACCAGCAGAGCTCTGGTGGACATCAGGGACCTGACCCGTGCTCCTGCATCCTTGGGAGGGATGCTGAGGGGCAGGATGGGTTTCCAAGGGTTTTTTCTGCCAGCAGAAGTAAGGAAGGGCATGAGGAAAGCACGATGTGATCAGAACTTGCCAAGGAATTATGAGGAGAGCAGGGTCAGAAGAGATGTCCAAGAACGTTACCTCTTATGTGGCTTGGAGAAAAGGACTCAAATGAGGAGATTTAGGTTTTTTGACAGTTATCTAATCCCTCTATTCCAGAGCTGGAGCTACAGGCAGTTTGAGTCAGTAACACTCTGACACTTCTTCAAAGCCCTTCCCAATCCTTGGCCGTGATGTGATGCAGGTATAAAGGTAAAGGGATAATTATTCAGCTGCCTTATCTAATCTGTTTGATCTCCCCAGGCTCATCTCCATTATCTCCAGCACCAGGCGATGGGGGCTTTTGATGCAGCCTCTGATCAGGGAAATAGGGCAGCTGGTCACCTTCAAAGCAAAGCTCAGGCTGTCCTCATCAGAAATGGGCTTTTTCCATCTACAAATGGACTTTTATATTATTTATTTTTTCCCTACCCCTCATAACAAGCCAGATTTTTTGATATTGTGATGGTTCTTCTGCATTAGAAGTCCTGGGATGGAGAAACAGTTTCAGGAGACAACCTCCAAGAGCTGTTTGTGGGGTTTTTTTAAGGCTTAAGAGGGTTTTTTCTGCAGTTTTTAAAACGCTTGTGGGGTAAAACACTTTGATCAATTATGATGATAATGGCACAAGAGTGGAATTACGAGCGTGATCGTAATTACCATTTTTATAGGCAGTTAATTAATCATAAAATAGTACATTATAAAATTTTTCCGGTTTAATGAAATTCATTACAGAGGCCCCCGAAGCCCTAAATTTAATGTTAAACAAATTAAACCTGTGTCTGGGGTTAGAGTTATTAGCACAAATGTGGCCTGGAATGAGATGCTAAACTAGGACTTGTTGAGCCATTAGCTAGAGGGGTGGTGGTGAAGCAGCTTCTCCTGACCACAGGTTGAGGAGCAGTTGGCTTTTGCCTACCCTGGGGTTTACTCTTCATAAAGCTGAGTTCAGTAGCCTCTAGCCCACAGCTTTGGAGGAGAAAAGCTGATTTTCTTGAGCTATTAGCATGGAGGTTCCTGGAGGTTAAACCATTGCACATCTTAGTGGTTCACTTCTTACCCATGGTCCAGGTTTCAGCTCTCCCACCAGGGTGTAGTGCAAAGAGTAAGAGTTTTGGGGCATGGTTAGATTGCCTTAGAATCAAAGAATTCTTCTGGTTGGAAGAGACCTTTAAGATCATCAAGTCCAGCTGTTCCCCCATTCCTACCAGGGCACCACTAACCCCTGTCCCTCAGCACCACATCTCCAGCCTTGGGAGAACCCCTCCAGGGATGGGGACTCCACCACTGCCCTGCCCAGCCTGGCAAGAAATTGTTCCTCAGCTCCAACCCCAACCTCCCCTGGGGCAACTTGTGGCAGTTTCCTCTTGTCCTATCACTTGTTCCTTGGGAGAAGAGCCCGACCCCACCTGGCTCCAACCTCCTCTCAGGGAGTTGTGCAGAGCCAGAAGGTCTCCCCTGAGCCTCCTTTGCTCCAGGCTCAACCCCCCCAGCTCCCTCAGCTGCTCCTCACCACACTCCTGCTCTAGACCCTTCTTCAGCAGGGACATTGGCTGCCACCCACCTTCCCAGTCCCATCCAGTTGATCTCCTCCTCTTGTGCTCTCTGAAAGGCTTTCAGAAGCACCTTCTCTCAGAGGTGCTGTTTGGCTTTGTTTTAACCGGTGTCTGTGGGATGGAAAGAGCCCTTGGAGGTATTAAATTACCAGTTTTCTCCCAGGTACCCCGAGTGCTGATGGTGATGGTTGTTTTTATTGATGTCTGATCTGGAAACAGGTTGCAGGTTGGGCTGTTTTTAATATAACATGACGTGTCTCGGCGTGCAGCTGGAGTAATGGAATAGAACAAGAAAAGGGCCTGTTCTGATAGCACAGGCATCACCTCCTGCCCTTTGGCTGGAAAAAGTGCTGCTGCTTCCCTTTTATTCCCTTTTTCTTTGCAGTTCTTGATCAAGGTAGATTTAGATTAGAAATTAGGAAGGAATTCTTCACTCTGAGGGTGGTGAGACACTGGCACAGCTTGTCCAGAGAAGCTGTGGATGCTCCATCCCTGGAGGTGTTCAAGGGACTTGAGCAACCTGGTCTAGTGGGAGGTGTCCCCCATGGCAGGGGGTTGGAACTAGATGATCTCTGAGGTCTCTTCCAACCCAAACCATTCTATGAAGCTAATTTGCCATATTATAGTTTCCTATGCCATGTTTATAACCATGTCATTAATGCATCACGTAGCTGCACCATATTAACTTGTGTTGTGTGTGTCTGTCTAAACTCCAGGTTCCTCCTCTCTTGGAAATCTGATAGTATCAAGTAGCATGTTCAGGGTCACATCAAGGTTTCCTCTCAGCATCAGGGCAAAATTCTGCTTTTTCCACTTAATTCTGCTGCTCCAAAATGCTTAAGTTGATGGTGGTGGCTGAACAGATTGAGCTGGAAATGAAGGGTGGACCTTGGGATATTTGAAGTGGGAAGGGTCAGACCTTATCTAGGTGACTACAAGGCATCTCTGGGAGAGTAAATGGGGCGACAGGGTCAGCAGCTGAAGAAAGAGACCTGGAAAAGTATCTGTGGAGCTTTGAAGGAGCAGCAGCTGTGCAGCATTGCCGTTAGTCCCCTTGGAAAGATGACTTAGTTATAAGGAGTCCTGCTCTCAGGGTATCCGTAATTTATTTAAGGAGTAGGTACCATCAGCATTTTATGGAGTTCCATCACATTTCATAGTAGTCTGCTCATGAAGAGTGGTCCCTTGTAGGACTCAACCACAGCCCAGCCCATGCAGCAGTTGCTCTGTGAAGAGGATCCTCCTTCCTATCACCAGCCTGCTCCTTTTTGATAAAAACCCCCTTTGGCTTCATATCCTGGGGTTTATTTTCAGCAGCTGTGCTGTGCAATCTGTCTCACTTAAACACACCCTGCTCTGTTTTCTCTGGTGCTGCTGCCATGGAGTCAATAAACTTATCATAGGAGAAATCTCTGGAGGATGTCACAGAACTCTGTTAGGTTGACAACAGGTGGTGGTGGGGGGAAAAATGCAGTGTAGGTTATATTTAAACCAGGCTGATTTGAGACAGGCACTCGTGTAGTGAATAAATTCATGGTTATTCTCAGCTGGGTACTTAAACCTGCAGTTGGGAAGTGCTGGAGGGGTCGTGGAGTCCTCTGGTCCTTCCATGGCATGGTCAGCTGGGTTCATATCACTCCCGTGAGGTGTCTGCTTAAGAGCAGGCTTAGAGAATCATCGTTGAGAGACTCCCTTCAGTGCAGTCCTGGAGTACAGTAGGATAAAAACTCAACTCAACCTCCCCATGACCCCGCTCCAGGCTGAACACCACGAGAGAAAGACAAACACGAGGTCTTTGCACTTGTTCTTCAGAGGAGACCCATAAAACCTTCTAGCAGCAGCCAGAGAGGTAAAAATTTATTGCTGTGAATAGAAAGAAGTCATAAATTCAAGTGAGATATTGGCTTCAAGGCACAACCCTTGAATGCTTTCTGCTCCCCCTCACTTATACCAACTTCTTGCCTCCCTTTGTGTGTCACAAAAGGGCTGATCACTTCTGTGCTCTACAGGTGCCTCTTCCCCTCAGATTGTCTGTGGTTAATATAATTAACTTAAATCTGGGGTAATTCTTCCTAATCCATGCTTAGCTTGAGGTTCTCAGCTTGGGGGCCACACTCGAAGCTCCCGTGCTCGTTATACCTTGAGCTCATCCTGTTGATTAAATCCAAGATTAAATCCTCATGTGAGAATATCTGCTTTATACACATCTCATGGGCTGGGTGAGGAGCTGGGATTTTGAGGCTTTAATGGTGCTTGGGTTAGACACCAGTGATGAGGTTTGATGGACCTCCAGTGACAACTAATGGAAGCAAACAGTGCTGGTACTTTATATTTTCCTCCTACAGGGGAATACAGTGATTTTTTCCTGCTATTACTATGCTGGCATCCAAAGCCAAAATGTCTCTTATCTGCTGCAAGTGCTGAGGGAAACTTGGAGGACTCTGATCATCTCTTATTCAGGAGCAGAGGTGTTTCTTGCCGGGGAAAAAAAATCTCATTGAAAAATCAGTTTCTGAGATCTTGCAGCTTTTTCTGCCCGAGGTGTTCTGCCAGTTGGAAAGAAAAAAGAGTTCTGATAAATACTAAATAGTTTTGATAACACTAAAGCTGCAGCAAGTAGCTGAGTGTCAGGGATGTAGGGGGAGAAAAAAAAAAAAGCACTTTATACTGCAGAGAATGATGGGAAAAATAAATTATATTGAGCCATTCTGTTTATGGGGAGAAAAATTAAGGCTGTTTCAGGCAATGGGCTCCAGACGGGGAGGGAATTCCCTTGTCAACATGTTTTTACAAGGTTTTTAGGATTTATTTTTGGGGGTGCTGTGAAGCAAATCTGTGTTCACTGTGTACATCACCTTTGAGTGGTCCTTGTGTGTGATGTTCAGCACGGGTGGGTCTATTGATGGAGGATTTGCCTCTCTTAGGGACAAAAAGATGATTTTTGCACTATTTATAGCATTTTGTGGCAGTACTTGGTTATTTAATGGGTTTGCTGGAGGGTGAGAGTGGTTTGGTGTTTAGGATCCATAGGAACATGCTGGTGACATAAATTCTTCAAGGCTTTTTTGCCTTGCATGGTTCTTCTGTGAGCTCTGAACCACACTACCAGGGGCTTGACCCTGGTAAGTAGGGGAATCCAAGCTGGGGTTCATGAATGTTGTACAGGACTTTGTAGTTGGATTGGGGTTTTTTGGGACACTTGAGGAGAGCTTTGGGTCCTTCTCAAGGCTGTGAGTCCATCCTTAGACTGAGCAGCCCAAGGGCCCCATGTGGGTGCTGAGGAGAGGGAAGTGGAGACAAGTTTTCCATCACTGGAGGTGTTCAAGGTGAGGTTAGATGAGGCTTGGAGCAACCAGGGCTAGTGGGAGGTGTCCATGGCAGGGGGGTTGGAACTAGATGATCTTTGAGGTCCCTTCCAACCCAAACCAATCTATGAAATGCCTCCAAAAGAAAAAAAAATCTCATTGGAGGGGAATTATTGTTAAAAAGAAGCGTTGAACGTCCTGTCAGTAGATGTTTAACGTTCCCCAAATCTACCTTGGCACTGAAGATTAATAATTTCAGTGTATAACATCTTTGCTTTCAGAAGGGAGCTCAGCTCCTGAGAAGGGAAACCTCATTTGAAATTCTTTTGTGTGTCAGTGAGCGTGGAGCCCTGGACTTTATAGTGCTCCTGGTGTTGGGAACTTGGCAACTTTGAAATCATGAAAGATTTACACGAGGGCTGCGGAGTCAGGAATGTTTTAGGACGTGTTCATTCACACTAAATCAGGCTCTGCCTTCTCAGAGTTTTCTTTTCTAGGCAGTTATGCAAATGCAGAGAGACAGGAATGGATTTGAAATGATTTTTCGGCGTTGGGAGATTAGCAGCAAGTGACAGAGTGTCATGGAACAACTCTGCCAGCTCTGCTCCTGCAGCCTCCCAGCCCTGGTGGGGGTGGGATGGGATGGGATGGGCAGCAGTGGGAAGAGGAAGAAACAGATTAAGGGTCATAGAATCATTTATACCTCTAGGATCATCAAGTCCAACCTTCATCCAGCATCTCCCTGACCCCCAGACCATGTCCCAAAGCTCCACATCTACTCCTTTGTTGAACCCCTCCAGGGATGGGGACTCCAGCACCTCCCTGGGCAGCCTGGGCCAGTCCCTGACCACTCTTGGAGTAAAGAACTTCTTCCTCATGTCCAATCTAAACCTCCCCTGGTGCAACTTGAGGCCACCACCTCTTGTCCTGAGAAACAAACAAGCTTAGCCACGTAAGAGATCACCTTAGAAGCTTTGCAGGATCCAGTCCTTGGACAAAACCAGGAGAAAAGGGACCAAAACCAGGATGAAAACCAATCTGCTGGGAGGCCAGGCTGAGAGGGTTGGGGTAGCTCAGCCTGGAGAAGAGAAGGCTCCCAACTCAATCTGTCAGGGTAGATGGGGTGGGAATGCATGGGAGAAGGTGCTTCTGCCCTGGTGGAGAAGAGCTTTGGTCCAAACTGGGGCCACTCTGGTTTGTCACTGTCTTATAGGCTTGCTCCAAATCACTTTCTGTCAACCTTGTACATGCATTTGAACGTTACTACTACTTTTTACTACTGAATTTACTGAATTGTAGGGTGTAATCTCCACAGAAAAGTGTTTTTTTTGAGGAGTCTTCTCTCACATTTGAGAAGAGCAGGAGATACTTCCCTGCAGGACTCCCATGATGGACCAGTGCTGTCCCATGTTCTCTGCAGAAAGCCTCTCAGAGGCTGATCCTGAGCACATAGGTCACATCCGTGATCCAAAAGGAGCAGGGATAAGAATCTTCCCTCCTTGGACACGCCTGGACAGCACAAAAAAGTTATTTTAGGAGTGTTTTATGGTGGCTTTAAACAGCTGCCTTGGCTCCTTACCTTGCCCATCACTGCCTGGCCAAGCTGGTTGCCTTAATTACCTCTGGAGGACTGAGAGGATATTAAACTAATAAATGTAAAACATCTCCCTGTATCCTGCTTTATGTACCTGTAGAGCTGGACCTATGGGCAAAGTCTGTTTAACCTCTCTGCCTCATTTTCCTCAGCCATAAAAGCAGCCCCATAATCACTTCCACCACCAGAATACTCAGGGGATTAATGTGCTTTGAAGGCGAGAAGGGGGCTGTGAATAGTGATCAGAGTGAAAGAGAGGGGGGGAAAAAAAGAGAATTCTTCCTCAAACAGAAATTTGTGTATAACTCCTGTAATGGAAGTGCTGGCACCAATTCCTCTTCTCTGGGTTAGGGGGATTTAGGGCTGGAGAAAAAGTTTCTACAGGAGTTATTTAGTTATTTTGCACTTGCCTTGATTTACTCCCTGTGGTTTATGCTCCCAGCACCTCTTTGCAAGGATGGATTCCTGTGTTTTATGTGATTTTGTTTGGAAGCAGAGGTGTCTGAGCACAGAAAAGGGTTTCCAAGGGTGTCCATTGAGCTGAGACTTTCTAGCAGGGTCATTTTGCTGCCCACCTCCAAAGAAAGAGGAGCAGGGAGGTCCTAACACCTCCACCTCCCCATCCATGGTCTCCTGATTCTGTCATTGCCTGAAAACTGGGAAACCTCAAGTTTTTAGGAGTCTTTTCAACAGCCCCAAAAGAGCTTTGTTGGCCATTCCAACGTGGTGATTTTTTATGTGGTGGTGTCTAGAATAAATGCCACAGATTGAGTGTCTTAAATACACTTTGATTTTGAGTATTAAGCACTGTAAGGTCACGAGATGTCCAGGGAAAGGCTGAAAGTACAAAATTGAGGAGAAGCTGCTGCTCTGCCCAGTGATTTCAGGCTTGTCCCACTTCACCAGGGGAGGAGTTTTAGGTCTTCAAACATAATTCTTCTGTCTGCCTGAATATTACTCATAGAAATAGAGGCACAATTAGGTTAAGAGCACTGAACTAGTGTCTCTAAAAGAAAGAGAAAAAGATGATTCATGCTCTTTATTCTCCAGATATCCCTCTGAGCCTGACGTCAAGAATCTGAATCATTCCTCTACTAGCAAGAGCCAACCTTGGGTGCTGCTGGCAGTGCACTTATAATTGTGTCAGGAGGAATCAGCATCACAGGGTTGTCTTTTCATCCCCTCAAAATCAGACTCATCAATTCCAGGCACTCCTCCATTCTTGGCATGAATATTCATTCATGATTAGGAAGCACTTGCCCAGCTTTAAGTGGGAAATAAATAAATAGAGCTACTAGTGGTGTGTTGTAGAATCATAGAAGGGTTTGGGTTGGAAGGGACCTTCAAGATCATCTAGTTCCAGCCCCCCTGCCATGGCAGGGACACCTCCCACTAGACCAGGTTGCTCAACCTGGTCTTGAACCCCTCAGGTGATGGAGCATCCACAACCCCCCTGGGCAACCTGTGCCAGTGTCTCACCACCCTCAGAGTGAAGAACTTTTTTGGTGAGAAAACAGGAGAGAACCCCCTCTCTGAGCAGCAAGTGAGCAGACAGGCTGGTGTTCCAGACACGATGAAGATGTCAGCCCATCCAGGCTGTAAATTGGCACGTTACATGCTTCATTAGGATGCAATCTCAGGGTGGAGAACGGTGCTGGCAACAATATGGTCCAAGCATCTGCACCAGGCTAGGAGATGGCTGGTGGTGGGCAGGTACCACTGGTGGCTGCAGCTCCTTCTGGTCAAGGGCTGGAAATAATGGTGTAAACTGCCCTGGCTTTGTACTGGGAGAGGGAAAGGTGTTTGTGGTGTGTGGTACCCATGGGCATCTGATTTATCTATTGGCTGATGCTCTGTGGAGGTTCCAGGTGGCACAGGAGATGTTGGATACGTCTGATGTGGGGATGCAGGGAGAGGAGAAGTTGGAGAGGAGCTGAATTGGAGACAGTTTCATAGAGTCATAGAATGGTTTTAGTTGGAAGAGACCTTTAAGATCAAGTCCAGCCGTTAACCCATCCCTGCCAGGGCACCGCTAACCCCTGTCCCTCAGCACCACATCTCCACAGCTTGGAAGCCCCTCCAGGGGTGGGGACTCCACCACCATGAGTGGTGGGCATGGAGCTTGGTTTCTTCTAGGAGTTTTGAGCCAGGTATGAAGCTGGGTCAGGTCTGCCAGTGACACTGGTGGTGGTCAGGATCTAACCATGGTCACGTTGAGCAGTGTTTGCTCACATGGGGTCTCTGTCTTGGGGCTTTTGCAAGGTTTGCCACATACTGGAAGAGAAAACTGACTTTTTTTTATTGAAAGCTGAATTATCACCTTTTTTTCTGCCTTGCAAATGTTCCCTGTGAAGAAACAGGGGAAGGAAGAAATGCCTGAGCCGCCAGGTGGAGCAAAACCTCGATGATCTCTTGATGGGCTTTGGCATCAAAGCCAAGTCCATGCTGAGATGATCATTCCCTCATTTCAGCCCTTTAGGTATCAATGAATTTGAGCTGCACAGTTGCAGGGTTGGTTGGTTGGGGTCTTGGGAGCCCTACAGCTCATGTCAAGGGGTTCATGTTGTTGGCAAGGGGAGAACGTTGATTTTTGCACCTTCTCCAAGGGTTTTGGGGCTACTGGCACAAGGGGTTAGAACTGATGAGCCGTGGAGACCCTCATGTAAAGATCCAAAGGTCCAGGAATTGTTGTTGCTTGTGGAAATTGTGATTTAATATGGTTTGTAGATTGCAAACCCCTGGCCCCTCCAGTGCTAAGCTCTGTTCTTGGCAATGCCACGTGTCCAAACAGGAATAAATCAGAGGCACAATTATTGTGATAAGGGGATAACACTCAGCATCTGAAATGGGTTTAGCAAAGCATTACCAAAAGGAGAAGAAATGAAAGGTGTAAATTAAATCTCCACAATGAGGAGGGATTTGCATGATATCAAAGGCTAAGATACCCTATTAGCTGATAAATCACCCTTGTGCTGGTTACCTCCGGGATCCCTGTTTGCATTTGATGATAATTATTTCTTGTCTTGGGGCATTTGCTAAGGAAAAAAAGCCCAGAAAGTTAACAATAAATTTTTATAATTAAACTTCAGGCTGAATTGAGGCTTTGTAGACATAAATCTTTTCATTTGTGCCAAGCTGTAACGTTTTGTTAGGGTGATATCAACTAATTTATGGAGATATTGCCAATTATGGGCATTTTCATAGGAATGGAACAAACAATGCTGACAATAATGGAGCAAGAAGAAGGTTTTGATCCTCCCTGGATGTGACGATGTTATTAATGAAGACGTCTTCAGTTGGGTTAAGAGAATGCCAGAGCTGCTCTTAATGTGGAGAAGGCTCCTATGAAATACAAATGAAAGCTGAGAAATTAATATGAACATCATTGTTCAGGAGGAGCAGGACAATGTGCTTGATCTGGATCCTCTCCAGGTGTTCTTAGATATGGGAGTGGGGCAGAAAAAGCCCTAATCCCAGTTCTTAGACCCATTTGCTCCATGATGGGTTACGTGACCTATCTGGGTTGATTTACCCCATGTCTAGATTAAGTTTTGCTAAAGAGACACTGCAAACAAGGCAGGTCTCTAGAGAATTCATCATCAGACCATCAGTGAGGAGGTGCAGGAGGTTATTCTGGGTCCTTCTTCCTCCTACCTCCAAGTTGGGAGGTATTTACCCACTGCAGGAGCTGGGGATGGGTGGATGGGGAGATCCATGGATGGAGAGATCCATGTTACCACACTCCCCATAAGTTCTAAAGCCACCCTTCTAGAATCATAGAATGGGTTGGGTTGGAAGGGACCTCCAAAGGTCATCTAGCTCAACCCCTCTAGAACAAGCAGGGACATCTCTACCTAGGGCAGGTTGCTCGGAACCCCCGAAGGGTTTAGAAGCTGATCTGTAGCCTCCCCATCACCACAACCCCCTAATTCACTCCGAGGTTGCCTTTCGTACCCTAGAATTGCTCCTTATACAGTTGTTGGGGACATCAGTGTCCTCCTAAGCAGCAGGTTGGAAAAAACCCAGATATAGTCACTGGAAAAGGCTTTGGATTTCTGATAAGGGAGCTCCAAACCTTCCCCCCAAAATATTATATCTATTTATCTCCTGAACACTTTGTCCAAGCTCATTTTTCAGGCTTGCCCAAGCCTAGGACCATGCCTGTGATGTATTTGACAGGTTGGTTTGGTTTTGATGAAGTTGAAGCCAACTGGGAAGAGCCAGGTTGATGCTGTAAGACTCGGTCTTAATGCTGAACACGATGAATTGTGCAGAAGCAAGAGGTGAGGATTGAGGGGATTTGTATCGATCAGGGAAGAGCAGAACGAGGAGGATGCGTTGGAGGCTTCATCTTTATTTTTCCCCTACCCAAAAAGCAGCAGCTGCCTATAAATAGATCCTGTGACTTGGAGAAATGAGAGCGAGAAATCTTTTGATTAACTTGAAATCCTGACAAAGCATCAACAAGCCCAGAAAGGCAGAATGTATTTTATTTTATTTTCTCTCTGCTGCTCGGTGTTTTGGGGAAACAGGATTCAGGGGAAGGGAAAATTGCTGCTGCTGCTGCTCCTCAACCCACCTCATGGAGATCCCCATAGGCTTGAAACCCCTCTGAACTTTAGGATCCAGATGTTTTTGCTTTCCATGGGCTTTCCTCCTTCTTCTAGAGGCTGGTCTGTAGCACCCAGTGCTTTGCCTCTGCTCCTCTGATGCCTCCCTTGGGTTATTCAGTAAAGGGGATAATTAATTTCAGCACATCCAGGTAGATGTTACTGGCAACCAGGAGCTGAGTGAACCATTTGTGTGGTATTTAACTGGCTTTATTTCTCTTGTTTCCTGGTTAACATGTTGGCATAGCAAAAGAAGCACCTTTTGGATGAGGAGAAACTTTGGTGTGAGGGTGTTGGAGCCTGGCCCAGGCTGCCCAGAGAGGTTGTGGAGTCTCCTTCTCTGCAGAGATTCCAAACCCTCCTGGATGTGATCCTGGGGGAGCTGCTGGAGCAGGGGGGTTGGACCAGAGCATCTCCAGAGGTCCCTTCCAACCCCACCATGCTGGGGTTCTGTGACTGGTGCATCAAAGGTGTGTGACCATCCTACAATGGGTGGATTTGGTGCATCCCTCTTGCTCTGTGTGGACCTGGGGACGGGTCTCCTTTAGTGCTTTCATTGAGCATTAAAGAAATTCCAGCATTTATGGATTTATTTCTAGAGCGTGGGATGTGCCTGGCTGCAAATTTCCCTGTGACATGGAGGTGGCCCCAACTCCTTTTGTGTCAGGGGTGGAGAATGGGTGTTTTTGGGTTGCAATTCACCTGATCCACCTCAGATGTCTGCTCCAGGAGGGGACTTGTTCCTCCTACACTGCTGGAGTCTTGCTGCCCACGCAGGAGCTGCTTCCATCTGG
This sequence comes from Brachypteracias leptosomus, assembly GCA_013401335.1. NCBI lineage: Eukaryota > Metazoa > Chordata > Aves > Coraciiformes > Brachypteraciidae > Brachypteracias > Brachypteracias leptosomus. The sequence goes on from VYZX01006929.1 coordinate 51,695, forward strand.
CTGGAGGGATCCCACAGAGACTCTCACTCCGTCTGAAAACAAGCTAGGCTGGGATTTTTTAGATATATTGGGATTTTTTAGGGTTTTTTTAGCATTGCTTGCATGTGGTCTAGCGGGGAGGTCCTGCCTCACAACAGATTGCACCATATGGTTTTATTAAAAAAAAATAAAAGCCTGTTTATAGCTTCAAGTGAAAGGAATAAATTCCTGGTTGTTGGGTGGGGTTGGTGTTGGTGCAAAGGAGGCTTTGTGTGGCACAATAAAAGTGATAATCTAATTAAACACAACTGTGGGGAAGGCTCCTTCCTGCAGGGTTCAGGTGGGGGGTCAGTGATTTAAATCTCAATATTCAATGGTGGCTTATGAAGCACCTGGGGGTTTTTTAGGTGCCTGGAACACTTCAGGTTTCTCTTTTGGAGCTGCTCAGTTGGGGTGAGGTTTTGGTTGCTGAAATTAGGGCTCAAAAAAAAGAGACCCTCAAAGGGAAATCTGGAAGTGACTGTGACACTGGGATGGTGCCATGTACTGGTGTGACTGGTGAGAGCATGGGCAAGGAACTCAGGGTGTCACAGGCTTTGTGAAGCCTTTGATAGGACTTTTCCCTCCATAAAAGGGGGAAAAAAATAGGGAGAATATAAAAGGAGGAGGGGAAAAAAAAAAGGCAAAGCTTCTCTCAGCTCTGTGGTATCTTCCCATGATGGGGATAGGGACTGCAGCAGTTTGTGAAGAGATTGTCTGAGAGTTTGTGTGTCTGGAGGTAGAGGAGGAGATGGGTTGGAGAAGAAGAATGAAAGCTGGTCATGGCTTTGGAAAGAGGAGCTCCAAAGACGCCCTTCCGAGGATGCTCATGGCCGTGAGCACAGAGCGAGCGTCCCTGCAGTGATTGAGCTCAGCAAAACCCAGCCAAAAATAGGGGGGAAAAACCCCACAAAGCATTGCAAGGAATCCAGAGAGAGTCCAGTGAAACCTGGAATGGAGAGGAGAGGGTCACGCAGCAAATCCTGCGGCAACCCCCCCATAATTACAATTAAATGCCATTTGTAGCTGTGTGAGAAATAGCGTTTCATGTAGTCGTAGAAGAGCCTGTAGAGCTCCAGGTAGTGCTGCTGCTCGGGGTGGCTTTACAACCATCATCCTCGGTCTTGCCTGAGTGTTTTAATTAACCTTCTGTGCCCTGATCCCACATCCACCCTTCATCTGTGGCCGTGCTCGTGGGGAGCTGTGATCCTGAGGAGCAGGGCTGGGAGGGAGAGGTTTCCAATTAGTCCCTGTCCCCACACAAGTGAAGCCCTTGGCTGCCTCTCTGTTGTTTGCCCTGGCATTAAATGGTTTCTTTTTAATTTCAGAAGGGATGAGGAAGATAAGGCCTCTCCCTGTGAGCTTGTAAAGGGCTCATTTACAAAAGGCTTGAGTGAAATAATATGCGATGTATGGAGCGGAAATAGTGATTTAAATCCAATGTGACAAGAGGGTACAATGTGGGTGCTTTGCCACCATGTATTTTAAATGACTCTTGCCCAGAGAGGTGCTGGAAGCCCCATCCCTGGACATTTTGAAGGATGGGGCTCTGACCAACCTGCTCTAATGGGAGGTGTCCCTGCCCATGGCAGGGGGGTTGGAACTAGATGATCTTGAAGGTCCCTTCCAACCCAAACCACTCTATGATTCTATGATACCCCCTGATTTATTGTTTTTTATTTTAAATTACTGCAGATGTTTGATGCTCAGCAACATCTCCTGGCTGTGCCAGAGCTGGTCTGGGAGATCATGTTTGGCTGCAGACCCTGACCATGGCCAAGGTGGCGAGGGAGGAGAGACCTTGGTTGACTCTTGGGCACCACAGCCTGAATAAAAACCCATTTAAGCAGTTTGCAGTGTTAGATCTTCCAAAGTTGAAGTGAAGGCATGAACACAGCCATGAGGCTGGACGTGCTTCACAGTGACAGGTAACAAGGGCTTGTTTTTGCTAGTGGAGCTTGTTTCCTCGGAGTTCAAGGTGACACCACGTCATAACTCCAGAAAACCAGGTAAACAAATCCTCAGGGCTTTTGACAGAGTTTTTGAATGATTCATCATCTGGCCTCATGGGTCAGAGCTTCTCTTACTCTTTGCTTCATGCTTCCTCTCAGTCAGATCTCAAGCTGGGGTTGGGCTCTTCTCCCAAGGAACTAACGACAGGACAAGAGGTGATGGCCTCAAGTTGCACCAGGGGAGGTTTAGATTGGCCATTAGGAAGAAGTTCTTTGCTGACAGAGTGGTCAGGGACTGGCCCAGGCTGCCCAGGGAGGTGCTGGAGTCCCCATCCCTGGAGGGGTTCAACAAACGAGTAGATGTGGAGCTTTGGGACATAGTCTGGGGGTCAGGGAGATGTTGGACAAAGGTTGGACTTGATCATCCTAGATGTCTTTCCCAACCTAAATGATTCTATGAGCATCCCAAGGCTGATGGAAAACTGCCTTAGCAAGAGCTCAGGGAACAACCCAAGGGAGGTGGGGGACTGAGCCAAGCTTGGCTTGGTCCATCCTCCATGCAGAGAAGCTCAGGGAAGGAGCGTGGTGGGTGGTGGAGTCATCTTATTCCATCTACGTGGAGCACTGGGAGCATGGGGCTGCCTCCAACCCCCAGCTGAGACCAAGGCAGGGCTGTGGCCACCCAGTTTCAATCACCCAACCCCTTCCCTTGGGCAGAACAAGTCCTTGTGGCCATAATGTCCCCATTTCCCCCCCTTTGATGGCCCACATGGATGTTCTGCAAATGGTGCATCCTCTGCATCTCCCCAGTGCTTTGGGGTACAGTGAAGGACCAGAGGGAGCTTTATAAACCCACTCTCCTCCCTCCTCTCCATCCCACGTGTACCATCAGTGCCTGGAAAATTCTGCTGCATCAGAAGGATTTTTCCTGCTGCAAACCCATTTGTTCCTCTTGCAGTTTGGCTCCTGGACAGGTTTTGTGCAGCATTCCCAGCCTGCTTCCACTCGGGTGGCTCAGCCATCCCTAATTCTATTTATTTCCTTCTTTTGGTTAAAAAAAATAAATGTATTTATTCTGCTGAGGAGATGTCATCATTTCTCTGTGCTCACCCTGGCATTTTGTCCGTTACCTCGGGGGTTTGCCCAGGGGGAGGAATTAAGCAGCTGAGTCTCCTGTAAAAAAAAATAAAATGAATTAAAAAATCATTAAACAAGCTTCCAATCGGATAAATGAGGATGCTGTGCCCTGCATCACTCCAGTTTAGGCAGCTCCTTCAAGGAGACCACCTACTTCATTCAGATCCTCAGGAGGAGCTCTCAGCCTGCTGAGCAGGGCAGGAGCATTAATGAAGAGCAATGGTTGGGAAGGGGAACCAGGAGCTGATGTGGCTGGGACTTGATGTTGCTTTTAGATATAACATCTGTGGATGGTGTTTTCACACGTGTGCAGCATTTTCCAGAGCAGCAAAGAGGAGGCTGAAGACATAAAGGGGTCAGGAGCCACTGGTGGGGTCATCCCCCTCCCCTGTTCTGTACTAAACCTCCGGTTCCTGGCATGTTCCAAGTCTCCCCTCGGTTGTTTTTGGTCAGATTTCAGCTTGTTTTGCACATCAAGCCGTTCTTGATCTGCTCACTCCTCTCTGCCCTCCTGGCTATTCCCAAATTAGCCCTGTCCTTCCTCATCCCCTTCCCAGCAGTGCTGCTGGTGGCCCTGGTCGCAGCGTCATCTCCAGAGCTGCAGGGCATGTGGCAGCCTGGAAGGGGGACATGATGTGGCCTCTCCTAAACCCCTGGGCTGCAGAAGTTTCTCCAAACCCCAACTGCCTCAAGACCCAGAGCTTTAAGAGGGCTCCTAACCCAACACTTCATGCTGTCCCCACTGCTTCTTCTGCTTCCCAGATCTTTTCCCCCACCCAGATGGGTGATAGGAGCTTGGTTCTCTGTTGCTGTGTGGAATCCAAGGACCTCCTCAATGCTGGATGCTGATTTTCCTGAATCCTAAAATCCCAGATTGGAAGGGACCTCAAGGATCAGCTGGTCCAACCTCCCTTGGCCAAAGCCCAGTCTAGATAAGATGGGCAAGTTCCTGTCCAGCTGAATCTTAAGCGTCCAACTTCCTTGGGTTGATTATTCCAGTGGTTGGTTGTGCTTGTGCTCCTCCTCCCTTCCCTCCTTTCTTCTTGGACACATTTAAAACCCAAAGCACCTCCTGGCTATCAGCTCCTGCTCTTCAGGTTGGAGTTGTGTCAATATTTCATGTTTCGTCTTTGCAATATGTATTTTTCAAGGAAAAAACCCCCCTCGTCCTTCATTAAAATTAAAATGACAGCCCTGAGTACAATTTACTCTGCATATTTGGCATAGACCCCACTCCATTTAGCAGAGCTTGTGCTGCCCCTCTGCTTTTAGGGGGTCTATGGAAAGTGATTATTCCTCATTTGCCAACTGCAGAATTTGTAGGAACTCTACCCAAGCCTCCAGCTTTTGACACAGCTGACAAAAAACTTGGGTGTGATAGAATCATAGAAGGTTTCAGGCTGGAAGGGACCTCTAGAGGTCATCTGGTCCAACCTCCCTACACAAGCAGGGGTGTGATAGGTGGGTTTTAATTCAAATTGTGCTGGTGAAGTTAGTAAAAACTGTTGAATTTGATACCACACCTTTATTAAAAAAATCTTTTGAATTTAATTAATACCCCTGCTTTTAACAACGGAGCCTGTAAGTCTAGGGTAGTACCAGGTAGCACATTTTCTTTTATTCTCCCGGATATCATATAATAAATAAATAAATTCCCTTTCCAGTACCTTAACCCAAAAGCAATGGTACCTGGAGGCAGATAAGGAGAAGAAACAACCTGCTTGGTGTGTTTTGCACAGCTCATTCTCCTCCTACCCCACTTCTTTAGGGGTGCAAAACGTTTCCACCATAAGCATGAGGAGCCCTAAGAGAAGAAAGGGATATTTTTAACCTGTTTGAAAGCATAGATCTGAATTTCACAGCCATGGTTTAGACTCCCTGGAGTATGGGGTGGTGCAGAGGAGCTCCAAAGGTGCCAGAAACCAGCTGAACACTGGATTTGAGCCACGTCTCCTTGGAAAGGAGCTTTTCTGAATGAGGAGTGAGTGCTGCAGGAGACTCAGAAGTAGCCACTAAATGTTGATGTTTGCTTGTAAATCCTCATGTAAGGGCTTGTACCCATTATATCTATAATATTTATTTGTATATAAGCACATAAAGGTGATTTGTGCCCTGCATTTGGGGAGAAAAGGTTTGTTTCTGTTTGAATTTGTTTAGGCTGAGCTCTTCTTCCCAGTTGTTCACCAAACCCTCCTCTGCTGTGTGGGCTCAGGTGGGAAGTATTGATTTTAGTGCAGGGAGTGTAAACATGTTGTGGTAACAAATAAACTGTTATCGTGGGCAAACGGGGGGGAACCTGGTTGTGTTTATCCTCCTCCCTCAGCTGTGCAGGCAGGAGAAAGCAGGAGAGATGTAGGATGGGGACCCACCATGGAAGCCCTCACTCAGTGCAGGGTTTGCTGCCCATTTATGGATCTTCTGAGTTGGCAGATGTAGGTGTCCAGATGTATATATATATAAAAAAAAATGCTCAAAGGTATTTATAGAGAAATCTTGTTGCTGGCTGGAGATTCTACAGGTTTCTCAGGTGGGATTTGGGTGCCTGAGCCTTGGGCTTGTGACTTCCCTGAAGTCCCCCAAGGAATCCACGTGAGCTGTCAGTTTTTTCCTAAAAACCTCATCCCTCTGACCTTATATTTTGAATTTTTTGGCTTGTTTGATTTGCTTCCTCTCCCTCCGGGTGTATCATTGATGATATCTCATACTATATCTCTTCTTGATATGTCCCAGAATTAAATGCTCTGCATGGCCAGGTAACTCGGAGGAGATATCAGTCCTGCAGCAGCTGGTGCTGGGTAATGAGATGTTTTGCTCTGAGAATAACTGGGTTAAACATTCAGGTTTTTAAAGTAAGAGCACATATAGAGCCTTTATTTTAACTGCTCAAATTCTTCTTCGCTGCTCTGTGGTCACCCACCTTCAAGCAGAAGCTTCTCTGCTGCAGAGAGGAGGTGATTTCATAGGATCACAGGATGGTTTGGGTTGGAAAGGGACCTTTGAAGGTCATCTAGTGATGCACTGAGCAGGGACATCTGTGACTAGAGTAGGTTGCTCAGAGCTCAGAACCTCCCCTGCAATGGTTCCAGGGATGGGGCAGCCACCACCTCTCTGGGCAACCTGGCACAGGCTCTCACCACCCTCAGCACCAACAATTTCTTCCTCCTCTCTAGTCTAAATCTCCCTCTTTTAGTTTCAAACCATCCCCCCTTGTCCTGTCCCAACAGGTCCTGCTCAAACATCCCTCCCCATCTTTCTGCCACCAGAAGGTCTCCCTGGAGCCTTCTCTTCTCCAGGCTGACCAAGCCCAACTCTCAGCCTGGCCTCCCAGCAGAGGCTTTCAGCCCTCACATCATTTTTGTGGCTATTTTGCTTAATTTGCACATTCCTGTGGGGCTGGGAACACGTGGGGAAGGTCTATCCTCCTGGGCTCCTGGGTTGCTTTGACACCACACCCTACTTTTTTCTTCTGTATCCTTTTCCCTACTACCTTGAGCATCTCTGCTGCTGCTCCAGCTGTGCAGGGCAGATGTGCCTGAGATTTCTGGGAGGAAAACCACTTGGACTCGTGGGGCCAGAAGTCCTGAGCAGCTGGTGGGGTGGAGAATGGCCCAAACACCTCATTCCTCCCCAAACCAGGGGAAGGTTCTTGCTTCTTCCTCACTCAGCTGCAGTAGCACTGACCTGCCATTAACCTCGTACTAGCTAACGACTTATTGGAGATGCTGCAGAGGAGAAAAGCCATTTTCAGCCTGGTGTAATGCTGATAGCCCAACGCTGCCTGAGCTGATAGGAGCAGGGGAGCCAGGAGGGTATTTTGGACCTTTACTTGAGGAGTTCAACCTGTCTCAGCAGAGATATGAGGCAGGTGTAGAGGTTGCACCTCAGCAACGTTGATAAGGAAAAAAAAAACAGGGTGAGGAATCAGCTGGAGATGTGACACGTTGAATAAATCAGTGTTTGTGGTGCTGGAAGAGGAGATGGGGCTGCAGGAAAGCTCCAACATAGGGATACCTCCAGAGAAGTCCACTCCGTGAGCCAGGAGTGGTGGCCAAGGAGAGGGTGCTTGGGTGGGGGTCCCACCCAAGGTGGTGAGGCTGGTCTGGGCCACCAAGGCTTGTTGGTGCCCTTGGGATAAAGGTTGGAGAGGGGTTTCCAAGGTGTGGAGATGTGGTCCTGGGGGACATGGGTTAGTGGTGCCCTGGCAGGGATGGGGAATGGTTGGACTTTTGATGATCTCAAAGGTCTTTTCCAACCAAAACAATTCAGTTAGGGGAGTAGAGGCTGCAGAACTGGCTCTGCTGGTGCTCACTCCCCAAACCTTCATTGATACCATGCAGTGGGACAAGATGTGGAGGGTGGACAGACACAGATGTGGGGCAAGACCTCCCAGATGGGGGTGGATAGAGACAGATGTGGGATGAAATTTCCATCATTGAGCAGGTTGAGGGCTTCTCTTGCCAAAACCCAGGGCTTGTCTCAGCACACGTGGCCTCGTGAGCTTGTTGACTCTGTCCCCATCTCCTGTGCTGTTGACAGCCTGATTTCCCCTCTCTCCAGCAGCTCGTGTTTTGGCTCCTGCCTGTGTTTTCTTTCTTGTGAACCAGCCAAAGCTCTTTGTGCTGCTGTTCTCACTCCGAGGTCTTTCAGCCTGAGAGTTTTACCACTTCAACCTGCTTCATCTCTCCAGCCCTCACGCTGCTTTGGGCAGTTTGCCTTGTGCTTGAACTTACTGAAAAAATAAAAGGTGGTTGAGTTTCTGGACAGCTGGAAATTGTAGCAGTTACTGCTGGAAAATAACATCATTTGAGCTACTGGGTCATTTTTTGCTGGCTGACTTTGAGGGAGGAAATCTTTCATGCCAGCAGCTGGAAGGAGAAGTGGTGTGGAGGTGGAATGTGCCTTCCTCCATGCCTCAGGTACAGGGGATGATGGGCCCAGTTCTTGCCACAAGTGTGGTCTTATAGCACGAGCATAAGTGCAGTAAATATCACAAAATCACAGAATAGTAGGAGTTGGAAGGGTCCTCTGGAGATCACCTCATCCAACCCCCCAGCAGGGTCACCCAGGGCAGGTTACACAGGAATGTGTCTAGATGGGTTTTAAAAGTCTCCAGCAAAGGAGATTCTATGATATTGTCATCTCTATATAAATCTAGATGTGTATATATATATATTTATCTTTTCCATGCTTGCAGAGCTTTCATCTTCATGGTTCCAGCAACCACCACGACAGTATCTGGCTCCCAGGGTCTCTCTGTGGTTTGGGGTAATTAGTGTGCAGAACACACTTACCTGCATGGGAGAGGATCATTAAGGGAATCCCAGCCTGGCTATGGATGTAGGGTTGTTTAGACTGGATATTAGAAAAAAGCTCTTTAATCTGAGGGTGATGGATCAGTGGAATGAGCTGCCCAGAGAGGTGGTGGAGGCTCCATCCCTGGAGTCCTTCAAGATCAGGCTTGATGGGGCTCTGAGCAGCCTGCCCTAGGTAGAGATGTCCCTGCTGGTGTAGGGAGGTTGGACCAGATGACCTCTAGAGGTCCCTTCCAGCCTCAAACATTCAATGATTCTATGGTCGTGTTGGTGTGATTTTTACAAGGCCTGAAATTCCTCTTTCTCTGCCCAAATCAGGTGCCCCAATAGGAAAGTTGGAGGAACAGTGCAAAGGAAGGAGGAGCTGGAGCTTTCTGGGTTTGGGGTTTGTCCCACACAGTGGAGCTGCTGGATGAGCTGCACTGATCAAGATCTGGAGGAGCTGGTTCTCCACTGAAGGGAGCATCCCTTTGGTGTGAGCCTCTGAAGTTATTTTAACTGGCATTGACACAAATTAAACGGGGATCTCGCTGCCTATTGATTTTGTCAGCAATGCTTTTTTCCCCCCCCCCTCCTGAAGTCATCTTTAAAGACTTTACTTTTATTAAACTAAATGCTGCCAGTTAACTAAAGTCTTTGTTTTTACAGACTCGGGAGAACAAGATCTAACATAAATTAATCATGACTTAATTGACTGAACTAATTCAGGTTCTCTCCAGCCCAGTGCACAGCAATATTCCTGTCTTCCCAATGCTGCAAGTGAAGGCTAAATGGTACATTGCTTTAACAGCATCAACTTTTTATATCTCTAACACAACACTCTTCCCGTGGACAAAAGTTTTAATTCCCTTGGAATTAAGTCCACAAAACATTTTCACAGTTAGGGATGTTCAAGTGAACACCCCCTTTTTGTCATGCATGTTAGAGCTGACTTCAATTTCTTCCTATTATCTTTTTTTTTTTTTCTTCTCCTCTGTGCCATAGACTAAATTATTTATTTGGTTTTACTATTTCAAAGGAAAACCAAGCATTAATTCAATTTACAAGAGTATTCTCTCACCCTACAGAGCATAAAATGAAATGCAATGAATTGCTGATGTCAAGAGCACGATGCATTTAGTGGGGTTGGTTAAATCATTAATTCCAGCAGCTCTCCTCCAAAAGGCACCATTATCAGCAACCAGTGATCCCAGTATAGGGGTTTTTTTTGGCTCTAGCCCATGGAGTGAGTGTGGGACAAACCCCCCAGTTGTGTGGTGGAGCAGGGAGGGAGTTTGGGGCTGAGCTCACAGGATTAGGGAGGTTGTGATAATGCTCTGATGGCCCTTTCAGGCTTTCCAAAGCTTCAAAGAAGACAGGTTGGAAACTTCTTGACCTCTTCCTGGGGATGGTACCAGAAATCTGGGCAAATGCAGGTTCTGCTCGGGGGGATATTCGTGGCTGACCCATGAGGTGGGTTTGAAGGATCTCAAAGGTGACCAAGGGATGGGGAAGGTGCCACATGAGGAGAGGCTGAGAGGGATGGGTTTGTTCAGCCTGGAGAAAAGGAGGCTTAGAGAGACCTTATCACCATGTGCCAGTGTTTCAAGGGTGCCTACAAGGAATCACAGGGAAAAAGTTGAGTGGGAGTGGGTACAAGTTACTCCTGGGGAGATTCTGATTGGCCATGAGAGGAAAATCCTTCAAAAGAAGATTTTGCACAATTGGCCATTGGAATAATCTCCCAGGGAGGTGATGGAGAACCCAACGTTGGGCACTGGTAAGACTCAGCTGGGCCATCTTGTCTAGACCGTGCTTTGGCCAAGAAGAGTTGGACCACATGATCCTTGAGGTCCCTTCCAAGCTAGGATTCTAGGATTCTCCTGAATGTAGTGAAGTCAAGGTGTAGATGTTCCTTGGACTGAGGAATTTAGGGGGTGTTACACAAATTAATGTCCCCTTTCCAGTAGTTTGACCAGGGTCTGTAGACCTTCATCCCTGGGAACTCTCACCCAGAGATTCCTCTTCATCTGCCTCACCCTGGTACAAAGACCCAACAGAGCTTCTCTCCAATGCACAGACAAAGCATTAATGTGTTTTAAGACAAAAAACCCCCAAAAAATCAATGTACCATACAGCTCCACATCCTATTTAAACTTAATTTGATGCAACATCCACCACCACCACACGTAAAAGGTCTGCAGTAAATACACGTGGAGCTCTCCAGAATGAAATTGCCATTATAGGGTATCATTCATTATAGGCTCATCACTTGGCTTTTATGTTGCAGGTCATTAATTGCTGATGGAGGTTACACCACGGAATGGGCTGGGTGATAAAATCCCCTTTTCCAAGCCTGCCCTCTTTTCTTCTGAGCACTCAGAAATTTGCTTTTCCAAGACCCAAGCAGCCTACAAATACCTCAGAGCAGATGGAAAGTGCTTTGTGCTTGCACGGAGTGAAAACCTGAAATTGAATTTTGACTTAATGAAGTAGATTGTTTTTTAATTGAATGTTGGGGTTTTCTTTTTCTTTGCCTTGACGGGGAACATTCCCCCTCTTTAATTATGTTTCATTTAAGAGACGAACAAATAAAATCAATTTATTCCCTGACAGGGAAGAGGGAACACGTTGTGTTTCTTGGTGGTGTGAAAAGCAGCCTCCACACCTTGGGCAGATCTATTAAAATCATGTGCTTAGAGCAAGCAGCTACTTTAATTAAAAGAGCTGCTCTCTGTAAACAACTTGTATATCAAGGCATCCTATATATCTTTACTACATGCTGTGCGTTGGTTTTTCTTGGGTAGCTGTAGAGTGTATGTGGAGAGAAAACTTCACCAAGGAGCCTCTTTTCTGCTGTTTTATTTATCACTGGTGGGGACCATCCCAGCACTGTCTGAGCCCAGGGGCTCTGGGGTGTGTCCAGCCCCTCCAGGCACTAAAATTCATGGAATTATTTAGGTTGGAAAAGACCTTTTGGGTTTTGGTTTGGTTCTTTTGGGTTTTGGTTTGGTTCCTTTGGGTCTTTGGTTCCTCCTGATCTTTGGCTCCTTTTTGGTCGGTCTTTGGTTCCTTTTTGGTCTTTGGTTCCTTTTTGGTCTTTGGTTCCTTTTTGGTCTTTGGTTCCTTTTTGGTCTTTCTTTGGTTCCTCGTGGTCTTCTTTGGTTCCTTTTTGGTTCCTTTTTGGTCTTTGTTTTCAGTGGAAACCTAGAAACCTTTGACCAGAATGAGACAAAGGTGATACCTAAAAAAGAAATAATTAAAAATAACAATATTGCCAACTCATACACATGGAAAAATGTTGATATACTGCAAAGAGATTTCAGTTTATCAACTGTGAAGTCCTCCTTTGGTGCCAAGGCAAAGGTTGACTTTAATAGGGACTGGAAAGAGAATGATGCTCAGTGTCCCCCAGAGAGCTCACCCATCCCCAGCACACCTGGAGCAGGTTTCCCCAGAGCTGTGGAGACTCTATTAGGGAAAAAAAATTTGCTTTTAAAAAGTATTTGGGCTCCACCAGTAGGAGGTCATTGGATTAGCACAGTTGGTCTGCACTGGGGCTGGTGTCAGCAGCAAAAAATAAATGAAATGACTTATTTTGATGTGAGGAAGGTTTCCATGGCTCATTTGCAGGCTGAACCCTCTGATGAATTTGACCCGAGTTCAAAATAGCTCCAGTTGCACCAAATTTTACTATTCAGGAAAGAAACCCTAGATGGAAATTCATTGACTCACTCCAGCCGCTGGCTTAAATTCAGAATAAATTCAGGAGGAGCAGCTCCCAGCCAGGCTGTGGAGCCCAGAGTAAACACAGAAAGAAAATAAGGATTATCTGGCATTTCTCTAATACAATCAAGTTCAAATTTACCTAGGTGTGGAGTAATAGAATTGGGGATTTGGGTGAGTCCCAGAGCCGGTGGCATCTTTTGGAGATAACCACTCTTTTTAGAAATGAGATTAAGTGGGGAGAGAGCCTAGTGATGCTAATTAAAGCTTAAAAAAAGAGACTGAGGAATAATTGAATTTAAAAAATAGCCCACTGCTTGAAGAACATGGACTTGAGTAGCTCTAAGATGTGTCTGATCCTTGTTCTCTGCTTGCAACTAATACCCTGGAATGTGTGTGGCTCCAGTCACTGCTCTCATGGGGGGTCAGGAGAAAATTCATCATCATTATTAACCCAGATGTATTTGTTGCAGAAAGGGAAATAACACATGCAGAAAACCTATTAATAGTTATACTAATAGAGTCATTTAGGTTGGAAAAGACCTCCAGGATCATCAAGTGCAACCTTCATCCCAGCATCTCCCTGACCCCCAGACCATGTCCTAAAGCACCACAATAATAGTTAAAATTGTTACTCACACACTCTGTAGTTTCTACCCCTTCTTCTGCCATTTCCCCAGCTGGTGGGGGTGCTGGAGCTGGAGGTTTCACCCTGGGGCTGACCCCATGGTGATGGGATGAGGTGTCCATGCTGATGGGATGAGGTGTCCATGCTGATGGTTTCTTCTTCCTTACCACCTGGAGCCATTCCTATTTATTTTCCAACATGCTTTTGTAGCTTTTCCTTTCTTCGATGGTCCCCAGCTTCACGTCACATCCCAATTTATTAGATGTGGTGAAGTAGACACCATCTCAAAGTATCTGAGATGCAACAAGCAGAGATGCTCTTCTCTTGGCCACCCCAGAAATCAGTTTGGTCCAGCTCCAGCTTCACATCTCTTCACCTGGGCTGTGCCCATCTCTTGCCATGTGATGCTCCACAAGCTGCATCCTGGGTCCCCACTTCTCCAAGCCTGGTCTACTGAAGCAGGTCTGGGTTTATCTGCTCATCAGTGTGGTGTTGGTGATAAATATCTTGCTGCACCCACAGTAACTGCTTGTTGCTGCTCTCTACACAAAGCCAGGGTTGTACCTCACCGAGATAAACAAAAGGGAAACAAATTAGGCCCAGACAGCTGGTCAATGAGAAAAACTGCTGGTGGAGCAGGAGAAAGCTGCAGCAGGTCAGGGAGAGTTCAGGCAGAGCAGAGCTGAGCCCAGGCAAACTTCATCCAGAGCTTACAGCGTGTAACTGGTGATGGTGACACCCTGGTAGGGGGCTACAGGGTGGAGGAGTGTCCCTTCCAAGGTCTGTCATAGAATGGTTTGAGTTGGAAAGGATCTTTCAAGGCCATCTGGTCCAACCCCCTGCGCTGAGCAGGGACATCTGCAACTATCTCAGGTTGCTCAGAGCCCAACCTCCCCTGCAATGGTTCCAGGGATGGGGCAGCCACCACCTCTCTGGGCAACCTGGCACAGGCTCTCACCACCCTCAGCACCAACAATTTCTTCCTTCTCTCTAGTCTAAATCTCCCTCTTTTAGTTTCAAACCATCACCCCTTGTCCTGTCCCGACAGGAGCTGCTCAAACATCTGTCCCCATCTTTCTGCCAGACCCCTTGAAGTCCTGCAAGACCACCAGAAGGTCTCCCTGGAGCCTTCTCTTCTCCAGGCTGACCAAGCCCAACTCTCCCAGCCTGGCCTCCCAGCAGAGGCTTCCAGCCCTCTCAGCATTGCTGGAGCCTCCTCTGTCCCCTCTCCACCAGCTCCATGTCTTGCGGTGGATTAAGTGGCTTCTGCAAACCCAGGACAGGAACCAGGCTGGGACCACCCAAGCCTTGTCTCCTTTTATTTAGTGAAACAAAGCAGAACCATCAAGAGCACAGCATTCAGCAGGCAGGAGGCTGTGGTAGAGCCATACTCTTGATTTTTCAGGCTCTCTGCTGGGTGAGGACCCCATTTCTGCTGCTGTGAAGGTCTGTGTTGGAGCAGAAAACTCATCCCTGCACTCTGAGCTTAGGAAGCCACCTCTGAAACTTGGACAACTGGTGTTGACTTGGCTGTTGGTGAGCTCAACACTTTGCTGTTCCCAAGGGTGGTGATGCCTTGTAATTCTTTGCTCTTAATTAAACAGAATATTCTCCTAGTTTAATATCATAATAGCCATAATTGCCCCGCTCCTAAGGACCAAGGTTTGCTAAATTCAAGCAATGCAATGGATGCAAGACCCCATCTAAGAGGACTTTATCACCCGTGCTATAAAAACTACCCTATAGCAAGTGTGTTTTTATATTCTGCAACCAGCTCTGGAGGGTTAACAGGAAACATCACAAAAATACTCCCTAAATTAAAGATTGCATTGACTTCAGTGTTTACCCTTCCCCCATCATCCCAGCAATAAAGCCACGGTGATGTTTACATGGTTCCCAAAGCATAAACCTCTCATTTTTCATTATTTCTCCAATCTCATCATGTGGAGTTGTGTTTATCTGTCACTCAGGATGTATTAACAACAGGTCTGACATTTAAGTGAGTGCTGATAGGAAACAAGCACAGGGAAGGGTTTATAAACAAATTAATGAGATTACTGCGAGGGAATTAATTGGAAATAAAAATGGGATCTGTCAAAGAAATGTCCTGATAGGTAATTTGTACCTGAGGTGCATTTTTCCATGAGCTTTTAAAAATATTATCAGTGTTGGGCTTCATCATCACTAAACACCAGAATTACTGTGTCTGACACCAGTGTCCTCACTGGTCTTACCTCCCCCCTCACCTTTACCTGAAATAAGCACCAGACAGAAGATCTGGAAAAGAAAGTTTATTATTATGTTATTTTTCTGCTATGACAGCAACATGACCTGAGATCACAGTCATAGAATGGGTTGGGTTGGAAGGGACCTCAAAGATCATCTAGTTCCAACACCTCCCACTAGACCAGGTTGCTCCAAGCCCCATCCAACCTGGTCTTGAACATCTCCAGGGATGGAGCATCCACAACTTCCCTGGGCAACATGTTCTAGTGTCTCACCACCCTTTGAGCAAAGAACTTCTCCCTTACATCTAATCTAAGTTTACTCTCTTGAGGGTAGATGGTTTAAACCCTTCTGAATAGAGGTGGCACCAAAATCAGTGCGTTTTTCTAGGGTAATTTACAAAATCCAAAGCTCCCTGCACCCCATCCCCATCCCTTGGAACCTGGCTGCTCTGTAGGAGCAAAACCACCATGCTTATGGTTTGCCTCAGCATCTTCTTGATGGACCTGCCTCACTGGCATAAGAAAAGTCAGGATAAATAATTACAGCAGAGAATAATTCTAGCACAGTTGAGTAAACCAGCGACTTCTCCCATATTTCTCTTGGTGGTCAACAGGAACGTGGGATAATGGATTATTTGCCACTAGGCTGGAATTTTAATTTATGTATGGGGAAGAGTTTGCAGGACTCTGCTCCCTGTAGGAGGTGCCACGTTGTCTCCAAGACACAACTTTATTCTGCTCTTCATTCACTAGAATTAAAAATATTGATCTCCTTGGGAAGCCCAAGCCCTCTGCCAACACTTGGTCTCCAGCACAATGGTGATACTGGATCCATTAATGTAATCCCATTGTTGTGGAGGTGATATCTTGTCTTAGGAGGCTGGAGAAGGGGCAGGGAGGGGGATTAAACCCATCACTCAATCAACTCTGAGGGTGTAACTCAATATAAATCATTTTTTAATCAAGGGGAGGATGCGTTTGTGGTGCCTGTTTGTGCTGAGAAGATGCAACTGTATTTAAAGTTTATGCAGTTGATGCTGCTGGATGCATTTTAATATTATTTGGTTTTATTGGCCCATAGTACAATAGGAAAATGAGATGTCATCACATCAATATTTGTCATCTGAGGTGGTTACAGGAGATAAACCACCTCAATGGGTTGGTTGAAATAAACCCCACTATTTCCTAGTCTTTGTGTTTAAATATTGTATTTAAATATATTAAATATTTTTGGTGACAATTTTCTCAAGCAGTTAAGAGCAGATTTTAATTGCATTTAGGCAGTTGAATGTATGATGGGGTTGGATGTAGAGGAACAAATGGCTTGCTCAGGAGGGCAGGTGGTGTCCTCTGGATCAGCACGGGTGCTGCAGAGGGAGTAGCACAGGAGAAGGAAAGAACTTGTGCTATTTCTGAAGAAATAAGGTTGGTTTGATGTGGTGGCTCACACCCTGCCCAGCTAATGAGTGTGTGGGATCACTGCTGGCTTCCAAATGTCATCGATTTCCCCCCTTCCTGATTAAAGATGTGATGCTGGTGGGCTGGGTGGGCAGCCTGACCTTTCCCAGCAGGGATCTGCTGCTGCTGAGGGGATTTCAGGTACTGCTCGTGGTCTGTGGGATGGGGGAGGGACCCCAGGGAATGGGGCTGAGTCTGCTCAGGGCTGCCAAGTCTTGGCTTCCCCATCTCATGTGGGAAAAATTCCCGCCCTGACTTTCACATCACTTGATCTGAACAATTTTTCTCCTGCTCTGAAATATCATAGAACTGTTTAGATGGGAGGAGATCTTTAAGATCATCAAGTCCAACCATTCCCCCCTCCCTGTCAGGGCACCACTAACCCCTGGCCCTCAGCACCACATCTCCAACCCTTGGAAACCCCTCCAGGGATGGGGACTCCACCTGGCACAGCCCTTCACAGCCCTGCCCAGCAAGAGATTGTTGGCAAGACGTTGGGCTAGACATTGGGTTTGGAGAAGCCCTCACACATGGTGGTGGACAAATATCCCTCTGCCACTTCTCTGCTCTCTTGTGTTGAAAACCCCCGTTGAGCTATTGAGATCCCAAACAGCAGCAGGAAGGTGTTTTGGGGTCAACATCACTGGCTTGCCCTTGAATGCAGGTGTCCACCCATCCCATGGAGGAGCCATCATCATCTTGTCTGTGGAGCACTCTGCAAGGTCCTTTTTCTTCTCTTCTCTGAAGTGTTTGGATGTTTGAGGGCCCTCGTGTGTGTGAGGACTCCAGTGCTGGGGCTGAGCAAACACAACAGGTTAGAAATGCCTGGTTGCCAGTTTTCCCTTTGATCTCCTCTCTAAGTGGTTTGAGGTTTAGAGTCCACTTGGCAGCTGCGATGTTGCCTGGTTACCATTTTTGATATTGCAGGGAAAGAATAAATAAAATGACATTTTAATATTAAATGCTGTGGCTGGAGAATTGCAGTTTTGCTCCCCCTGCCTCAGCCAGCCAAGGCAGAATCCTCTTTGGAGAAAGCTCAGATTCTTCTGTCTTGTTTTAATTTATTATCATTTTTTAATTATTTTTTTTCCCTGACACTCTCTGCATCACATTTTCTCTGCGGCACAATCTGAGCTGGGGCATTTTGTTGGTGGAGCCCATTAACCCCAAGCATAAATTCTTGCTGCTGGAGCACGTTGTTGGAGGCAGAGAGAAGCCCATCACTGCTGTAGCCACCACCTCTGTTGTTCCTCCTTGCTGGGCTATATTTTGACCTCCACGTGCTCCTCACACTCATTGCCACACATTAGAGAGCTCCCCACTGAGCTGCCTGAGGAGAGCATCAGCTTTATGGGCAACGCCTGCTTTGGAGGTGGCTCTTTGGAGGCTCCTGACCCTGTTTCATCTGCAGTGCAGAATTAAGCATTCTCCTTGCTTCCCAACCCTGACATTTGGGAAGTGCTGAGAAATCTCTCATTCTGCAGGAGCCACCTCATCAGTAGGAAGGTGAATGTCTGTGAGGGCACATCTGAAATTTCCTGGGTTGCTGCCTGATTGTTGAAACTCTTGGTGTCTCTAACAATGGGGTTTTTGAGCCCTATCTGGCATGCAGAAAATATCAGCCCCTTATCCCTTAATCAGCTTCTTAGGAGCTGTTCTGAAAGTGCTGGAGAGGGCAGAAGATGGGACAAAACCATCCTCCCTTCTACGTGTTGTGTGCTGCTTCATCTGCTCACCAGGATGTGATGGGGTGGCCGAGATGTCCTCTCTGCTTGTGTGTTTGGTCCTGACTTTCCTCTCTCATTCTGCCCTAGGTAGAGATGTCCCTGATTGTGTAGGGAGGTTGGACCAGATGACCTCTAGAGGTCCCTTCCAGCCTGAAACATTCTATGATTCCCTCCTCTACCAGGAACCCCCTGATGCTGGTTTTTAGTAGCTTACAAGCCACTAACAATAAACACGAGGGATCTGGAAAGTTTTACTCCCAGACCTATTGAGTCCTATAATTCCAATTTTTTGTCTCCTTCAGTAGAGATGGTTGGTTGGGCTTTGTGGTGAGTTTGTTGTGGTAACCATGTGTGTTCAAGGCTTTCCTGGGTGAGGTATCCAGTGTGTGGAGGGGGCTACAACAAAACTGGGGAGGGACTTTTAAGGGCTTGTAGTGGAAGGATGAGGGGTGATGGCTTCAAACTGGAAGAGGGAAGAGATAGATTAGAAATTAGGGAGAAGTGGTGAGACACTGGCACAGGTTGCCCAGGGAAGCTGTGGATGCTCCATCACCTGATGGGTTCAAGACCAGGCTGGATGGGGCTTGGAGCAACCTGGTCTAGTGGGAGGTGTCCCTGCCATGGCAGGGGGTTGGAACTAGATGATCTTTGAGGTCCCTTCCAACCCAAACCCTTCTATTATTAAGTTTCCCAGGTGTCCTTTCCTGGGTAAGAAAACTCATCAAGAAACAGAGAAGAAAAGATTGAATGATGGAGTTGAGGACATACTTCATAACCAAGAATTATAAACTCAGGCAAGTTTCAGCTGACGTGTCTATTTGAGAGAAATCTGTGGAATGGGAAGAAACCCAGAGCTCAGGAATCTGAAGTGCCTTTCAAATCATTAACGTTTCCAGATAGAGACACTGAAACCCATTAACTGTGGCTGCTGAATCCTGTCATCACATCAATTAATAACTGGCAGGAGTAAGTGTTAAATGAGCTGCTGGAGAGAACTCTTAATTCCTGCAAAGGCTTTCAATTGATTTTAATTCCTGCAGCAGCAGAAAGTGATGAGAAAGTTCCAGTGCAGCCAGGAGATATCAGTGAATCTGGCCCTAAACACCACCAGCAATATATAAATATTATGTATATACAGAGATAAATGGATAGAGATATTTTAAAAGCTGGCAGTGACTAGAAATATCACATAGGAGGATTTTTTCTGGGGTTTCTTAATGAATCAGAATATTGGGTGTTTTCTGGTATGAGGAAATTTTCAGGCAAAAGTCTACGTGGAGTTGTGGCTAAAGACATTAGATTAAAGTTCTTCCTAGGGAGGACACTGAAATATCTTTTAAAGCAAGCAATGCACAATTTGAGCTACTCAGGGTGCTCGGATTTGTTTAGGGTTAGGATGGACTTTAAAACAAAGGTAGAGGAAATCAGTTAATTGGGGTAACTGGTCACTGGGGCCAACCATGGATCATGTCTAGTGCTTGGGAATGTCTCTTCCAGCTTTACCCACTTTTGCCTAGACCTGATTTTTCAGCAGGGGAAAACCTCCCAATGGCTTTAGGAGGGAGGTGGGAGATGAACCCTGAGCCTGGCTTTCCACCAGCTCAACACTTGCCCTTCCAGACCAGAATCACAGAATCATTTAGGTTGGAAAAGACCTCTAGGATCACCAAGTCCAACATCTCCCTGACCCCTAGGAGAATCTGAGCTCCCCATTGAAAAGCTGCTATGACTAATTTTAAGATCTTTTAAGATTTGTGAGTTTTGGCCTCTCTGTGGACAAGGTGCAGTAAAACAGAGTTAAAAGGCAGAGATCTGCCTTGGTTCTTCCACTGCCCATCTCCTCCTGAGAAGGTGTCCCTGGCATCTCTCTCCAAGGACTCCCTTCCTCTGTTTCTAGTTCTTTCTAGTTCAGAGAGAAACATTTTCTTCTGACCCTCCTGAGCTGAAGCCAGTAGGACAAATGTGTCCTTGTGATGGAGGATTTCGAGCTAAACTGGCCCCAGTAGCATGGGCAGAGGAACCTGCACCTCTGCAGGACAGCAGAGCTTGGTGTCCTCCCTTATGGGCAGATAAATCAAAATAAAGCCTGAGTTCCAAATGGGAAAGAGAACTTTGATTTAGTGTAAAGCGATGGTGCAGAAGGAATGGGATCAGTGCTTGAAATTACATATCTGGTAAAGGTTCAAGCAAAGGGAGTTGAAGAAGATACCCAAGAACCTATAAACCCAAGATACCTTCAGAACCATATTCTGAAGCTATTTTTTACTTTGATTCTTTTCTTTTGATGAAAGTACTAACCTCAAAATAGTTATAGAATCATAGAATTGTCAGGGTTGGGAGGGACCTTCAAGATCATCTAGTTCCAACCCCCTTGCCATGGGCAGGGACACCTCCCACTAGAGCAGGCTATAACTCATCAGCCATATTTCAGTTTTAGAACCCAGAGAGCATTTTTGGAGCAGTTTTTAAGGGAATTTTATTTGCTTTGTTGCTCAGATTAACTGCAGTGAACTCCTCCTGCTCAGTTTTCAGCAACCAAATCCCAGTCATCTCTCTGCAGACGAGACCTTTGCTCTGTGGTTGTCTCAAACATCTTCTGCAGCAGAATTAGAAGTTATTAAAAAATCAGCTTTTACTCTGAACATTAAAAAAAAATAATCAGCTCAGGTGGCAAAATCTGCCAGAAAAGCCTTTTTTGAAGATCTTGGTTGATGGAAACCACTTCTTCCAGCTTAGCTGGCTAATAATATCTGCCAGTTTGGGAAATTAATCCATGCAACTTAATTGGCTTTATATATTTACATTCGAGCTATTCAAAGGGGGAAACTCCAGCTCGTCTGTCGAGTCGCCCACGCTCCTCTTTGATGAGCCTCATCATGAATAAAGATGGTTTCAGCTGAGTGCTTGAAAAGAACTTGGGATCTGGGGGATCTTGCAAGTCTCTGGGTAAGGCGACCTACATATCAGAGACGTCTCTGCTAAGGCGAGTTCTTCATAAATATAGAGTCATAGAATGTTTGAGGCTGGAAGGGACCTCTAGAGGTCATCTGGTCCAGCCTCCCTACACCAGCAGGGACATCTCTACCTAGGGCAGGCTGCTCAGAGCCCCATCAAGCCTGACCTTGAAGGACTCCAGGGCTGGGGCCTCCACCCCCTCTCTGGGCAGCCCATTCCACTGATCTATCACCCTCAGATTAAAGAACTTTTTTCTAATATCCAGCCTAAATCTCTCCTTTCCTAGTTTAAAACCATCACTCCTGGTCCTATCATTGCAAACCCTTTGGAATAGACCTTCCCATGCCTTTACGTAGCTCCTTCAGGTACTGGGAGGTCACTATAAGGTCCCCCCAAATCCATATCATGGAATAGGGTTGATGGTTGACTTCTTTTGGGTTCCTTCCCTTCTCCTCCTCCTTCCTCCATCCCTTGGCTGTTCCCATGCTGCCTGTTCACACTTTGCCTCCAAAGCTCACACCCTGAGCTCAGAAAATCAACAGATAACAAGATTTGGTGATTCCTTGTTCAAAAGCCTTCCAGCTCTAGGAGTCATGATGTTTATCAGGCAAAGGGCCCCTGCTGTGCCACCAGCCATTCCTATCTCCTGAGGAGATGCTCAGAGCTTTACAAGGAGAATTTAGTGCCTGTTGCAAGCCAAGAGATCAATTTCCCAAGCCTCAGGCAGCCACCCAGGCCACGGGTCCTTCCTGGAACCCTCCTCAGATTGAATTATTGCTTCAATTCCACCTGGCAAAGATGATGTTAATGCAGGGGACGAGTTAGGGGAAAATAAATAGTGAGTGCAGGGATGGGAGAGAATGTGCCTAAATGAAATCACAGCTCCCAGATAGCATCACATCAAATCAGGAGGCAGCTTTTAACTCAATAGGCAGGAAATTAGACGTGTGATTCCTGCATGATGAAGGGCAGCTGCACACCTGATTCCCAGCAAGGTGTGATGAAGGTCACCCCAAAGCCTCTTCTAGAGATGTGTTTTTTCTCTCAGCTGTGTTCTGTTTTGGTGGTGAGGTTCAGCAGCCCCCCCATGTCTCTATGGAATGAGTTTGCTGCCTTTGCAAACCTCCTCCTCAGTCCATTTCTGGGGCTGTCCAAGCAACAGCTCTTCAGAGAATCATAGAAGGGGTTGGGTTGGAAGAGACCTCAAAGATCATCCAGTTCCAACCCCCTGCCATGGCAGGGACACCTCCCACTAGACCAGGTTGCTCCAAGCCCCATCCAACCTGCCCTTGAACACCTCCAGGGATGGAGCATCCACAACCCTCCTCGTCAACCTCTTCCAGTGTCTTTGAAGGGCAGATTTGGGGAAATGAAGGGAAGCAGTGAAATAATCTGTGGGCAAGAACGGAGTAGAGCTGCTCAGTGTGGAGGAGCCATGGAGCTTTGGAAGGCAAAGGTGCGAACACTACTTTACATTTATGTGCACAAGCAGAAGGGGTTTTGTGCACTGACTGTGAATAACCATCTTGGGAAGACTATTAGGAGTAAGTAAAGAGGTACCTGGGCAGTAAAAGGGACTAATCAGCAATAAAAAGGAGATATTGAGGGTCAGGAAGAGATCATGGCTTGAAAGGAGACCTTGCTCAACTCAGGCTCAATTAGACTTGAGAGAGAGAGTCTGGGGAGCCAAGTGAATCCCCAATTATAAGTCTGGTACCAAGAACTTTTATGGATTTTCTCAAATCAGGGGGAGCAGCCATCACAGCACTCGGGTCCTTTTATTTAGGGAAGGGAAAAAGTGACGTGGGTGGTTCTATCCTACATGGTCTGACCTTGGTGCTCTCCAAGATAGTGCCATCAAGGGAAGTAAAACCCACCGTGATGGGTTGTGCTAGACTAAGCTATTATCTGCCTGCAGGAAGATGATTCTATCATCTCCTCAATATGATGCTGAAGTTTTACCCCTCCAGTTTGTTGTGCTTCGTAGTAAGAGACAATTTCTAAAGGGGAACCCACCCTAACAACAACTCCAGCTTGGCCAGTTCTCCTGTGCTAGGCAGAGTTACCTCCCAACACACAGAGCAATAAATCAACCCTTGGACCAGAAAACTGCTGAATTTCAAACCATTCCTGGGCAGGATTCCTCCCTTTTGGGAACAAAATACACCCCTGGCATCCTAGAATCATGGAGTGGAGGTGACCTCACAGATGTTCTCTCTTAGGGATCCTCAGTTCTTGCTGCCCCGCCCATAGATCTGACTTGTCTCAGCCCTCCTTAATTGCTGCAGGCAAAATTAATCAGGTTAATGAAGACCTGCTGCTTAAACCCAGCTTAACTGGGTTAGAGTGGGCTTGGAAGGGCTCAGGCAAGGAGCTGCTGGGGCAGCTCTGGTGGGACCATCATCTGCAGGCCAGGGGCAGAGTCTGGAGGAGGGTAAGTCCCTGATTTTTTTGTCTTGTTTATGTTCTATATGCTGAGGTCCTTCCTCTTGCTTGCTGGATGGTTTCTGCTGTGTTGAGGGCTCCGGTGGGAAGTTGCAGAGCAGTGATTAATTGCTGCTCCATAAATGTATTTTGAGGTAGAAGTCCAGAGCTGGGTACAGAAAACATCCCCAAAGAGGCAGTTGGCATCTGACTGAGATGGTTTTTGTGCTGAATCCCCAAAGGACAGACTCATCTCCTTCTGTTGTCAGGTTTCTGACTCAGCTGCTCTCTGTTTTTGGCCTTGGTAGCCTGTGGAGATCACAGGATCCCAGCGTGGTGGGGTTGGAAGGGACCTCTGGAGATGCTCTGGTGCAACCCCCCTGCTCCAGCAGCTCCCCCAGAGCAGGGGGCCCAGCATCGTGTCCAGATCCCCTCTGAATCTTCTTTTCTCCAGACTAAACATCCCCAGCTAGGAAGGTCCACCCTATTCCTCTCCAAGCTCCTGTTTTTCCGAGCCACCTGCCCCTTAAAGTTCCAGGTTATAAAGATTCTCTTTGGAGCAGAGATCATCTTGGTGCATCTCATTTGCTCCACGCTGGCTCTGACAGGGCTGTGGTCCCTCATTAGAGCCCTTAAATGGGACTTCAGTTAAAAATTTGCAATAGTGCTTTGCCAAAATGATCTTTGCTTTCAGCCCTGCTGGGTCGTAGCTGCCTGAAACGACCTGGACACCTGATTATTCCTTTACTTAGGAAATACTTTGGGAAGTATCTCCAGGGCAGAGGTAGCAGAGAAAAATTCAGCATCCCCAGGCTGGGTACAAGATCCATCAGGATTGGTGCATAATTTCCTAGTAGGAAGTTGAAAATCTATCAAAGGAATTGGGGTTTTTTTTCCACCCACTGCATAAAATCACTAGCCCCTGGGTATCCCGGTTAAAGCATCCCTAGAGATTCCTTATTTCCCCTAAAACCGTGGGACAGGATCCATTGGGTTCCCAGGCAGCTATTTTGCTGAATTTTGGAGGTTTATTTTCCTCAGCTGTTGCTTTCCTGGAGCCCACCCAAATCTCCCAAGCAGCTGTTGAGGAGCAGCCAAGGCTGAGTGTGCAGAGCTTCAAACCCTGCTCAGCTGCTGGTCCCCATTGCCTTGCTTCATCAGGCTTGGTGCACTCAGTCTGAAGGGGTTTAGCCCTGCAGATGTCAGCAGTGATGGATGCTGGGCTGGCTGAGCTGGAGGAGAGAAGAAGCCTCAGAGGGGATCTGATCAATGCTGAGCAAGAGCTAAAGGGTGGGGGCAAGAGGCTGGGGCCAGCCTCTTGTCAGTGGTGCCCAGGGACAGGCCAAGGGGCACCGGGCACCAAGTGGACCCCAGGAGGTTCCATGTGAGCAGGAGGAGAAAGTTGTTTGTTGTGAGGGTGTTGGAGCCTGGCCCAGGCTGCCCAGAGAGGTTGTGGAGTCTCCTTGTCTGCAGAGATCCCAAACGCCCATGGGACATGATCCTGGGTGAGCTGCTGCAGCAGGGGGGTTGGAGGAGATGATCTCCAGAGGTCCCTTCCAACCCCACCATGCTGGGGTTCTATGAGCACTACTGCAATGATAGATATTACACCTGTTTTTATTTTTTTTCTTTAAGCACGTGTATAACAAATGAAGTAGTTTATACATTTATCTGGATGATGTTTTTTTGGGGGGAGCTATTGATGAGCATTGTGGTGGTCTGTACATCTGACCCACGTCACACCCGTGGGGAGACATGCAGATGACTTGGGGGTTCCACAGCTTGAGCTGCCCACACCCATTTCTGGATGTCCCTGGGCTCATGGTCATTAAAGCTGTTTGCAGCTGGAACCTTCATGGAAAGTGCTGCTTGAGCTGCCAATGTGCTCTTGGGGGAGAAGCTCCAACCTGGGAAACTTCTCTCCTCCTCTGGCTGTGTTTGCTGCTGTCCCATCTCACCATACGCTCAGAGGTGCACGAAAATGATTAAAATTCTGATTACTCCTATGAACAATGTGGAAAAGAACAGCTCTGGAATTAAAATGCAGAGCGAAATTGAATCCCATAACAGAGTCTGCATCTATATTCAAGATATGCTAATGTGCTGTTCCAGGAGGGCTTTGAATTCAGTCAGGAAATCACCTAACAATAAAAGCCTAAAAATATATACAGAAAAGAATGGCAAGTGAGCAAGGCAGTTGATGGCACTGATAAAGTCCTGGCACTGATGGAGATAAACCTGATTGATAGCTTATTTTTTAAAGAGTTTTCAACATTAATTCAGCATTTCTGCCTGGTTTTTGTTAGCTCTTCTTTTGGTGTTGGCACAGCGGATGAACACAGACTCTCTCTGGGTCTTATTTGGGTTTTTTTTTACCTCCTGGCATGATCTTGGAGTTGTGAAGGAATGAGCTGGTCTAGACGAAGCAGTGGGGTTCTAATTGAGTTTATTTATTGTGGAACTGGCTGTAATTGCTAATAGGAAAACCAAGTTATTTCTGGTTAAGAAGAGCAAAGATCAATTTGAGTCTGACTCCAGCTCTCAGGGTTGGCAACATCACTTGGCTCCTTGATGGCCATGACAGGAGTCCATTAGTTATTTTTCTTGCAGAACCAGGTGGGTTCTGGCACAGGGACAGGAGAAAACATCCGTGGCACGATGGGTGGTGCCTGATTCCACAACTCACTGGAGCTCAGAGCCTCCTGCAGCCAAGTGCAGGTGTTCACATACCTGTGGGCAATTAAATCTCTTGGTTCTGGTGCATATTAAGACCTTGTGTGTAAGTGTTGGGACCTTGGACATTAGAGAGGTGGCTGCTGTTGAGTGGCAGCCTCTTGAATGACTGCCCAGTGTTAGCAGTGGAGACATGAGCAGTGCTGGGTACAGAGATTAATTGGCTGGTCCTGGGGGAGACAACGAGGAGTTGCTGGCCGAGCTACAGCATCCCCAGAAGGTTCTTCTGAAGCAGAGAATGTCAACTAATTGCCTTGTACAATATGCAAAGCACCTGGTTGCAAACAGCCCAAGCACTGTCGAGAGCTGAGGGATCTCAGGGGTGCTGGAAGTTGCTACAAGAAGGGGTTGGAGGGGATGGACCATAGCTAGATCCCCAACGTTCTAACAGTAGCCCATCAGATTGGAGTTGTTCCTACCCAAATCTGGGGCTAGATAATATTCAGGGGCTGAATAATTGCATTATTCAGAGGGGCTGCCCTGTGCTCTGGTTTGTTCTGCAGGTAGGTGCAGTGAAGGTGCATCATCTCCCAGCACATGCTTGAGGAACATGGGATTTTCACAGGAAAAATTGCTGTTTCCCATTCAGAAGCCAAGAATCTTGTGTGCTGAATATGTGGGTTTGTGCTGATCATGGTGCAAATTCCCCTGGGGTTTGGATGCTCCCACGTTACACTGAGCAAAAGAGGTTTTCAAGCTGCACTTACAAGTCTATTATCATTTCATCCTATTTATTAATTCCATATCTGCTCTTTAAACACTCCCCTCTACCTTTCACACCTCGATGATGTAGCTTGTGTTTTCTAGAGTCACTTACAAACCATGATCCCCTCTGAAAAGCAGAAGAACCATCTCTAAGAATTTTTTTGGTGTATTTTTCTGGCAAATCTGGAGCTGTGCATTAATCTCTCTGGCAATCCGGGTAAGACAAGAGTAATTTCCAGCCCTCAGCCATAATTAAAAATCATTCAGGTTCAATCTTGTTAATGACTAACCCATTGTGCTGTCTCTGCCCAGATAAATGATTTCATACCAGGGTTTGTGGTCATGGTTGGGCTTCTGCTGCTTGGGCTTCCAAGCTTGCCAGCAACCACAAGTGTGGGCACTGACAGAAGAAATGAAAAGCTTCAGCTCGCTCTTTATGACTTGCTCTAACACCTCCAAAAATGGGAAATCTTACAATAAAAGTCTGTTCTGCTGGAGTTTGTCGTGCTGACTGGATTCCTCTCCCACATATTAAACTTCAGGAAGGTTTTTTGGCCTCTAGAAATTTGCACACCCCAATATTGGCTGGTTCTTTGTTGGTCTCCATGAAGATTGGGAGAACCTGTGGTGCCCAACACCATAGTGGCAACTGGTAGTAACTGAATCTTGATGGGTCAATTATTTCATTAGAAAGAATAGATGTTGAAATTAGTGATTAAACTAAAAAGGAAAGAAGAAATTGAAGATGTCCATCTGGGTGGCTTGATGATCCCAAAGGTCTTTTCCAACCTAAATGATTCTAATTTTGTAATAACTTGGTATATGTTTGTTTCATTAGTCACAGGTATACTTGGTGGTGTTTTTTTGTGGTGATCTGGTGTCAAGTAGAGAAATTAGAGGATAGAATGGATTGGACTAGATAGAATCATGGAATGTTTGAGGCTGGAAGGGACCTCTAGAGGGCATCTTGTCCAACCTCCCTACACAAGTAGGGACATCTCTACCTAGGGCATGACATTTAAAGGTCCCTTCCAACCCAAAGCATCCCATGACTCTATGACCAAGGTTGCTGGTATCAGCCACCCATTCACCTGTATCTGGACTAGTTGAAGAGGTTGGACCAGATGACCTCTAGAGGTCCCTTCCAGCCTAAAATATTCCATGAGTTTCAGGGCAGACCTGATACCTTCTTTGGAACTGTTCTACTAGAAGGGTTCATCTTGGAGAACCATGAGGTAGAACATCAGAAAACAAGATCTGGGCTTTAGTGGAGGTTGTTGTTGGTCTGAATTTTAATCCATGAGGTATTTTTGAGTTCAGTTTTCTTGTAGGAACTGAGTTGCTCCAGGATGACCTGAGCATGTTTTTCCTGGAATGAGGATGTACCAACCATTCATACACCTGATGAGGTGCTAACTGGGGAATAAATGCTTAATAAAATACCTAATCAAACCCCCATTATCCTCTCAGAATTAATGGGATGCTGAGTGCTGCAATTAATAGTGGGCATTCTGTAGAACTCTGCTGTGCTTTTATTAATCTGGCAATAATTCCTTGCAGGTGACTGTGGGCAGAAGATGCACCCAAAGTGCTCAGGACTTATTCAGGGGTGGATTTAGCCAGTCTGGGTGTTTAATAAACCATCTGCTCTGCATTATTCCCCCACATCTCCAACTAATTATCTTTTTACCAGCTGGAAGTGTTGGTGTTCTTGACTCGTGTAGGTTTGATCTTTCAAATGACTATTTCCACACTGAGAATATACATTAATCTGGGTTTACTTAAGCAGGGAGTATTTATGTAAACACCTTTGTGTGTGCAAGACACACGTCCTCAGATGCTCCTATTTGCTCAGCTGAATGGGGGAGTTAGTGCTGGGGGATCCTGCAAATGTTGTTGTCTCTGCATTCAACAGATGCATTAGTTTCCCTCTCTAAAAAAAGAAGTGGGTTATCTCCAGCAGTGTAAATAAATCTGCTGTGGATCTTGCTTTTTTTACAGAAATAATCACAGCTTACTTTGAGAAACTTCTATTTGAGCCAGTTCTGGAGCTGATACTCAAAGATATTCCCATTTCAAATCATTAAAACCCCTTTTGAATAGACTTCCCCCCCCAACATTTGAAGGCTCATTACCCTGGTATTTTAGCAAGGAAACCTTGAGTCCTCAGAGTGAGGAATTATTCCCAGACACCTTTATTCCTTCTATTTCTGTTATTTTCTCCTGAGTCCTGCTGTTGTTTCAATGTTGTTGGGGTTGTGGTGACTCAAGTTTAGAATCCAACTATTTTATTTGTCAAATAAGCCACAGTTGGCACTTGTGGGAGCCCCAGGGCAGCTCTTTGGGTGAGTTTATCAGGTGCAACCAAGCAGGTTTTGTAAAGGATCTGGAACTCGTGTCCCTTGAGCTTCTCCATTAGGCTGCTCACCACCTATAAACATCTCTGTGTCGTGGAGCTGGTCAGGTGTGAACTAGAGGGGAGGAATTCAAGTGCCTGTGGCAGGGGAGCTGCACAGGGGCTGCTGCAGCCCAGCAGAAGACAGTAAAATGTTCATTTCTACCAGCTCCAGGCACCTGCTGGTGGTTGTGGCTTCTCCTTCCTGCAGGCATCATTACGTGGTGTTCTTTGCATTGTGTTTTAAGAGAGCCATGTACTTCTGGGGGGAAATAAAAGCATGAAGTCCAAGGTATTAAAGCAGAGCAAGAGGAAGAAAAGCTTTTGATGGATGTGGGGGGAAAAAACCCCCCAACATCTGCAGATGAACTTTGCATTAAAATGAAACAATCTCTGCAATCTATTTTTACTTTATTTTTTTTATTATTATTATTCCTAGATCTTTCTCCAGCCTGGCTTAACTTGCAGTGCTTATAAAAGTGGAGCTGGACAATTTGGTTTATTGGTGCTTCAAACCCCAGCAGAATTAGGGCTGTGTGTGCCAGTCCACAAACCTCACAGGCATTTAGGCTGTTCCCAGCAAAGCCAATCTGCTCTTTTATTTCTGCTGGAGAGTCACTCCAGGAAAAAACAGCATCTGCTCACTGGAAATAAACATCTCCTCTTGATGGAGTAAGCAAAAAAGCTGCCTTTTAATCATTAAATGCTCCATACTGTTAACACAGCAACGTGTCTTGTTGATAAAAGGGCTGTATCTTCACTGTCACTGCTGCCAGTGCTGAATTCCTCTCCCTTGTACTGGTTTTCCATGCATGGGAGTCCTTTAGCTTCAATAATGACACCTTTTAAGTAATTAAAATAGAATTAGAGCCTGCTAATACTATATCTTAATGCACTGCAGCATCAACACCTCATCGTGGAGCACACCCTTAATTCACTTTCCTATAAATCCTCTCCTATAAATCTTTGCTTTGAGACCCCTGAGTGATTAATTCACTATTTAAGAGGGAACGTACAAACTATAGAGGTTCTACCTTGAGGGGTGTATGAATCCAGGTGGCAAAAACTACCCTGGTGAAATCCATGGGGAATATACATGTAGGGTTTTTGGTGGGTTTTTTTTGAGGTACTGTCAGTTCCTCAGACCGGGATCCTGAGAACACATCTTGGAGTTGGGGACCTTGCATAGTTCTTCTAAAATGATGTGAAAACCCAAAAGAATAGGGAAATATTTCTGGAAACGGTGGTAGCTTGTGGGGCAGATGCTGGGGTAATTTTCCTGCTATTTTCCAGAGGGTTGGCAGCAGGCATCTTAGCTTGAAGTTTCCTAGACCTCTGCTTGCAAACGTCTTGTGTGTAGACATAAAAATGCTCTTCTGGTCCCTTGAGAGGTATCAAGATGTGTTAGACACCTACAATAATGTCTTGTAATTCTACCAAGTGACTTAAACATCAGGAAGGCTTCACTGGGAGCAAATATGGGTCATGATGGAGACCTCAGCTTGCCTCAAGCCCTCGTGCTTTGGTTGGGGTCTGCTGCTTAGAGAAGGATTTTCATGTGATTCTTTTGCTTTGTTCTCATCCCTCTGAGGTTTCCAATTCCTCCTGATAACCATCAGTGATGGATGGTGCAAAGAAGCCTTCAAAATGTGATGTGTCAGCAGTTTTCCAGAGGAGGGCAAAGAGGAAAGGAGGAAATATGGCAGGTTAAGGCATTAAAATAAACAGCCAGCAGTTACTGCTTCACTGGTTATTCTCTGCAATCATGAATCCAGGAGGGATGGACATGCTTTTAAATAGAATATCTGGCCCAGGAAATCTCTTCCTAATCCCTCCTGATTACAGGTTGTGATGGTGACTGATGATGGGGGATGGAAATGCCAATTTTTGCCAGCCTGTGACTGCTTGTTCAGGTTCCCTCTTATAAATAAGAGACACACGTGAGAGATTTGCTGCCTGTTTTTTTTTTTTTTCTGCCTTTTTTTAAAGATTTGATTATTGTGAGGTTACCAAGGGTTTCAGAGAGAAAATGTGAGCTGGTTTCCAAAGCAAATCCTGCCAGCCACACTTACCTGCAGGTGGCTGTTTATTCACTCCACATATTTGCTTATTTATTATTTTCACCGAACCTGAGGGGTTTGGGACCAAGGGTTAACGCTTCCAATTTACCAGTGTATCAACATGCACAGGGAGGGGGGAAAAATAGAAAGAACGGGGGTTTGGGGGGCTAATTAAGTGTGTATTTCTCTTGTTGGTTGTGCTGAAGGATTTGCATGTTGAGCTCATACCTGACCCATGGGCTGGGTGCAGCAAATAATTCTTCTCTTAAAGCACTGGGAGGTGTGCTGGGCAATGTTGTCCATCCTCAAGGGTTTTGTGGGGTTCCTAGCATATTTTTACCTTCCACTCTCCCCTACTTATCTTTGCTTGTGGGATTTTGCTTGTAGGGGGATGGACAAGGCTTGAGCAGTCAACAGAGTCATTTAGGTTGGAAAAGACCTCTGGGATCAAGTCCAGAATGGTGAGATCAGGTTACCCAGGGAAGCTGTGGATGCTCCATCCTGGAGGTGTTCAAGACCAGGTTGGATGGGGCTTGGAGCAACCTGCTCTAGTGGGAGGTGTCCCTGCCATGGCAGGGGGGTTGGAACTGGATGATCCTTGAGGTCCCTTCCAACCCAACCCATTCTCTGTTTCATTCTCATGCAATGCAGATGGGCAGCACTTGGATGTGCTCTTGCCCCGTGGGTGGTGGGAACACAGGTAGGGTCTGCCCAAAGCTTGGAGTTGAGAGTTGCGGATAAATGCAATTGCAATTCTCTAGAGCAGCCTGAGCTCTTTATTTGCTCAGCCCTTGTCACCTGGTGTTTAGCAGCAGTGCTGAGGGATGTGATGATGCCCCTGCTAGCACTTGGTGCCTTATCAATCTCAGCGTGCCCAAGTGACATGTCTTGATGTGAGGCTGGCTCTGCCAATGAAGCAATCACAGCACTCCTAATACAGGTGTTGGATGCTGTGATATCATTTCTCCAAGTGCAGGAAGGCAACACTTCAAGAAAAAAAACCCTAAAGCCAACGTGGCTCCCTCGTGTGCAGACTACATGGAGGTATATCTGCTATTTAATTTATTGAGTACTCAAGGGCACCTGGCGGGATGGATGTTCCAGTCCCAGCCCATCTGAAATAACAAGCCAGGAGAAGTCTCTGCTGCTGATAGGAAGTGTCAGGCAAGAAGAAAAGCCTGCAGGAAAAAAAGAGCAATTTAGGCAACGTGCCAGAGTTTAACCCCACGGAGAATCTTCATTTGATTTTTAATCAACCATTCTTGCAGCAAGGTAGGGAGGAGGGTTTCAGAGGAGAATGAAGCCTCATGCTTCAGACTCCACAACCTCTCTGGGCAGCCTGGGCCAGGCTCCAACACCCTCACAACAAACAACTTTCTCATCCTGGGTTGCACTTGGTGCCCGGTGCCCCTTGGCCTGTCCCTGGGCACCCCTGACAAGAGTCTGGCCCCAGCCTCTTGCCCCCCCCCCTTTAGCTCTTGCTCAGCATTGATCAGATCCCCTCTGAGGCTTCTCTTCTCCAGCTCAGCAGCCCCAGGGCTCTCAGCCTGTGCTGGGCACAGAGATGCTCCAGTCCCACCAGCATCTTCATATTCTCCACTGGCCTCTCTCCAGTAGTTCCTTGTCTCTCTTGACCTGGGTAGCCCAGAACTGGACCCAACACTCCAGAGGTGGCCTCACCAGGGCAGAGTAGAGGAGGAGGAGAATCTCCCTTGACCTGCTGGCCACACTTTTTGAGGCACCCCAATGAATAACATGAAATCAAAGTTACCTGATGTGCAGAGTCCAGTGGCAGAA
The DNA here is from genome assembly GCA_013401335.1 of Brachypteracias leptosomus. Lineage (NCBI taxonomy): Eukaryota > Metazoa > Chordata > Aves > Coraciiformes > Brachypteraciidae > Brachypteracias > Brachypteracias leptosomus. Next base: position 84,929 of record VYZX01006929.1, read on the forward strand.
GGATGTTTGTCTAGGTACCAACAGGCAACCATTGATGTGGGCAGTAAATAGCTGGTGGTCTAACCTGGAGAGTCCAGTTTGGCTTCCCAGAAGGATGGTGAAGGGGCTCTGGAAGGAGGACAGAAGCAGGACCTGGCTCTGTAGGTGCAAGACAGAGCTACATGTGTCTTGGTGGGCACTCAAAGAGGGCAACCAGCAACACGGGAGCTTTTCTTTCCTTGCTTGCAAAGGGGAGAGCAAAGAGACCCAAAAATGGGAAGCAAATGGAATCAATCTGACTGCAGCAGAGCTCTGGAATAATTAATGACTAATGTGCATTGACCTGGTAGAGGGTTGTTTGCTGCATGACTGCCTGGATTGGGCTTAATGGGGGAGCTGGAGGGGGAGAAAAATCCTGAGCAATCAGGAAGGGGAAATAATGACTGAGAAAATTCCCATCTTCATTAAAACATGAAGCATTTTCAGAGACAATGTCAGGACTAAGAAAATTTGCAAGGATGGTTAATTTGACAAGAGAGGAGGAGGATGCACAGAAGAGAGGGGGCAGGAAACTCTGCATCCCTTTTTCCACCATGGGACCTCCTGATGGAGCCATGGGCATGCAGAGCACCCTGTGCAAGGGTTCCAACCCCCTGCCATGGGCAGGGACACCTCCCACTAGACCAGGTTGCTCCAAGCCCCATCCCACCTGGCCTTGAACACATCTAGTGATGGAGCATCCAGAGCTTCCCTGGGCAACCTGGGCCAGGGTCTCACCACCCTCAGGGTGAAGGATTTCCTTTTAATTTCCAATCTAAATCTCCCCTCTTCCAGTTTGAAGCCTTCACCCCTCATCCTATCACCACAAGCCCTTTGTAAAAGTCCCTCCCCAGCTTTCTTGTAGCCCCCTTCAGATACTAAAAGCTGCAGTAAGGTCTCCTTGGAGCCTTCAATGTTCATCTGATCTACAGATACCCAGCAGATGTTTGGATGAGGAAAGGGCTGGGGCCACTCCTCTGGGATGGCTGGGTTGGCCAGAATTTGGGAAAATCTGGATGCATGAAAGATTTAAAGGAAATTTCAACTCAGAAGGGGTGAAGACTTGAGTCCCGTCACCTCCTGGGGGTGATGTTTAAAAGGGGAGAGGGTCAGAAATGGAGTTGGGTCTGGAAAGGGACTTTTCTCCTCACTGAGAGAGGAAGGGCAGGAAAACTAGAGAATAAACAAGAGATTCAGGCATGAAAATTCAGAAACTGTTGGGAGTAGATTATGCAGGAGGAAACTAGAGGGACATAATTATCTCCAGCTCCTAATTAATGAGCTGGGAGGGTCTGGGCAGGCCTGCAGCTGTCTGGGTAGAGGAAGGAAAGGCTGGGAGGGAGGGAAGGGGAAGTTTGGCTCCTTGGAGGGAAGGGGAATTGCTGTTTTTGTTGTTGCTTTGCTGGATATTTTGTGTGGTGCTGAGAATTAGCAGGTCTGGAGGGGTAAGTGGTTGGGGAAAATAGGGTGGGTAAATCCTGCATGTTAATATGGGCAGGGCTGGTGGGCTCGAGACGTGTCCCAGCCATGGAGGGACTACCTGGGAGGTAGGTGGTGGTGGCCTAAGCATGGGTGATGTCTGGCTCTTTACCTGTGGGTCAGCTCAAACATGTCCAGACAGACAGGTTGGAGTATTGCAATGGTTCCTTCTGCTCTCAAAATCTGCACAACTTGTTTTACTGTAGCTAAACCTCCTGCTCATCAACTGACTCAACAAGAGCCTTTCCTTCCAGGATCTGAAGGGGCTACAAGAAAGCTGGGGAGGGACTTTTGAGGCTGTCTGGTAGTGGTAGGACTGGGGGGAATGGGTCAAAACTAGAGGTGGGGAGATCTAGATAGACGTTAAGAAGAAGTTCTTGCCCAGGAGGGTGGGGAGACCCTGGCCCAGGTTGCCCAGGGAAGTTGTGGATGCTCCATCCCTGGAGATGTTCAAGGCCAGGTTGGATGGGGCTTGGAGCAACCTGATCGAGTGGGAGGTGTCCCTGCCATGGCAGGGGGGTTGGAACTAGATGCTCTTGAAGGTTCTTTCCACCCCAAACCATTCAATGATTCCACAACTCCAGCTCTCCCTGCTGCTTTCACAGCCATGCAGGTGTTTGGGAACCCTCTGTAGAAGGAGGTGGCCTCTCCCCTGGTGTCCCCACTGGGCACTTTGTCCACATGCTGACCCCCCCAGCCCAGCTGGCCCCTCTCTGCCTCCTCCCTTGGAGCAGCGAAATGCTCTGGTAATTGTCCCTGTGTGGGGAAGGCTGGAGCACAGATGTTGTTGTTGCTGTGAAATCAGTTTGTTGATGGGGAAAAAAAAGGAGAGTTGTGGCTGCGTGTTGTGAGTAGGGCTGGTAATAGCCTGTGATTATTTCTTGTAATATCAACACAAGTGCTTAATGAAAGAGTCTGGGAAATGATTGCTAAAGTGCTTGGTGCATGAAGGCAGCAGGAGCTGTGATGTGGTGGAACTTTGAGAGGGAAGTTGAGGAAAACCCAGTGTTGTCATGGAAAGAATTGCAATAATATGGATGGGGCTGGGAAAACTCGTTTCTCTGAGGTTGTGTGAAGGGAACAGTGTCCAGAGAAGGGCAACGGAGCTGGGGAAGGGTCTAGAGCAGGAGTGTGGTGAGGAGCAGCTGAGGGAGCTGGGGGGGTTGAGCCTGGAGCAAAGGAGGCTCAGGGGAGACCTTCTGGCTCTGCACAACTCCCTGCCAGGAGGAGCATTATGGTTTTCTCCTATCCATCTGCATGTGCTGCTGCTCTTCTCCATAGCCCTGCATTCCCCCTTTGCTTTTCTTTCTGTATTATTGAAGGAATCATCCAACAAAAAGAGCAGCCCACACTTGAGTGCTCCAGCAAAGAGCCTCAAAGGAGCAGCATTTGAATGCTGGGCACAAAGAAGTCATTACTTGGCTGCTCTGGCCATTTGTCAGGGTATGAAATGCACCCTGACTCCTCTATAAGAGCTACAAAAAGCCATCTGCCCATATTAGTGTCTCTCTCTCCGATATCACTCTCTGGTTGTGTGTCTTTATTATGTTCTTTTAGGAGAATCTTGGTGGAAATGCTTGAGGCAGGTGAAGAAGAATCTCTGGGTGTATCTTCTTTGGTACTTTTCCAGGGGAGGATTTAATTCGTCAAGGAGGTGGGAAAAATGATGATAAACTAACTCCCTCCTGGTGCTGCCATGGAACTAGGTGGTCTTCAAGGTCCTTCCAACTCAAACCAGTCTATGATGCTATGAAAATGGATATTGATGTTGTAGATAAGGTAGAGAACCCAGAAAGGACCTGATGGAGGTAGAAGAAAGGGCATGATGATGGCTGAGGTTGCTCATGGGTGTTGGCAGAAGCTTGGCAGAGTGTTAAGGAGTCTTCTCCATGGGGTTGGGAGAACCCAGCTCCAAGGCTGGGTCTGTGTGATTCTTGGAGGAAAAGCTCAAATACCCCAGCCCTGTGTGGGCTCCCAGCCAACAGAGCTGGCCAGAAGCCCTCCAAGATGTGTCAATAGTTGCCTGGGCCTTGAAAGTGCCAAGAGCAGCATTTTTCCTACCTGCAGGCTCTGCTGATGCTCTCCTCTCCCACGCTCTGAGATCAATACAGGGGAAGCTGCTCTTGCATATTTATCACTCCAGCTGCAGAGTAACCACTTGGGCATCCCCTTGCCAGAGTGGTTCACATCCCTACCAAGTAAATCTGCTCTTGGTGGTTGAAAATTCAGGGAAAAATACTGCAGGAAGTAATTTTACAAACTGAGCTGAGTCCACAGGGTCCTTTTAAAGCTATTAGATATCTGTGGGGTTCATTTTTCCTGGGAAAAGCTTTTGAAAACTCCTAGAGTGTTCCCAAATGCACCAAAGTGCCTAAATTCTGGTATTTAGGGGATTTTCCCCATACAAGTTATTTGGGAGATCTGATTAGTTGTTTTTGTTGGGTTCTTGGTGGAAAAACTGGTGATGAGGTGTTGGAGTGTGTCTAGAGAAGGGCAACGGAGCTGGGGAAGGGTCTGGAGCAGGATTGTGGGGAGGAGCAGCTGAGGGAGCTGGGGGGGTTGAGCCTGGAGCAAAGGAGGCTCAGGGGAGACCTTCTGGCTCTGCACAACTCCCTGACAGGAGGTTGGAGCCAGGGGAGGTTGAGGTTGGAGCTGAGGAACAATTTGTTGCTGTCCATGGTCCTGAAGGGCTGTGCCTGGGCAGGGCAGTGGTGGAGTCCCCAGCCCTGGAGGGGTTTCCAAGGTGTGGAGATGTGGTGCTGAGGGACAGGGGTTAGTGGTGCCCCGGGTTAATGGTTGGACTTGATCTTAAATATCCAAAATGATTCTATGAGGTGTGGATAAGGACAAATAAAGTTTCTGGCGAGATGCAGGTGACAAGAAAACACAAACTCTCTCCCGAGCAGATGTGTGATTGATGTGTAGGGTCTGTGGGACTGGCAGCTGCCTAAGGAGCATCTGCAGCCCCTGGCAGGGCCAAGCTGTGCTCTGCCTGACCAAGGTCTTGAAAAATACGAGGGGCTGAGATTAAAAAGAGTAATTATTTAACTGTTTAAGGAATGATATTGTGCTTTTCTGCAGCGAAATTGGCTATTTCTGGCTGGTTCTGCATTCATCTGCTTTTATGGCCGAGTCTCTCCCCAGCTGACAGCTCTGCTCTGTTATTTAACTGCTTGTAAGTGCAATGGAGCAATTCTGCTTTATTCAGAGGCATTAAAAGCAGATGTGCTCTGGCAGGTACCCATGGAGATATGTCTGTGCTTTGCTTTTTGCCCTTCTCTTGCTGCTCCCCTGTGCCAAGTCCTCCTCTCCCCTCCCTCCATCCTTCACCCGACTTGTCCACAGCGTTCCCATCACTCCCACCATGAAGCTGCTGCTGAGGGAGACCAGGCAAGATGCTCCTCAAGCATTTTAAACAGAGGTTAAAAACCCTCCCTGGAGTTTCCCTGCTTGGCTTTGACCTGCCAGTAGCTGCAATGGCCTTTTCTGGGCAGAGAAATGATCCCTCCAGCTCTCCAGATTAATCCCTTAGTCTAAGGGCAGGACACGCAAATGATGCTGCCTGGGTTCATTAAGGCTTAACTACTATTTAATCTTAAATAAAATCCAAAGGCTCTGGTTTGCCTTAGGAGGAAATGTGCAGAAAGTTTGTTTTTTTTCTCTCTGGGCTCCACTGGACCAAAGATCTCAGAGAAAATGGTAAAAAGATCAGGTTTTTTTTATTTCTGCAACACTCTCTGGGTTTCCTTTAGCACCTCGCCGCGCTCAAGCGCTTCCCATGCTCTGAACTTGCTGCATAATAAAAGAAAACATTTTGTAAAAATGCTTTCTGAATTTCCAAGCCTTTTATCTTGCACCCAGGCGAGCTCTTAAATTCATTCAGCTGAGTGGAAGCTGGAAGCAGGCGTTAGGCAGGGAGGTAAAGAAATAGGGCACACTTCAAAGAGGAAGGGAATTTACCTTCAGACTCCAGGGGAATTCCACTGGAAGTTGGGATGTTATTAGATCCTTCAAGTTTCCTTCACCAGGAAGTGTCTACCCAGCAAATGGAATCACTGACTGTTGAGGTTCCAGAGAAATTCTCCAAAGATGATTCTAGACTTTGATGGTGGCTGCCCCATCCCTGGAACCATTGCAGGTGAGGTTGGGTGGAGCTCTGAGCAACCTGAGATAGTTGCAGATGTCCCTGCTCAGTGCAGGGGGTTGGACTCTAGATGACCTTTAAAGATCCCTTCCAACTCAAACCATTCTGTGGTTCTATGACTTCATCTCGTGGGTCCCATAGTGGTGCCAGGGTTGTTCATGTCAAGCAGCAGCACCTGCTTCCACCCTATCTCCAGGTGCCGTCAGGCAGGACCACATTATCCTCCAAGCAGGAGCAAACCAGCTTTCCAGGAGAATACATCTCAATTCTTGAGCCAGCTAAAGCATTTCTAGACTCAGAATGGTTTGGGTTGGAAGAGACCTTTAAGACCCATCTAGTTCCAACCCCCTTTCATTGTCCCTACTGGACGATGATTAGTCCAGCACCCATAAAGTCACTGGGAAGATCATAGAATCATAGAATGTTTTAGTCTGGAAGGGACCTCTAGAGGTCATCTTGTCCAACCTCCCTATCAAAGGGATCATTTAGGTTGGAAAAGACCTCTAGGATCATCAAGATGCTTTAGTGGAAATCATGTTCATGTGTTCTTTTGCTCAAGGTAACTTAATTGGGGAGAACATGGTGGGGGTGAAAGGCCTGGTTTTGGTTGTGGAGGGAGGTTGCTTCATCTCCAGCTACTGAAACCATCTGAGCATGAGGAACCCAGCAAGTGTCCCAGCTGCAGACAGCAACCATCTGGAGGAGGTTCAGGGCTGTGAGCTGCTGCTGCAGTCCCAGGAGGTGCTGGAAGATGCCTAGATCACAATTCAGCAGTCTTTGAGTGGGATTTTCTCCTAGTGAAGAGCAGAAAGGGTGTTAGTAGCACCATGGATGAAGTAAGCAACGGTTGCTTTAGTCTGTGGCTTCATTTCTAAGCCTCCCTTCAGAGCTTGGAGAGAGATTTTATGCTTCTAAGTGGAGGTCTGTCTGTGGGGCATCTTTTTCCTCCAGTTCTCGGTCAATCCTGTCTTAGTGAAGCATCACTGAGGATAAAACACTTCAGAGGGGAGCAGAGATTTCCAGTTCAGAGCTGGAGAATCCTTGGTAGGTGGGTAATCTTCACTAAAGCTCTCTGAAGCCAGTTACAAGAAGCCACATAAAGAGTTGTCTTGAAGCAGACAAATCAATAGCTACTGAAGACAATCCCACTGCTCCTCTCCATTTATCCAGCCTGGATCCTCTCCTCCCAGTAGGGCTTTCTTTGGGTTCTAGAAGCTCAACGCTCCATGGTGGGAGCTGGGAGATGAGCACAAGAGGCTTGGTGGCAATTAGGGGCACTTTAGGTGGCTGTAAATCCAGCAGCAGCTGCTCTTGTGCCCCAGAGAGCTGAGCACAGCAAGCCCAGCACTTTCAGAAGTGCTGCAGTCTTGGAGGATTCTTCTGAATCCTCTGATGGCTCCCTGGGGTCTGAGAAGCAGCTTGTGAGATACTCAGCAGGTAGAAGCTTGGATTTGAGTATCCTGTTCAGACCATCCTGGAGGTGTCTACGTGTGGTATGGGGGTGAGGCTTGACAGCTTCATCTCTCTGCAGCTCTAAAGGCAGAAGAACCTGGGAGGTTTCATCCACTCCACTCCGTGGTGGTGTTTCCTAATTGCTGCTCACTTGTAAGTGATCTGGGTGAGATGTGATAACAGCTCAAGTCTGAGGAGGAGCAGAGGAGGCTGTTTACTCACCTCAGGTTTGCATCATGTTGTCTGCTCTCTCCATAACTTCCTGCAAGATGAAGCCCACGAGGCTGCCATGCTTGGGTAGGTTTGAAATGAGCTCCTGTCATCTCCTTGTTCAGCTTCTCGGTGAATTTATCTCACCAGCCTCTCTGCTGCCTGAGCAGAAAGTCCATTTAATCCATGCCTAGCAGGGGGGGTTGGAACTGGATGATCTTTGAGGTCCCTTCCAACCCAAATCATTCTGTGATATCTCATAATTCCTTTTTTTCTTGGCAGGGAATTCTCTGAGCATCCTTAAAGTCAGTTTTCGAGCTGTTTGTTTCATTTTCTGGGGCCTTGAGTTAATTGCATCAGTATTTCTTGGGAGTCAAAATCTGGGTTTAAATAAATCCAAAGAACCCTCCTACTTTCATGTCTTAGAGTTCCCTTTTTTTTTCCAATTAATTCTTAAAGAGTTCATAACTTAAGAGGCAATAAAGAAGTCGTTGTCCTTTGCTTTTAATTACTGTTGGAGAAGTATCTCTTGTCTGAGACTGGGAAGGAAATAAGCTCTGCCAGAGGACTGATTTCCCAGTTTAATATGAGTTTTTCCACTGCCCAGAGAGGTTGTGGAGTCTCCTCTGGAGAGATTCCAAAGGTGCCTGGATGTGATCCTGGGCCCCCTGCTCTGGGGGAGCTGCTGGAGCAGGGGGGTTGGACCAGAGCATCTCCAGAGGTCCCTTCCAACCCCAGACGTTCTGTGAGGGTGTGGTGGTGTTGGTGTTACCTTGATTGCTGCCCTTGCTGCAGGATGAATTTATTAATTGGGCCAAAGGCTGGATAGAAAGGACTGTCATGGTTACAACAGCTCCATCATTGGTCTCGCCAACCCATGGCCACGTTTCTCTGCTTCAGTCGATGCCACCACATTGTCAGCCTTGCAGAGCAGAATAAATGAGGTGGGACGGGGCTGAGCTGGGAAGTGAAGCTGATTTATGCGGGGAAGAGTCAACTTGGTGGTGCCAAGTCCTAATTGCAGAGCCTGGCATTGCTCCCTTGCCAAGCGTGGAGTGGAGCTGCTGTGCTGCTGGGTTGGCTTGATGGGAGCCTGGGCTGCAGGAGACATCACCAGAGAAGGAGCTTTCCAGCCTCCAGCTCAGTAATGAGGGAACAGTGTATGAAAGAGGGGGGTGGTGCTCCCTGCCTCCCTCCTCCTCTTTTTAATGAGGCTGGAATCAAATGTGTGAAGTAAACAGTCTGTCTTTAATTGCTATTTTGCTGGAGATCTAGACCAAACAGGAGCCATCAAAAATCTGTGCAAACTCAGCTCTCCTCTTTCGCTGCTAACAGGAGTGAGATGGAGGGTGATGTCATCTGTCCCCTTCCCAAATTAATTACACAGGATGGGTTTTGCCTTCAGTAGGCTGGAACTTTAACTGTGCCATGTGGAGGCTGGATATTTCCCTTTCCCAAGGATTTTGCAGAAGTGATTTCTGCAGGAAGAAACCAGGTTTGGAGCACAGATATCATGGTGTCACGGGTGTGCCTGCCTGGTAGAGAAGAGGAGGATGTGGTGAGGATGTTGACATAGTGACGGTGTCAAAAAATAGGGATTACCAAAAAGAGAGAAGGGGGAAATGTCTGCAGGGCTTGGCCACACCTTGAATAGTGGGCTTGGTTTTGGGCCCCTCACTTCAAGAAGGACCTTGAGGGGCTGGAGCGTGGCCAGAGAAGGGCAACGAAGCTGGGGAAGGGTCTAGAGCAGGAGTGTGGTGAGGAGCAGCTGAGGGAGCTGGGGGGGTTGAGCCTGGAGCAAAGGAGGCTCAGGGGAGACCTTCTGGCTCTGCACAACTCCCTGACAGAAGGTTGGAGCCAGGTGGGGTCGGGCTCTTCTCCCAAGGAACAAGGGACAGGACAAGAGGAAAGGGCCTCAAGTTGTGCTGGGGAGGTTTAGCTTGGACATGAGGAACAATTTGTTAGTGTTTCTAGTCATAGGATTATTTTAAGGTCCTTTCCTTTTCTTTCAAGGTATGAACTTTGAAAATATAAGTGCAGATGACTGAGTGCCCCAACAAGTGGAGCAAAGGGAAAACTTCAGTCACTTTAAGAATCCTCCCATCACCTCCCATGCTTGGAGGCCTGGAAGCAAGAGCCCCCAGAACCTAAAGCCAAACAAACATTATTAGGAAGTCAGTTGATTTTAATGCTCCTGGGAGCAAGCCCTCGAGTTCTATAGGATGATAAATGATGATTATTCCAAGACCTGCGTTTTTTTAAGCTCCATAACCTGCAATCAGTTATCCAATAACACTGCGGGCAGGCTGAATAATTCAGCCCCATCTTTCTTCTACTGTTGAGAGTCTTGAAATGGACTGATTCTTATCTTAGTCATTAAGGTGTCATTTAAAACCCACCCAGCCTTTCTGACAGCTTTGTGCCTCCTGGAGGTTTAAAGGGTGAGGAGATAAATGCGTTCCCGAAGTTTTCAGCAATGAATTCCCTATCAGAAGAAAGCACCAGATTGGTTTATTTTAAACTAAACCCCTTCATTAGCTTGTGTTTGGGTGAAGCTCATTGTGGGTCAGAGAACGTGGTGTTATTCCCACCCCAAGGATCTCTCTGTGTTGTTGCTAGAGCCTTGACCCTACTTCTTGTTGGGTTTTTTTCACTTGCCGACAGTGTCAACGCAATGAAAATGGGATCAGAAAAATGTGCTGGTTTTCTTCTAGCGTGGTGTGAAGTTGCAATTTCAGAGCTGGCTATTTTTGTCTCTCCATATGCTCCCCCATCAGCTGGGGCTGAGCAATCTCCTGCTTCTTGCTGCCATGGGAAGCGTCTGTCAGAGCCACGAGTCCCATCAACACCTCTCACCCATCAGGGAACAGAGTTTTCTCTCGGTGACAGGTCCAGCAGTAAACATCTCCCTGGTGAGCCTTCACTTGTGGTCCTGCAGATCACTCAAAAGCACTTTGCTGTTAATGGGGAGGCTCAATTATTGATGGAATGGGGCTCAAGGACCTCAGACCTCCCGTGAAGGAGCATCCTGAGCGTTCCTACTGTTTTATCCTACAATTGCAGCCCATCACATCAATGATCCCACCAACAAGTTTCCTTCCACCTTACAGGAGGATAATAACCCGCAATTAGAACTGCCTGAAAAAAATGCCATTTGTTGTTTCAGTTCTGTTGGAAGCTGCTGTTTTGCTTGTAAATTTTCCTATGAGTAGGGGAAGGTTTCGTGTTGGGAAACTCAGACAAAAGAATACAGGGGAAAAAAAAATAAATCTCCCCATTTGCTGCCTGGCTGGGTTTAAACAAAACAAGACCCTTCAGCTTTCCTGCTGCATTCTGTGAGCATCACTGGAGGAGGTGAAAGCCAGATTATTATTATTATTATTATTATTTTCTTTTAGCTAACATGAGAAGTTTTTGCTGGGAGAGAAGCCAAAACCTGGTTCACTTCTTGGTTTGAAAATAAGATTTTAAAAGAAAAGCAGATCCAAACCTGCAGAGTTTGTCTATAGCTGTGGTGGGGCTGGATGGAGGTGGGACTTTTGGTGCCTTTTCTGTGAAATGAGGATGCTCTATAATGCAGAATGTTTTTCTTTATTTCAAAAACCATATTTTTATTGAGCACCTAGATGGCAAAATCCCCCTCCTTTGCTATAGCCTTTCAGTAAGAGATCATAGAGTCATTGAAGGGTTTGGGTTGGAAGGGACCTTCAAGATCATCCAGTTCCAACCCCCCTGCCATGGCAGGGACACCTCCCACTAGAGCAGGTTGCTCCAAGCTCCATCCAACCTGGCCTTGAACACCTCCAGGGAAGCTGGATGGGGTTTGGAGCAACCTACTCTAGTGGGAGGTGTCGCTGCTCATGGCAGGAGAGTTGGAACTAGATGATCTTGAAGGTCCCTTCCAACCCAAACCCTTCTATGAAGGGGTCATTGTGAGAAGGAGGGAGTTGGAGGTGAGCTCCAGAGGAGCTCCAGGGGATGGCACAGCCGTATCTTCTGAGGGACAGAGGTTGAAAGATGGAGGCTCCTCTGTAGTTTGGGAGATCCTTTTCTTTTGAAGGCCAAGAGAATGGGAGGAGTGTCCAAGTGAGCTGAGCTGAGACAATTCCTTACCTTCACCCACAACCAAAGGGCAGAGAGCTATTTCTGTAAGCTTAGCAGCCGTTCACTCCTGATCATATTCCAATTATAAATGGATAAGATAATGCAGGCTATTAAAATAACTTTTTTATCAGGGTTACTGGAGGAATAAGACAATTTAATGTTGACACACACACACCTCCAGGGTGAATCCTGGAGGCTGCACAGCGAGCTGTCCTCAAGGATGGCTCTAAGGATGCTCCAGGTCCATGGATGCCCTTGGAAAGCCCAGCGTAGCCTGTCACGGTTTGATCCTCCATGAAAGCAGCATGTTGTTGAAATATTAAAGTTATCTCCATAAGTGCAGGGACACATTCCTGCTCCGTGTCCTGCTTAATGCAGCTTTAGTGGATTGGTCACCTCGTGCTGCATGAATCATGGAAATAGTGATTCAGTGATGTTGACAAGGAGAGAAGCAGAGCATTAAGTTCTGCTGCTTGTCCCCTCTTGGTATTTGTGGTGCTCCTGCAGCCACTGAGGGCTCCTGGTGATGCTTTTTGTGACCTGCATGTTGAGAATGGATCTTCCAGAATGGAAATATGGACTGAGCTGCTTTGGGAGAGTCGTTATTCTGCGGGTTAAAAATGTTTTTAAGTGATGCAGGTAAGGAGCTGGGCTAGTTCCTGGTGCTTTGGCTTCTTCTGTGGAAGAAGTTGTCTAGAACATGGACTAGGCTGGAAGCTCTTTGTCCAAATGGTTTGGCTTTGTTCTGTGCTCATGGGGAGCAGGATGAATTAGTAGCAGTGAGAGGAGTGATGCACACAGAGAGGACCTGTCTGTAATGTCCTTTAAAAGAGGTTGTGGTGAGGCTGGGGTTGGGCTCTTCTCCCAAGGAACTAATGACAGGACAAGAGGTGATGGCCTCAAGTTGCACCAGGAGAAGTCTAGATTGGATCTGAGGAAGTTCTTTCCTGCAAGAGTGGTCAGGCCTTGGACCAGGCTGCCCAGGGAGGTGGTGGAGTCACCATCCCTGGAAGGGTTCAACAAATGAGTAGATGTGGAGATTTGGGACATGTTCTGGGGGTCAGGGAGAGGTTGGATGAAGGTTGGACTTGATGATCCTGGGGATCTTTTCCAACCTGAATGATTCTATGAAATTGATGTGTTGAGTTCCCAGCATCTCACTTTTTGGATCAAGTGAAGTGCAGTGTAGGTCAAGTGACATAATCTGCTGCAAAGAACTTGAGTGAAGCTGTGATTGTACTTAAAATTAACCCCAGCAACTCTTTGCAAATCACTTCCACTGGTGTTTCTCTTCAGCTTCATGGAACTGGGCTTTTGGTTCCAAACCACAAACCTCGAGTCCCTTTTGATTGTATTTCAAGCTTTTCCCAGAGACAGAGGCAAAAAGGTGCAAACAAACCCTTTGGAAACCAGGGGCCTTTTAAGAAATAAAGAGCATATTTTTGAGGGCAATGCAGGACTCCTTGGAAGCAGCTTCCCCAATAGCTGGGGGGGTCTGAGCTGCTCCATCGCAGGGCTCCCATGACCAACACCCTTGGCTCTTCTCCAGTGAGCAGCTCCACTGCTCAGTGTGAGGACACGGAGCTTTGTGATGCTTCATCAGACATTTTAGGCATGAGGCAGCTTGGAGACAAAAAAAAAATCTTGATTTCCAAGCCTTGAGCTCCCAGAACAAATTTACCAGTCGTCTGTTGTGCTTGGCTGGAGGTCTTGAACTTCCACTGCCGTGTCTGCTGGAGAGATTAACCTTTGTGCTTCTGGGAGCAAGAGGGCAGGCAAGGGCAAGTATAAAGCTGAGAGAAGGTACCAAAATAGCCCAGAAGGCACAAAGCATCCGTCACAAACCTTATTTCCACTCTGGATGAGCCCAGAAACAGCCCCTGCGTGTGCAGAGGAAGGGACAGAAACAGGGAGGGAGCTACTGATATTTTACTATTAAAGCTGGTTTAGTTTTCCAGCCCCTAAATCTTTCTCTATCCCTTATTCCCTTTCTCTTCCTCTTTGCAAAGGGACCAGCGTTGTCAGAGACCATCTGTCATTTGTCTAGTGCCTGGCCCAGCCCTAACCCTTGGCATGGAGAACTCTCTTATTCATTGCTGAAGCTGTGGAGATACCCACACGTGCTGCACTTGGCTACCAGCACCTTAACTACCACCTCCCTGCATGTGGAAAGCTGGATCATCCAACAACCTGCTGTGTTGAAGTCCCCTCCAAAACCTTGTTAATTAAGAAGAACTCCTGAAAATAGCTCCAGCCACCCCAAGGAATTTCTTCCACAAAGTTTCTCCTTCCTATGAACACAAAGAAACCCAGGTGTGATTTTCTGCTGCCTTCAGCACATCCAACTGCTTCTTGCTATGGTGGCAAATGGAGTGAAAGGGAAGAAAGGGGAGTTGAGAAGAGGAGCCCTCGTGGTGGTTGGGTGGGGGAAGGTGTCTGAACTCCCAGATAAATCCCTGATTTAATGGTGTGGAGCATTTGCTTAGCACAGCCCCTGCTGGAGCTGCCACCACCGGGGTGTGACACGGCAGCAGGAGAAGCAGGGCTCTGATTTCTCTCCAGCAGTCAAGTGCTGCTGCTCAGCTCCTGGCTGAGGGGAAGGCTCTGCTAGGAAATAACCACCCATTTCCAAACCCTCCCTGGTTGGCTGAGAGGAGAATGAGTTGCACTTAATTCTGCATGGATAAGCACGTGATGAACTCAAATGGAGTGGGGTCATGGAAAGGAGTTTGGTGGCTCTTTGTGGCCTCATGCATGACACAAGCTGTGCTAACAATTTGGGAAATAAAATGAGATGGACTACTGGTGAACCTTTCCAGACCTAGCAGCTCTAATTTTATTATTTTATTTTATTTTTCAGATTAAAATGCGTGAGCACCTTGGGGAAGAACAACTACGCTTGATTATTGCAAGGCAACCACCTTTCACGTGATGGAAGAGAATGGTTGGACTTGATCTTCTAGGTCCTCTCCAACCCTAGCAATTCTGTGGAAGACCAGAGCAATGCACAATCAAAGCTGGTGAGAATGAAGCCACCATCATCTGGCAGCTTCTGGTGTGAGGGAGGATTCAGCATCTGATGAGTGAGTAAAAAAGATGTTACTGATTGTTCTGGGTAGTCCATAATAAACCCAATGGTGATTCTTGCATTTGCCACAAGAATAATCAACTCTTCCCTTGTTTCAATGTGAATTTATTCCTGGTGGGACTGGCTGTGATTCTGTCTTAAGACATGGTGACTCTGACTGCTGCTATTGCTTGTGTTGGAGGACAGAAAAGAGAATGTCAACTGTCACCTCTGCTCCATGGCTTCCAACGAGAGGGTTTCCTTCCAAGCCATGCTCTCTTCTTCTGCTTCAAGCTTTTGTGGCTCACAAATGTGTTTCTTTGTGTTGGTGCTCGTGGTGGGCCTGGTTGTTGGCATTAATGAAAGAGAACAACTCCTCACTTGATGGTTAAAAATGTCCCTGGTCACTGTAGGGAGGTTGGACTAGATGACCTCTAAAATCCCTTCTAACCCAAACCACTCTGGGATCAGGGGAGTTGGGCTGACCACGTCCTAACGTAAGAATTTGGACCAACTCTGCTCTGGCCAACACTGACCATACACCATGGACTTACCCCAGTGTTGCTGTGCCAGGAACCAGCCTTGGTGGCAGCACTTGAACGTGTTTTCTGTGATAATTAATCATGCTTATAAACCATAATTGCCTTTTGGACTGTGCCTCTGTCATGCTCCCTTTTCTCTACTGTTTTTTTGGGGTATTTTTTTGGAATTAATCCAGTGTGGGACATTCTTGGCTTAATTTGCCTAGCAGGGTGAGCTGGGTAGGGAAGAGGTGCTCACCTGAGGTGGTTTAGGAGTGCTACAGCCATTAACAAATTACCTTTTCTCCTCTGATCAATGTCTGCCTGCAGCTCTTGTCCAGTTTTAGGGGAGGGCAATGATTCTTATTTATCTGGAACTCTGAAATCTGTAGCAGAAAACAGACCTGGGGAAGGCTTAAGTCAGCAGAACGACCACCTCTTAAATGTAGGACAGGGGATCTAAATGCCTAAAATCATCTAAATACCTAAATGATCTAAATTTTTTTTTTTGGCATTTGGTGCCCCTTTTACCTTTTTATTATTGCATTTTACCATTAGTGCTCCCTGGTAAATGTGCATCTTCTGCTCTTGGGATGCAACCCCAGCCCCACCTGCCTGCTTGGAGTAATCGTAGTTGAAACCACCATAAATTGTGGTTGAAAACTAAGCTGGGTAATAAAACTGTAAGGGAATATAAATAGCTTAAAGGGTGAGGCACAGAGGATGGGTAGTAATGGGGACCTCTACCAGAGGGAGCTTGGCAGGCAAAGGAGAGAATGAGAAGAGTGAGAGAACATTGAACCTGCTGGAGACAATCTGGGCAGAGCTTAGAAGAAGAAACTGAGAGGATCAGACAAGGAGAAACCAGCTTGACAGAGCCAAGAGGATTCAGAAATGAATTTTCACCTGTAGGGATAACATCTCCTCATCTCATGCCCTGGGAACCTGGGCTGGCCCAGGTTGCCCAGAGAGGTGGTGGCTGCCCCATCCCTGGAACCATTGCAGGGGGGGGTGGGCTCTGAGCAACCTGCTCTAGGTGCAGATGTCCCTGCTCAGTTGGACTAGATGACCCTGAAAGGTCCCTTCCCACCCAAACCATTCCATGCTTCTATGAAATCTGGAGACCCTTCAATGAGCAAAGTGAGGGGTGATTCCTCCTGACAGTGTCTGCAGAGAAGGCTCCTTTGTAGAGCCTTACAAAGATGACAGGAGAGCCCACAGAGCTCCTGCACCACCACTTGCTGACAGAATGGCTCCTGGTTGAGGTATTTAGGAGGGTTTGCTGCTGAAATAACACCCAGCCCCAGCATCTGGTACTTAGAGATAAGCAAACAGCCCAAGGAAAATCAGCTCAATGCCACCACCCTGTGCAGAGGGAGATGGGAAGCTCATAAACAAGCTTTCTTGGTGATTCACCAGTGGCTCCTTCAGTAGATCATCATGAATTTACACCTGCGTTGGGTGAATTACAGCTCAGAAAACACCCTGTTCCTTCCCAGCCCTTACAAGGAGGAGGTGTTTTCCCTTGGAAAATGGGGGGAGTGTTGGGCTTCTGCCCCTAAAAGCAATTTGTTAGCCCAGCTATTTCTGAAGCCTTATTTTGAAGTGTATTAGTGGGCTTGAAAGCAATTTTAAGACCCCTTCTCCTACACACAGCATCGTTTTGCTTTCCCTATGAGTAGCTTATTAATTCAGCATTTACAGAATCTGTTGCCTTGTCCAGAAAACGTGAGGAAAAGGCTTTTCCTCTTTATTACAGGAACAGTTTAGTGCAAGAAAACCAACCCCTGGTGCTTTTGGTTGTAACCAGGGGATGGCTTTTGACAAGAACTTGGGGGGCTGGAACTAGATGATCTTTAAGGATTAGAAGACCTTAAAAGGTCCCTTCCCCCTCAACCCACTCTGTGGTTCTTGGTGCAGATGTTTGTCTGCCCCTTTAGCTGTGAAGGATGGAGGAAGATGAAGGAGGAGCCAGCAGCAGTTCCCCTGAAGGCTGATAGCTGGAGCAGCAGAGATCTGTCATCTCTTCACAGCCTGGTTCCCAGTGCAGCCCCATCCCCTGCATGTAAAGGAGGCCATGTCAGCCATGAAATATTGGAAGCCTGACTCCAGCACAAAGCTCCCTGACAATTTAATAAGAATCCCTCGTGATGCTTCACGAGCTCTTTCATGGTTCTGACACGACGCCTGAGGCAGGATGGATGAGATGGGCTCCCAGGCACTTTCCAGGAGGGAATTGCCCTGGCCCATAGCTCTGAGCCAGCAAACCCTCTCTCTCCATCACCATGGGCTGATGCTTCCCCCCTGTAAACCCAGGCTAACCTCATCTTCCCCCACCCTTTCTCCTGCCACCAGACAAGATAAAGGATGCTCCTGTTGCCTCCTCAGATGGCTGGCACATAATCCTTGGTGGGACGTGGGGTTTAATAAATGCAGAGCTCTATGGCTCGTGTAGGAACGCTTTGTATCCTTCACCTAATCACAGAGAGTCAACAGGCATGAAGAGAACCTTTTATATACTGATTTTTCCCAGATCTGTGAGTGCATCCCAAATAAATCTTAGGAGGTGGTTGCATTTGTCTTCTGCATGGTCGATGCTCGGCTTGCAGGGAGCTGAGACATCTGGTTATGATGAAGTGAGCAAGGAGTGGCTGGAGAAGGGATGCTCTGATTGCCTCTTCTCTCAGCCCATCATTTCTGAAAGGGGCTGACATCAGATTTAATAAATATTCAGTTAAAAGGGGAGCAAAATGTTTTCTGCAAAGCTTCAGCTTTTGGCTGGGGGGTGAAAAAGAGAGAATACTATAATATTTCTGATTTCTACATAGAAAGAGGGGGGGAAAAAGGGAAAATATTAGAATATTTCTGATTTCTAGGGTAGATTTCTTAAGAGCTGGGATGACTGTACCTGGAATAAAATCCCAGACTGATATCCTTGATCGCTACCTCAAGACAGGCTCTTAAGTCACACGTGGCAGCAAATTCCCCATCAGAACTTCACCCTGGTTCCAGAATGGGGAATAAATGTGTGACTGGATGATAAACAGATATATAATGCAGAGGTAAAGATTTGATGGGATGATAAACAGATATATAAAGCAGAGGTAAAGATTTGTCTGGACGATAAACAGATATATAATGCAGAGGTAAATATTTGATGGGATAGTAAACAGATATATAATGCAGAGGTAAAGATTTGACGGGATGATAAACAGATATATAATGCAGAGGTAAATATTTGACGGGACAATAAACAGATATATAGCATAGAGTCTAAAGGGGAAGATGAAATTGAGCAGGGCAGACAAAACCAGCTGTACCACAGAAATGGGATATTTGGGTCTGATCCTGGAGGTCCTATCCAACCATAATGATTCTAGGAACCTTGGTCTGGATAAGATGGTCCAGCACCATGTCCAGCTGAATTTTAAGTGTCCAGTGCTGGGGACTCCACCACTTCCCTGGGGAGACTGATTTTTCTCTTTGTGAGAAGTTTTCCTCGTGTGTCCAATTGGAATAACTTGTGCCCATCACCAGCATCTTTTCCATGTGACTCCTTGTCAGTTTGTCTTCTCCTAGATAGATTTAGAGCTTCTCTCAGAGACTCCTCTGCTTTCTGCTGTCTCAGATGAGGATGTTAGAGCCATGGTAGAAACCCGACCATTGGAAAGGGCCAACTTGAGCCATTAATGCTGATTTAATAATGACAAAGCTCCTGCTTACAAAGAACCCTTTGATATTTGAGGGGCTTGCAAACGAGCAGCACACAGCTGAAGTTCAGAGCAGATCATCTGCAAATGTTTGCACACAAACACTGTGCCCCCCGGGGCTGAGGGACTGCATCTGTTCCAAAAAACCCCTAAAACAACACAATTCCCCCCAAACTTAATTAAATTGAGTATCAACAGTGATTTGGAAGGAGCATGGTTAGCAATTAGAAAAGCTTTGACTGCTGGCAGAGAGGTGCTCTGAGAGAGAGGTCTTGGAGAAGAAGGTGATGAGCAGCCAGAAATATTATTCATGAGCCTTCAGTTGGCTTTTAAGTAGGAGTTTGCTTTGATTGCTGCTTCATAGACCTGAGTGGCAATGATCTGTCAAAAAGGGATATTTCATCCCTGGTCCAGGGAACTTTCCTCAGGAGCTGTTTGCTGTCTCGTTAGGAGGTTATTGACTGTTGGATTGTGCCTGTGAAATGGGGCTGGGAGTGCTCAGGAGCTCTGTGGAGGTGCAGGGGGTTGAGCTGGGTGAGAAAAAGGCTGGGAGTCATCAGGCAGAAGTCTTCTGGAGGAGGATGAGCTGAGTGGTGGGTGACAGGCCAGGTGTTGGCCATGGGGAAGCAAAGAGCATCCTAAGAGCTGAAGAACTTTCTCCTCCTCTTCAGGTGGAACCTCCTGGGTTCCACTTGGTGCCCGCTGCCCCTTGGCCTGTCCCTGGGCACCACTGACAAGAGTCTGGCCCCAGCCTCTTGCCCCCACCCTTTAGCTCTTGCTCAGCATTGATCAGATCCCCTCTGAGGCTTCTCTTGTGCAGCTCAGCAGCCCCAGGGCTCTCAGCCTGTGCTGGGCACAGAGATGCTGCAGTCCCTGTGACACGTGTGTGCTCCTGCACATGAGTCCATCACAAGGCAGAAGATGCCCTTGGATGCCCACCTGTGATGCAGGGTGACCAAGCAGCCTTCAGCAGACCCGAGGGTGCAGACATTTGACCATGACACTTGTCCATTGGCTGTGCCTTGTGTTGCCAAGGTGATGGATTCCCAAAGGCCAAACCTGTGCTGGGCTTTCAAAGGCTGGGTAGTTTCATTTGATCTGCAGAGCAGGGGGAGAGACGGGCACAGAACCAGTGGCTATTTTGTTCTCTTTTGTTTTCCTTCTGCATTCCAACCTGTCTCATCCTGGCGACTGGATTCGTTGGGTTAAAATCTCAGGGTGAGTCTTGACTGGGAGTCAAGACACTTTTGAGCCACTAAAGCATTTTGGCACAAAGGCATCTAAACACTGAGCCTGTGATTTCTTTGACATTCTCTAATTCACAGGCAGAGTGATGCAATGGGGTTGACTTTTGAAGACCCTGCTGTGCTCTGGTGGTATCCACGGGCATCAGGATGCTGCTCACAAAGGGTCTTGGCTACAAGCAATAGCTCTGGCTCCGTGTGGCTCCTTGGAGGAGTTCAGTTTGCAGAGGGAGGTGGGGAACACGTGCAATTACCCCAGCTCCAGCCTGGAGAACAACCTGGCACAAGGAATGACTTGTGGAGTCCTGGTTTTTAATCCTGCTAGGGTTGGAATAAGCTCACAGCTTTTTCCGTGGCCTTTCTGGTGACTCCTTTAAGTTTAATGCTTTTTATCCTCGGCTCAGAAGGAAAAGGTCCTGACTCAGCTGCTCTGACCCCACAGAGCAGTGAAGGACCTTGCAGTGAATTTCAGCTTAATCTCCCCCAAATGCTGCTGTCGTGGTTGAGGGAATGCAAGAACTAAACTGGCTGGTGCTCAGGTTTTGCAGATATTTATGTCAAACATGTTTTGCCTGCAAAGAGTGTAAGTGATGATGCTCAGAACTGGGCTAAATAATTCTACATTTTTCTCTTGCTCTTTAACTGAGCCTGGGCTGTTCCTGATCACTCCTATTTTGCCATGCCCTTGGTGTTCATTAGGTGGCTGCTCTACCATTTCAGGGGCCTTGGAAGAAGACAGGTGATTTATTTAAAGTTCCTTTTCCTCTGCAGAAACGTGGTCTGCCAAGACTTCAGGTAAGTATCACCCTGGTTGCTTATTTTCAGCTGAGAGGGCTGTGATGTACCTATAGCCCTTTTCACCAACTGCTATTTCTGGTCTGCCCAGAAAGCCCCATCCCTGGAAATTTTGAAGGCCAGGTTTGATGGGGCTGTGAGCAACTGACGTAGTGGGAGGTGTCCCTGCCCATGGCAGGGGGTTGGAACTAGATGATCTTTAAGGTCCCTTCCAACCCTGACAATTCTATGATTGGGGACTAAGCCTGTGTGCCTGGCCAGCTCCTGCAGTGGGGCTGATGGATGATGGTTGAGATCCAACCCTCCAATCCCACATCAGAGCCCTCAAACAAACGTCTCCTTGTCTTCCATGAGCAGGTTGTTATGGAAATAGCAGCAACGTGCTGCTGAATCTCCATCTGCTTGGGTCAGAGGTTGCTCTCACATAACCTGTTGGAGAGCATGTCTGTCTCCTTGTCTTGGCTGCCCTTTGCCTGCATGGTTGTGTGGTCCTCTGTAGGTGCCAGCACCTCATCCATCACCTCCCAGCTCCTGGGATGCTGCCTGCGTGTCAGAAGATGTCAGTGTTGGTTCTGGCTGCTCTTCTCCTGTTGCAGCTGCTCGTCTGCTTCTGCAGGCAGCTGAAAAAAAAAGAAAAACACTTATTTTTATACCTGTGCTTCCCTCTTGCCCCTGGGTTTGTGTCATCTTGTGCTGCTGGCCCAGTGCACCACGGACCTTCCCCTGCTTCCATGTCTGCTGCCCTCACGCTGACCGAGCTGTCGCTTGGGATCTGCAGCTCCCTCCCTCCTCTCCTCTTGGCTGGTGCTGAGGCTTTCACAGAGCTGGAAGCCTGAGTCTTGTCCTCAGGGCTGTCACTGGAGCTGCCGTGGGTAGAGCAGCTCTGGGTGGGGAGTCTCGTTTTGGGATGTAACACGGTTGGCGTGGTTCAGGTTATTTTGCAGTTCATGTTCCAGTGTTCACTGTCTGTCAGGAACAGCAAGACATCCTTTCTTCTGCCTCAGCTGGGGCTGCTTCTAACGTGTTCTGAAATGTGCTGCTGCTGAGAGCCTTTGTTTTGTCTGGTATCCGAAGAGCACAGGGGGAGGAGAAAAATAAAGGTAAAATTCTGCTTTTAGGCAATATACACTGACTGTCCTATTGCTCCCCACAACGCCCTGCAAGGAGCCAGGTGGGGCTGGGATCTTCTCCCAGGGGACAAGTGATAGGACAAGAGGAAACAGCCTCAGGGTGCCCCAGGGGAGGTTGGGGTTGGAGCTGAGGAACAATTTGTTGCTGTTTGGGGTTGTGAAGGGCTGGGCAGGGCAGTGGTGGAGGCCCCATCCCTGGAGACATTCAAGGTCAGGCTTGCTGGGGCTCTGAGCAACCTGATCTAGTTAGAGATGTCCCTGCTGGCTGCAAGGGGGTTGGACTAGATGGTGTGGAAAGGTCCCTTCCAACCCAAACCAGTCCATGATTCTCTGATCCTCAGAATCAGAGCAGTCCATGTGTGCCTGACCCACATCCTTCCTTTGTCATTTGGGAGGCTCTAGTTGACACTAAGAGGTTTCCCTGCTGGGATCTTGTGGCCACTGACCATTTTCTGTGTGTCCTTTCAATCCTGGGAAGTGTCTCCTCTCAAGTGTTGTGTTACCTGCTGGTTTGTTCCCCTCTATTGACACATTCTTTAACAGCCCCTGGCATTGAGTGACAGCTGAAAGCTTTGCTGCCTTATTTCTTGTGAAAGGTTCCTAACTGGAGTGAACTGTGCTTAGAGAGAAAGACATTTGGCCTGGGGTTTAACCTTCAGAGTGCTGGGAGCAGGGAAAATTGACTTGAGACATTGAATACACCCAGAAAGCTGCCAAAGGAGAGAGATGGAGGGGGCCTGAGGCAAAGGGCAGCCTACAAGTGGTCCAGATGTCTTTGAGGTTGCAGGAGTGGTGGAAGGGCTGTGAATTTGCTCAGGGCTTTTTTACACCTTGTATTTGCATGGGTAGTGATTCTGCCCCTCTACTCAGCTCCTGTGAGAGCCCACCTGGAGTACTTGTGGCCAGCTCTGGAGCCCCCAGCACAAGAAGGACATGGACCTGTTGGAGAGGGTCCAGAGGAGGCATACAAGGATGATCAGGGGGCTGGAACATCTCTGCTATGAAGACAGGCTGAGACAATTGGGCTTGTTCAGCTTGTTCAGCCTCTAGACCCTTCCCCAGCTTTGTTGCCCTTCTCTGGCCACGCTCCAGCCCCTCAAGGTCCTTCTGGGAGTGAGGAGCCCAAACCTGACCTCAGGATTTGAGGTGCATCCTCCCCAGTGCCCAGTCCAGGGGGACAATCCCTGTCCTGCTCCTGCTGCCCACACCAGTGCAGCTCCAGTAAGAAGCTGGTCTCTGCCAGGGGAAACTGGAGCTGCTGTGCCCCTGCCATGGACAAAAACCCATCACCCAACTCCTCTGCATCCTCCCAACCTCCTCCCTCCCTCTGCACCATGCTGGGGAGCTGCCCTGCAGGCTGCAGCCCCAGGCAGGGGTTTTGTGCTTGCTGCCTGGGTTTTTCTGCTGCATCAGCGCTGACTTGATCAATACTGTGCTGAGCTTATGATTCCCTGCAATGTGCCATCATCTAGCAGGCAAAGGCAGTGACAGCTCAGACAAACACCCCAGGCAAGGCTTCTGGAGCAGAGCTGGGGTGCTCCTGGAGCTCCTATAGATGTTGCATCCTCCAAGTACTCAAAGGGCAAAATCCCAAAGGTTTCCTTCCATGGAATTGTGGCCACCTTATATTTGCACGTGCAGTTGAGGGGTTGCAGGTCTGTTTGTTTCAGTCCCTTTATGTCAGTTCTTTCATCATATTAAGGGATTGATTTGGTGTAGCTAGAAAATGGTGTTGAGGGGATTTATTTTCACATCTCCTGATCTAAAGCTGGAGATGATTTGCTTAGCAGGGAATCTCTATTTAGGAAGGAGAAGGAAGGACCTAATTTTCTGTCTGTCTGTGGCTTCCTAGGATTATTATCCAAAACTGAAGGTGGGGTTGAGCTAAATATTTGCATAATGATGTTTTCCCTCTGGATTTCTTCATCTGTCGTGGTGGTTCAGATCCAGCTCAGCAGAAGGTATCAAGAGGAGCAGAAGAGGACCCACCTGGCTGACCATCCAAGCTGGACCTGAGATGCCAGGTGGGTTGGAGGGTGCAGACAAAGAGGTTCTACACAGGAGGGCAGCAGATGATGCTCATGCCCTTCTGTGAATTTAGGAGCATAAGTGGCTGTGATGATTTGGAGTTGGGCAAAACCACCTTTACGTGGTCAAATTTATTCCGTTTAAAAGTGACCAATTGCATTTTGCCTGAACCCAATGGAGAGGAGCTAAATAAAATGGTTGAGTTAAGCTAATAGGGGATTATCCCTGTGGAGTCTTGCCCTGGCTTAGCAAAACTGGTTTGAAAAGCAGCCCTTAAAGCACCAGCGCTTAATAAGTGGAGGAGCTGTAGGGGGGAGGGATTAGGATTCCTGGTGATGGATTAGATGTGGGAGCCTGGGCAGAATGTGTTGGAGGTGGATGAAATTGTGTGTTGTCTAAATGTGTGTCTAATAAGGTGTGAGCACATCCACAAGGTCCTAACTACACTTAGTAGACTCCAATTCCCATCTCTTGCACCTTGAGAGGTCCAAAACACCAAGAGAAACCCGTGCTTTTAATTAATGGCATTTTCTGATGGCCTTTCTGGTGATTTAAATGGTTTTGAAGGAGCAATTTCAGGAAGCCAACCCAGTTTGGGGAGTTTCTCGGGCTCAACTTCAAGCAGTGTTTCCACTTAATGGTTATGTCCAATAAATTCCAATTAATAGTGGTGTCCAAACTCCCTCATTACCCTGCCACAAAGAGTTTAGTAATATATGAGTAAATGACTTCAATTCTTCCCAGTTCCATTAGCATATTAAACTACAATTATCATATTCCCATATTTCAACCATTCTGAGGTTTTTACCCTGTAACATTGGAATTTCTTTCCATGAAGGTCTGCAAAAATAAAAAAAAGGGGAACTCATCTGCATAAAACTCTGTTGGGTTTGAAGAGAGCTGAATCTGCTATTTAGAAATGAATATTTTACAGTCTGCATTAGGAAGAGGCAGCTTTAGCTGAGTAGGATATAGTTCAATTAAAAAAAAATAAGAGAGAAAAAAGGTTTCTCCTTTAGAACTGGCTGATCTCACCTATGTGGCTTTGTTAATGAAATTAAAAAAAGAGATTTCTTCATGCTAATAGGCAGAAATAATTAGTCTCAAGAGAGTGTTGTGGGGAAAAGGAAGCTGTGGTGGTGTTCCTCAGAAATTCCCTCTGTTCTACTGGCTTCCTAAGGAATGTTAAAAGCATGTTTTGAACAGGTCTGTGCAGAATCAGAAATCATAGAATCATGGAATGGGTTGGGTTGGAAGGGACCTCACAGATCATCTAGTTCCATGGGCAGGGACCCCTCCCACTAGACCAGGTGGCTCCAAGCCCCATCCAACCTGGCCTTGAACACCTCCAGGAATGGAGCATCCACAACTTCCCTGGGCAACCTGTGCCAGTGTCTCACCACCCTCAGAGTGAAGAATTTCCTCCTAATTTCCAATCTAAATCTCCCTTTTACCAGTCTGAAGTGATCACCCCTCACCCCATCACCGCAAGCCCATGTAGAAAGTCCCTCCCCAGCTTTCAAAAACACTAAGAAAAGTATTAATTAATCATAATAGGAAAGTAAGCTCCAAACTAACAAGATGTCCAAGTGAGCAAAGTATTTTTTTATTTCTTTTTTTTCCAGTACAGCCCCTTTGACAAAAGGCTGGTGGGACATCAAAGATGTTGAGCACTCTGGGCCACTGGTGGCACGTGAGGCTGAAGAGTCAACTGAAGCCAAACTGCTAAATCTGGAGGATTTAAGGGTTTTACTGTCTCAGTAACAGGACCACGTTGTTAGTGGGGATGCTGCAGTGAAAAGTCTCTGCTGGGTATGGTTTAAAATGAAAAAAAATAGCAGTGAGATAGCAGAGTAAGGAGAAAAAGCTGTGAGAGAGCCCTTCAGGGCCAATCTCAGCAACATCTGAAATCAATGATGCAGCTTCAACAGGAGCCCTGAGTGGTATTTGTTAAAAAGAAGTTGCTAAACTAGACATAGTGGAGAAGAGGAAGACAAATGGTGAAGGCTGAGGGGAGCAAATCTCTGCTCTGAGGAGCATCTGGAGGCACCTTTTGCTCTCAGGTGGGACATAAGGTGTGAGCTTGTCTGTAAAGGGCAGTTTGAAAACACTCGTGTCCAGCCCTGGTGCCTGAGGAGGGAATTCAATGGAGCTAAAAGGCAAGAAATGCTGAGAGGAGAAAAAAAAATCCTCCTTTATGCCATTTGTACTAAGCCAAATGGTGCAGCTAATGGCAGAATCAGCATTACCAAGTGCATGCCTGGCTGGGTAATTAAAATAGTTGGAGTTTTTATAATTAAAAAGGGAAAGGGAATCCCCTTTCATGGTGTTTAAACCCATCTCCACCTTCCTTTGTGTCAGGAGCAGATTATTCCACCTGGCTATTAGTGGATGTTTCATGTAAGTCCCTTTCAGAGTCTCCTCTGCTGGAGAGAAGTAATTTGGCTCCGTTCCAGGCTGGGAATTTCTCCGCTCCTGCCTGCGATTTATATTCTTGGGGAGGAGAATTGAACGTGATCCTCAGTGGAGGCAAATTATCCCTGGTCTGCTGGAAGTGCTCTTGGAGGGTTTGTGCAGAGCCAGCACTTGTGCTATTGTGTGTGGTGGTGTCGAACAGGAGATGAGCACGTTGGGTACCTGCTCCTCTGGCTCCTGCACGGGATTATGGAGTTAGAGAGGTTAGCAGGAGGATTTGTAAAGTGCTCAGGTAATTGTGCTTGAGCTACCTTGATTAATTGTGCCCAGCTTGAGGAGCTGAGCAGCAGAAAGGAAGGCTGAGGAGATACGTGGCAATGGAGTCATATAGTTGGGTGGCTATTCTTGCTTATTAATCTCATTAAACTATTTAGATCCTCATTTTTGGTTTTATCCCTCCTAGATAAATCAAAAACCCCTGAAAATGTATTACTGATAATACATTAACAGTAAATTCAGTTTATCAGTAAACTGAATTTACTGTTGATGTATTACTGATAAACTGAATTTACTATTTAGAAAAGAATGTATTACTGATAAACTGAATTTACTATTAATGTCTTACTGATAAACTGAATTTACTATTAATGTCTTACTGATAAACTGAATTTACTACTTAAAAGAAGGAGTTTTTATACATCAGGAATCATTATTTTAGAGAAATTTCTCTTAATTATGTTGTGGTGGTAACAAGGAGCTCATTGAAACATCTTTGTATGAGCCAGACACCCAGATAAATTGTTATTCACTGTGCAAAGACAAATAGGTGGACAAATTGAGCACTATAAAAATGCAGATAAAAATGTATCAAGATGTAAAATAGATTCACTGGCATTCTAGCTGATTTTTGACAGCATTAGGAGATAATTCTTGACTGATCTGCAGTAATGTTTTTTTTGTGCTGCTCTCAAGAACCTGCTTCCCCCAGTTACAATTTATTCTGCATCTCATCGATCACTGCAGGATGGTCCTTGGCAGGATGGTCCTGGTTGGGGTTGTGTGCAGGCAGACTGTGTTATCTCAAAGGTTTTGAATGAGATCACGCCATGGGTTTAATCTCCACATGGAATTCCCAGTGAGTTTTGGGAGCCCTTGTTCCTCTTGGCTGAGTTCTGTGGCTGGAGAAGGTGGAGCTGTGTGGCTGCAATAGAGTTTTTTTCTGTGAAAAGCACTTTTTTTTTTTCTATAGGAGCCTTATAACAAAACCAGACTGAGGATTTCTGTGTGCCCAGCCTCTTTGCCATGTGCAGGACGTAAAATGGTCGAGGTATTTGTGGGTTTATGGAGGGACTGGGCACTTTAAGCCTTCTGGATTTAAGAGAGGAAGAGACCTGCACAAAAACTTGCCACAATTCAGCAGAATTCCCTGAAAAGGGAGCTCAGGGGCTGCAGATTTCACTTGTCTTGCAGGATTGTCACGTTGCTTGGCTGAGCAACCCAACCATGGCCAGAGCAACAACCTTGGGCACCAGTCCTCCCATAAATGAGGTTTTGGGAGTTTTTTGAGCAGCTCTTGAAAGCCACGAGACATGAAACCAAATTTGTGTGTGATTTCCTTACTGGGACAGGATGTTTTCTGTCTGGTAGGTAGAGTTTTCTTGCAAACCCATGCAGAAATTACACTTTGGCTGGTTATGTCCTCCAGAAATCTGTCAAAGAGCTTCTGGAGCTCTAGTGGAGTCAGAAAGGTTTTAACTTCATACATTTCACCAGCTTCAGAGCTAATAATTTCTGCTCTCGATGTCTATTGGTGATGTTACATGCCTGAAAAGAAGTAATTTCATGCATGGCCATGCCAATTAAATCTCATCCTTTTGCTGATCTGGCCGGAAACCTAGAAAATACTCATATGTATAAACAACAGCAAAAATTAACTTGAAGCAGAATGTCTCCCAAAATATAGAGAGGTGGTGCAGGGGCATGAAGAGCAAACTTGGAGGAAAAGCAGATGTTTGCCTTTTATGTGCTTGTCCATAGGAAATCCATCGATTTTCCAAAGGATCATGTCCAGGAGGGTTTGGGATCTCTGCAGAGCAGGAGACTCCACAACCTCTCTGGGCAGCCTGGGCCAGGCTCCAACCCCCTCACAACAAACAACTTTCTCCTCCTGGGTTCCACTTGGTGCCTGGTGCCCCTTGTCCTGTCCCTGGGCACCCCTGACAAGAGTCTGGCCCCAGCCTCTTGCCCCCACCCTTTAGCTCTTGGTCAGCTACAACTACAGCTGCTAAGACACAACATGGCAGCAGTTCAGCAGTAGAGCAAAGTAAAAACTTTTTGCTTGACGTGCTGGTTATAAGTTACTATTAAGATGAGACCCATTTAGATGAGCTGAAATGATGCTCCTGCATCTTTGGTCCCAGGTTGCTGCACAAGACTAATGACAATTCTCCCCTTTCCATTGCCTCAATGGGGTGTGTTATTAATGGGTAACCATTAAAATGCACCTGAGAAATCCTGACCCAGGAGAAACCCATCTGCTGCTCTGTCAACACCAGCTTGGAGGCCACCTGCATCTTCTCCACTCCTGAAAACAGCTCATCTTTTCTGATCTTCTGCCTTCAGCCCCAGGTTGGCTTGATGCAGCTGGGTTGTCTGTCAGAGTTGAAAGAGGCTGAGTGTAATGATGGTGCATTGGAAAAGTGCCTGGCTTCAAATTTACACCCAAGGCACTTTGAAATATTGCAAGATTCCTAAAAACCAGTCTTGAGGTGATCCTAGAATCATTTAGGTTGGGAAAGACCTCCAGGATCAGCAAGTCCAACCTTTGTCCAACATCTCCCTGACCCCCAGACCATGTCCCAAAGCTCCACATCTACTCCTTTGTTGAACCCCTCCAGGGATGGGGACTCCAGCACCTCCCTGGGCAGCCTGGGCCAGTCCCTGACCAACTTCTTCTTAATAGAAGTTTTTTTCTTCACAAATGTGTTGAATATAGGATTTAAGACCTGTGACACTTGACTTAAACTTGAGAGGTGGGTTTTGGAGGATATTTTTAACATTTCTCTAGCTCTCTGCTTTCATTTTTTTCCATCTTTCCCCTCTTAAGTAGAAGCTGCAAACTTTGATGATTAAGGCAAAGCTGACATTAAATTCTGGGCTTTTACTGCTGTAAGAAAACAATATATCTCCTGTAGTTCTAAAGATGGGAGGGCTGGGAACAGTGGCTGAAGTATCATTTGCTTGTGGTGTTTTAGCTGTGGTACAATTTTATTTTTCTTTCCTGCTGCCCTCTTGCTTTGAGGGCAGCAAACACAATTTTGCTCCTTTAGACTTAATTTTGTTGTTAATCAATACTTTTACTGAATAATAATAATAATTGATGTCCCTGCTTCTTGTAGGGGGGTTGGACTAGATGACCTTTGGAGGTCCCTTCCAACCCAACCCATTCTGTGAAATACACCTAATTCACACGTATTTGCTTTTTTTTCTGTCACTTTTATCAAGGTGCTTCACTTTCCAGTTGTTTCCTATCTTGGTTGTCAAAATAATCACATTATTATTGGTTTTGGGGGGAAAATTTTGCAATTATTTTTGGCATGGAGAATATTTGGAGGAAAAGTGGGTGGAAAATGTGCTGAACTTCCTCCTCTCTGCTTTTTCACTTTGCTTCAGTGGTCAGTTTAACGGTGGGATTTTGGCTCATATAAAGCACCCAGATTTGTTCTTGATGTGGCTTTTCCTACCTGATACACCCAGCTGCTGGAAAATACAAATATTCCTTTGGTTCCCACTTTCTGGAGCTATTATGAGCTGCCAGATGGTTTTAAAGGGAAAGAATTGAGAGAGTTTTTAGAGCAAGGAGAGGAAAAGAAAGAAAGAAAAGGAGAAAACAAATGAAAGTTGGAATCCTCTATCTCAGCAGCTCTTGGTGCTGGGTCCATCAGTCACCTTTTGGCCAACACATGCAAACCACCTTATTCTGCTACCCAGTAAAAATAATGATTTATTTTTCCAGCCCAGTTCTTTCAAAAGAGCTCTAGGTCTTAAATTTGATGGGAGAAAGGGGTTTGCTTAGCAGTCAGTTCCTGTTTCCACACCAAAATTATGGTCCTGGCTTTCCATGGTAATATTAAAAAGAAATTAAATCATTTTCCTACAAATTTGCATCAGCCCCCTTTGTATTTGCTGCCGAGTGTGACCAGTGCCTTTGATATCCCAATAATTTCCCCCTGGCTGACACTGTAAATATGCCTGTTGGTGAGGTGTTGTGGGCTCCTCATGCATATTTATTATGAATTAAGTGCTGAATTTCCTTGCGTTAGCTCAAGGATGGATTTAAAGAGTAGAAAAATGCAAGTAAGGTTTTGTTTTATGGGTTACAGTTTTTATAATACCCTTTTTTCAAGGGAGAATGAACATGCTTTGCTCATTGACACAGCTCTTTGAAAGCTAATATTTTTACTAGTGTTTGCAGAGTGCAGTAAATTAATTTAAAATACCTTTTAAGGATGTAATAACACAATGAATGCGGGAAGCGGAGGGGAAAAAGTGCAGGGAGAGAGAATCAAATGGAAATAATCAGGGCTGATCATGCCAGTGAGCTTTCAAACTTCATAGGATGATGAATTTTAAAGGAGGCAAAAAAGAATTGTCATTAAAAAAATCTCATTTGCTTCAGCCTAGAGACCTACTTTCATTTTTATCCTTAATTATCCTTGGTGGCATTGATTGTAGCCTAGCTTAGACCTCTTAAAAATTGCCATTTGTCCTGAATCTGTGATCTTGGCTTTCTCTACAGGTGGGGAAGAGACCTTGACGTCGGTGAGGAACATCTTGGCTGCTCTGAGATGAGCAGCACCTCATGCAGGTGAGGTATTAGGGGGATGGAGGGAGGAGGTCCAAGAATTGGCACAAACCACACCAGGAATTTCAGAACGTGAGCTCCAACTCTTTCACAGACTTTCTAGGTGATCTCAGTGCCAAAAAGTCTCTGTTCCAGGGACATCCCTGTCCCAACAGGCAAGGGGGGGATGATCTCCTCTGCTGTAGAGATGTGGCAATGAGACATATAGAATCATAGAATGTATTAGGTGTTAGTTTCAGGGATATATGAAAGTTCCTGATCCATCTAAGGCACCAAGTCTCTTTTTGACCCCACCTGTTTTACAGGTGTCCAGATCCATCAAGGAATCAAACAGTATCTCACCAATGTGGTCTTTGGGTTGGTGCTGATATAATCCCACAGAAATCTGATTTATGGTTGGCTTTGGATGTGCTGTGGTGATGCAAATCCCACATTCTATTATAGAGTCATGGAATGGGTTGGGTTGGAAGGGGCCTCAAAGATCATCTCGTTCCAACCCCCCTGCCATGGCAGGGACACCTCTCACTAGACCAGGTTGCCCAAGGCTCCATCCAACCTGGCCTTGAACACCTCCAGGGATGGAGGGTTTGGAAGGGGTTGACATTTTTGGAAGAGCAGAAAGAAATGGGTCAGAAGGTCCCTTCCCAGGTTATCACCACTCATCAAATTCTCCAGTTGTTGCAATGCTGCTTTTTACTTATATATTTCTTTTTCTTAAATGGTTTCTCTCCCCTCTCTACCCAAGAACTGCTTTTCTGGGCACAGACAACCAAAGTTTTTTATAATACTTTAGGAATAATCTCCTTATCTTTCATGATGTCCACTGCAAATAGTGTAGCAGGAGATCAACCCGTGCTAAGTAACTGTGATTTTGGGAATCTGCCTCAGAAATGATTGCTGCCATGCAAATACCTTTATTCACCACATTTTCTAAGCTCATAAAAGACTGAAATGAGATTTGTCTGACACGACTCCTATTGCATGAAGCTGGAATTAATTACATCCTTATCTTTTAATCCTTATTGATTTCCATATCAGCCTTCTCATTATGTTGCCCTGGACTTGGGGCAGATTAATCAGCCTCTAAGTTTCTTGTTTCACCATACCTGCTTTTTTTTTTTTTTGGACATTAACACCACGCTCAGACTTCTAGAACTTATTATGTTTTATCATACTTATTAAGACTTAATAGCAGAGACTTTCTCAAGTTACTTTATTTTAGGATTCTTGACTGAAATTATCTGGATTTGCCTGATTTCTCCTACTGACTTTCTGTGACAAAAGTGAGGCTTTAGGAATGACCTGGAAGATTTTTAATCAACACAGTTGGACTTGTTTGGGATTGTGTTGTTGGGATGAAGGTTGAACTTGATGATCCTACAGGTTTTTTCCAACCTAAATGGTTCTATGACCTTGAAGGTCTCTTCCAACCAGGATGATTCTATGAACACTTCTGGACGGGGACATTTTCTGCTGGTTTCCAGAGGTGATGCTCAGGATTTGCTCACACCATAAAGTGTCTGAGGTCCCTGGGGGTTGTGAGCCCCTATCTCAATTTCCAATACCACGGGGTTGACTTTTCCCTCTGTATCATCAACTGGGGGATTGACAGGACAAGAGGTGATGGCCTCAAGTTGCACCACGGGAGGTTTAGATTGGACATTAGGAAGAAGTTCTTTGCTGACAGAGTGGTCAGGGACTGGCCCAGGCTGCTCAGGGAGGTGCTGGAGTCCCCATCCCTGGAGGGGTTCAACGAAGGAGTAGATGTGGAGCTTTGGGACATGGTCTGGGGGTCAGGGAGATGTTGGACAAAGGTTGGGCTTGCTGATCCTGGAGGTCCTTTCCAACCTAACTGATTCTATGGAGAAGGTGACAAAGGAGGAGCAGGAGGAGGTAGAACGAGGTGAGGAGCAGCTCATGGCCCATGCCCCAGCATCATCCTCTTCCGACGTTGCTGCTGAAGCCCTCAGGTCCCTCTGGCATTTCCCTCCATCCTCTCTCCCTCTCCCTTTTGTTTAACACCATCCCTGAGGAGGGGGATTGGGCGAGTGGGTGGGGGGGAATTACTCAGGCAGTTTAATAAATAGTCATTATTGAAAAGGGGCCATTATTGGTGGTTAATTTTAGTGCTTTGTCTCCTTTCTTTTGGAGGGTTCCACCACTGACAACTTTCTGCTGCCTCTAAGTAGGTCGCTCCTTCCCTTATCCCTACTCTGTAATTAGAGGAGG
The DNA here is from genome assembly GCA_013401335.1 of Brachypteracias leptosomus. Classification (NCBI taxonomy): domain Eukaryota; kingdom Metazoa; phylum Chordata; class Aves; order Coraciiformes; family Brachypteraciidae; genus Brachypteracias; species Brachypteracias leptosomus. The sequence continues at coordinate 118,339 of VYZX01006929.1, forward strand.
AACATTAAAAAGAGAGATAAATTTAGTAAAGGTCACATTTAACTTTTTATTCCTCGGAATTTGAGCTTTGATAAATTTGCAACTTGTAACGTTTACGTGTCGTTGACTCCAATGGCAGTGACCTACTATTGTAGTTGAAAGTTCATTAGTTCTGGTAGATTAGACAGCATTAATTAACTAAGATTAAACATTCTTTGAATCCACCATAAACTGCCAGCTCGGTGTGGTAGCTTATTAAAGGCCCATTTTCTGGTTGTTTGTTAAACCAGGCTGGAGTGACAGCCTAATTATATTTGTTCCATCACACAGAAAGGGCAGTTGACGAGGCTGATGGCTCCTGGTTAATTACGAGTGGATGATTTCATTGATTAAAAATAGGAGCTTGTTAAACCTGTGCAGGGAGCTAAGAGATACATGGGAACCCAGGGGAGCAGGAGAGGGGTGGGAGGAGGAGGATTTGAAGATGTTTTTTCCACTCTGTCCTCTCTGCAGGCTTGGAATGAGCAGGAAATAATTCCCTCAACTGGGGGGTCCCTGGATTTTGGGGGTCCTCTTGTCCCCCACCCTTTAGATATTGATCAGCGCTGATCAGATCCCCTCTGAGGCTTCTCTCCTCCAGCCACAGGTGTCTCCTTGTGGTTGATATTCCATTTCTCTGCTGAAAAATAAGATTTTTGCCTCCCGCTGAACCAATGTTGACCGAATCTTTGTGAGTGGAAAGCTGAGGTTGAGATTAGATAGTTACAACTTTTTTGTTCTTCCTTGGAAAAGCCTCCTTAATATTCATTGGCTTATTTTTTATGGGATTTTAGAATATTTTTTAAAAATTTAATTTGAAACTCAACTTACACCCTGAAAAATTTTGGGGGAAATTATGTTTTGCTGTTTCCTCTTTTTTTTTTTTTAAACTTTATTTCTATTTTCTGTTGAAATATTCAAGCATAACAAGGACCCATCAGAGGCACCAAGGGCAGAGCTGATGTCAATCCAGATGAGTAACTGGTTTGCTTGGATGGATCTAACTAAAGGTCAGTGATGCCCTAAACTAAGCCAAAGCCTGTTATTGTCACTTCAGGGTTTTTTTTAAGACCCATCTCTAAATAATTTGAATTATTAGGCTATTTTTCACACATCTAACTTCCTCTAAAAATACCTCTAGAAAGCACACACTGCTACAAAAATAATTCAATTATTTGGTCCTGTTTTGGGCCAGGTTCTTTAGGATCAGGGTTTCCCCTGAGCTGGGCTGCCATGGTCACTCTTGGGATGAAGGTTGGACTTGATCCTCGAGGTCTTTTCCAACCTCAGTGAGTCTATGCCCAGATGACCTCCAGAGGTCCCTTCCCACCCCACCACGCTGGGATTCTGTGGTGACCCAACAGGTTGCAAGGAATTTTCTCCTTCCCCAGGGTAGGGAGCTGCTGTAACCTCACGATTCCACCTCCCCACAGCTCAGAGGGAGGAAAAGAGCTTAATGTGAGTTTTGACTGCTTATTTTGTGTTTATCCCTGCCGTGATTGATATGTTGTGCTTCAGAGAACATTAAGCTGTAGCACTTCTGTTAAAAGGAGGTTTTAAGCAGCAGATTTTTTTTTTTAATCAACCTTTATATGCAACTTTATTCCCTTGTTGACTTCATAAAAGGGGTAGAAGGCTGGGATGTATTAAGAAGAATCATTCTCCTAATTGCAATGTGCTTTATGGTGCCATCGTGCAGTCAAAAGAAGAGATGAAGGTTTCCCTCCCATCACTTTTCTGCTGTTATGAAAAGCAAGAGGCCATCAGAGGATGGCTTAATGTGCTGGTTGCCTCCCATCTCACATCACCCCAGGGCTAGCAGGGCCTGGATGTCTCTGGAATGAGGTTACACTTGGCCAAAGCAGGAATTATTAGGGTTAAAAGAAGGTGGGATTCACTGCTTGCTGCTATATGGGACAGCCACACAAATGACTTGGTGATCACACTGTAATTCTGGTGTCTGCTTCCACAGCCTGTTTATAATCAGGGATAGAGGAGAGGCCTCTCTCCTTTCATCAGTGGCTTCCTTCCCCTTGATTCCTTGAATTTATTTTCTTTAACCATTTATGAGCTTGAACTTGAGGTTTTCTTCTTTCTTCTGCACCACGCAAACCAAGCCACGTTTTTTTTCCTAGCTGGATATTATTCCCCCAGGGGGGTTGGAGTCTATCAAATAGAGGCATCACCAGATGAAATGGCAAAGGGGGGGAGATCAAAAGGCTGCGGGTGCAGCAGGAGGGGTGGTGGTGGCTTCAGCAGATGAAAAGGGAAGGTGCCACTGGCAGATGCTGACAGCTCATGTGTTTTTTCAGCAGCATGAAGCCAGTGGAGCTTTGTTGCTCTCACTAGGATTTTTAGTAAGAAAACAGCTTTGGGTTGAAGCAGACAAAACAAAATTAAAAACATGGGAAGAGAGAAAGAAAAAAAGGAGGGGGGGAAAAAAAAAAAAAAGGCTGGAGCTGTCAGAATTGATCTTGTGAAGTAACTACAACATTTTCTGGGCTTTCATTTGCAGATCAGGGTCTTTCCTGCACCATCTGAATTCCCTTCCAGTGTTTCCACAACACTGAAATATTTCCAGGGTAAGTTGCATCTGACTTTTCTCTTTTACATGCACCAAACCCCCTCTTCAAGGCCATTTCCCAATCATAAGAGGCTCTTTGGAGTCCTCCTTTGATATATCGTGTTGTGTCCCCAATAAATCCTACCAAGAGCAGCTCTCCAGATGCATCTCCCTGGGGTTTTTTTGCATCATATTTAAATGTATTTGCCCAGCACTGAGGATTTTGTTACATATTTTTGTGCTATTCTATCGACCATAGGAGCAGCTCATGTTGGAGCTTAATTGGAGCTCCACTGCCCTGTTGGAATTGCTCATGAGCTGTGGTGATGGGAGCTGGTCTGTTGAGCAGCTCTGTCTCCCAACTACTTTGAGGAGCTATAAAAAAAATCAAAGCGTCATTGAGATTGGAATAAACCAACCAACTCCCTGCTGGGGAGGGACTTTTCACAAGGGCTTGTAGTGATGGGTTCAAACTGGAAGAGGGGAGACTTAGGTTGGAAATTAAAGGAAATTCTTTATGCTGAGGGTGGTGAGACACTGGCCCAGGTTCCCCGGGGGTTGTGGTTGCTCCATCCCTGGAGGTGTTCAAGATTAGGTTGGCCGGGCAACCTGTTCTAGTTGCAGATGTCCCTGCTCACAAACTAAATGGCCTTGGAAGGTCCTTTGCATCCCCAAACTCTCTATGATTCAGTGTCTTGTGAAGATAATAATGACTGAAAAAACCCCTTCAGTTACTAAAGGTTTTCAAGCCACCTCATCAGTTCTGATTTTGGTGGCTGCTGTTGCAAACAACTTTTGCTCTCCTACGTGAGGAGCAAACTTTCTCTGTTTTTATGACCTTCCAAAAGGATTAACCCCTTGGAAGAGAGGTCCTGCTAACAGGGTGACTTCAGTCTCCATCATGTCTTTCACACGGCTTTACAAGTACCTTCAGAATCCCTGGGGAGGTGACTTGAGCTCCCACACATCTGCCACTGCAAGGAGAAGGGAGAAGGAGAAGGACACCCTAATGAACTCCAGGTATCTGCTCAGTGTCTGTGTTTTGTTTTGGCCACCCCAGCAGCCCCTGAGGAGGGGGACACGGGCTCCTGCCATCCACTGCTGTGATGGATGCACCAGCAGCCCTGATTGATGAGCACTCGTGGCACACAGACTCGTGCCCTTGTCCCTGAGCTCTGAAAGGATGGAAGAATAAAGGAGATGAATGGCAAAGTACTGCAGCTGCAGGAATAATCACCTCCCAGAAAAGGGAAAACAAACCCGTTTCCCCATCATTTTGGTTGCAAGAGACCTTTAGGATCATCAGGTCCAACCATTAACCCAGCACTGCCAAGGCACCACTAAATCATGTCCATAAATGCTACATTTATATCTCTTTTAAACACCTCCAGGGAAGGTGGTTCCACCACATGACTCTGTACAAGTCATTTGTCTAGTGACTGGCCC